>CM070033.1:17486682-17498058 GCA_036250615.1 Ptychadena robeensis
ATATTGTGAACTTGGGGGTCCGTGGTTAACAGCCAATATACCGGAATTCAACGTCCTCAATCAACAAGGCTTTATTTTTGCCAAAATTAACACATTGGCTTAGCATCAGCCATTCAAAAACAACAGTCCTTTAGTAAAGGCAAAAAAGTACATGTAAGGCTCATGTGGGGCGAAGGCTTTCCCCAAAACCACTGTTTGTCCTCTCTCAAAGCAGTCCAGCCTTGTCTGTCTTCCAGACAGTGTCCATTACTCTTCCTCTGATTAGGTCAGGTGACCTGGTTATAATACTGCTGTGCTGTGCAGCCAAACCCCTCCCCCCACATGTGCTAGGTGGGGTGAATAGGAGGCCCTCCCAACCATCCTACCTATTCACAGTCATGGCCCTGTTAGCCGTCTAACAAAGTTGCAGTCCACAGACTGCTAATGAAATCCTGGACTGTCCATTCAACACCCTAGGGGTTACCTAAAATGGGACACAGACGTATACCCCATTCAGGACCCATCCCTGACATCCTGTACAATATATATATTGCAGATGACACGATTTAAAGATAGCCAACCGAAACAAAATAATTATTTTTTTGCCGAGTTGTCCTTACAATAGGCTTGATAATTATTTCCTGTTCGATACGTCTTCCATTGTGCGAGTCATTAGAGACCCGATATTATGTGATTTATGTGGATTTTCTCTGTATTGATCTTTCAATGTATATTCCAATTGATTTTCTCCTCTCTGCAGACACCCATTTCTAAGAACAATGACTGTAAAGCCCGAGTCGGCCAGTTGCAGAGGCTGCTAGATAAGGAGAAATGTAAAGGGAAAGTTGTGTGTCTTGCTAATTCTAGAAAATAAATGTATTTCAGGTCCTACAGTCGATGGTCTGCCCACTAATATTCTTTTCCTTGCATGATGGGAAAAACTCATCAACCTTGTAATGAAATATCATGGTCTTGGTTCCAATTTAAATTGGATAAAAGGGTATATTTAACCCCTCAGCTACTAAATGGTTGTTATATGTGTTTATCCTGCTAGAAAGAGAATTTGTGGAACAAAATGTGTGGATGGAGGTTTTAGGGGTCTCCAAAAACTTGACTTACCCCCCCTTATTCCAGGATGATGAGAAACACAAATTATCAGATGATATACTAGAAATTCAAGTGGTAAGTTTGCCACGGCGGCACATTATACCATACTTTACTATAACCCCCAGTGTACTTCTACAGAGTTAAAATGCAACACAACACACATATTAGCATGATATGGGGTATGTATAGCCACTTCTGTTTTAAAATAAGATACTGATATTTTATTATACTAGTGTATGGATCTAGGGACTGCCCCTCCGTGTGCAGCACATCTTCCATCAGACACACCGGGTTAATAAGAGGTTTACCTGCAGGTCATTGCGCCCAATAACAGATCATCGCTCACCAGGGAGGCTGTGCCCCCAATGCAGTCCATGCACATGATGACTTTGGTGTAAGATCTGGTACATTTATTCTCCACATCATGGTACAGCTTCACAGTCCATGCCATCATCATGCCAGCCATCTGGGGGCAGCTTTTGCCATCTCAGCCTGTCTCTCTCTTCCTAGCCCCGCACTCCACCCGGTGTCACCTCCTAGCGCCAGAGTACCTTTGCCCCCATGATGGGGACAAGGGGAAAGTCACATCTCTGCTGTCTCCAGCCCACGGACCAGCAGTGTCCATCCCCATGAGAGCTGTCCAGCGTGACACTCACACGACCACAACAGTCATAACTCGGATACTCCAGGGAAGACCTAGTTCCACCCTTAACTGGGCCTTATAACACCTGTCCCCAGGCTGGGCACTCCCATATGGAATGTCATGGTTACATCAGATGGAATTCTCTGGCATGTTCTTGACCTTTACAGCAGCAAAACACAGACACCTGATCTGCACTACATATCATATTACAGTCCCTTACAGTATCCCAGCACAGCTCACTTAACCCCTTAGTCACAGGTTTCTTCTACCATGCACTTCCCACACTGCCAGAACACAACTTTATTACTTTCTGGTAAATTTTTGATACATGTGTCCAGTTAGGGTGATTTGCCTTCACTTCCTATCTTCAAGACATAAAAGGAAGCAAAGGACCTATTTCTTAAGGAAAGACTAGTGTACTGAAACCTGCTCATTGGTCACTATTAGTGATGGCCGAACATCGGCCTGGACTGTCCGCGAACGGGCGGGTCGGACTTTTAAAGAAGTCCGCCGCCCTCCTGTTCGCGGACACATTCAAATTCCCTGCCTCTAGGCGGGGAATTTGAATCGGAAAAACCGGACGTCAGTGACGGAACGCATAGTTCCTGGATGAGGGAGCCGGATGTGACGTCACTGACGTCACTTCCTGCTGTGAGCCGTTTTTTTCACTAGAAGACCGGCTTCATGCCCGGTCTTCTAGTGAAAAGATTCTTCCTCCGGCACGATCTCGCAGGTTCTGACCCTGCCGGAGGAAGAATGTAGATCTTCTTCTCGCCGGCGAACGGGGCGGGTCGAACACCCGTACTGCTCGCCGGCGAGAAGGAGGGCGGAAGTAGTGATGAGCAGCACAGGCAATATTTGTATTCGCGAATTATCACAACCTTTTCACCTGATATTCACAATCAATTCATAAATTTGAGAATTTGTGATCTCCAGTCATTTATACCTTATTGCATAAATTGGCACCTGTTCATGCACATAGGACAACCATGAAGATTGTGGTGAGTGATAAAGCCCTCCACTCGAGCAGTGCAGTGCACAGATAAACCTTCTTAAAACAAGATATTTAAAAGACCCATTTCATCAACAATCCCAAAAGTAAAACCCCTCATCTCAGGACAGTGGGTGGAGATATGCGAATCATCAGCCAAATGCACATCCAGGGCCGTTGGTATACAATGAAAACATAGCACAGAACCATTTTTCCAAACTGCATACATCTTGTTGGCAATCATCAGTGCAGTGCATGTAAACCATGGCTCTTTGGTGTGGGGAAGAGCCTTACAAACTTTGAAAACATATAATCCAAGAAATGTAGACTGGCCCTGACTTGTGCATGTCTAGATTTGTTCTACTGAACCTGTCTAGAGGAAATTATGGAGGCTACCACTGCCACTTTACTTAGGCTATGTCTTCACTGCGTTGTGTGATCTGTTAGGATCCCCTGCGTTAAGCGCAGTGCTTGGCGTGGGTCCCGACAGAGCACATACACATTACCTGCCTTGCGGATCCTCTGTTAACATGGTGTTCCTATGCAGGGGTTAAAGTGCAGTACATCAACCTGTGTCTAGCGTATCTGCAGAAGGAGTGAAAACAGCCGGTGCCCAAGACAGGTAATGTGGATTAGCTCCATTGGGTCCCCGCCAAGGCATGTGCTTAGCGCAGTCGGACCAGACTGAGCTCAGAACGAAGTGGAGACATACCCTTAGACACATGCTTGCTTATAACCTAAAATGGTTCTTTACCTGGGAGAATCACAGGGAGGTCAATAAAAGTTAGAACTCCTTGAATGGCCTCTGGTATCTCATCTCATCCCATTACTCATCAGTATGAAATGACTTTGAAGACAGGAGGAATCACTTTCACATTAACTTATATCTACTTGCAGAAAGAACGATTGCTGCCTCAGTCAGAGCAGAAAGAAAATACCTTTCGCTTGTCAAGTTGTCTTCCTGCCTACCGTTATCAGTAAAATATAGCAGCATCAGGTGATAGGTAGGTGCCATTCCCATTCACAGACATGACGTTGATATAAAATGACTCATTTGTGAGTGTGAATGAGTAATTATCTGAGACACGTATCAAACTAATAGGCTGCTACATCCATCCACATCTGCTTCCGGAAAGCGAGAGGAGATACACAGCACAATATTCCTGTCACCTGTAAGATGGGTCTATTTATAGCGAGGGCACGTTATCATTCCCAACATATTTAACAAAAGCTATTGAGGCATTAAAAATTCTATTTATTGATACACGCTGTTGCATGTATCAATAAATAGAATTTTAAATGCCTCAATAGCTTTTTTTTTTGTTAAAGTGTGGTACTCCGGTCCATTCACATTACAATCTCTGGAAGCCCATATCACGGTGTTACCTAAACCAGCGAAGGCCCCTCAGAATGTGGCAGTTATCACCTGTACAGGACACCAGGGATGGGTCCTGGATGGGGATATGTGTCACCCATTTTGAGTCTATGTCCCCTTTAAGGTAACCCCTAGGGTGCTGGATGGACACAGTCCAGGATTTGAATGGCAGTCTGTGGACTGCAGCTTGTTAGATTGCTGACAGGGCCTTGACTGTGAATAGGCAGGATGGTTGGGAGGGCCTCCTATTCGCCCCACCCAGCACCTGTGGGTGTATGTTGGCTGCATAGGCGTCTTATAACCAGATCACCTGACCTAATCAGGGGAAGAGAAATGGACACTGTCTGGAGGACAGACAAGGCTGGACTGCTTCCCTCTGAGAGAGGACAAACTGTGGTTTTGGGAAAAACCTCCACACGTGAGAATTCTATTTATTTTCTTGCCTTTGCTGTTTTGCTGAAGGACTGTTTTTTTTTTTTTTTTGAATGGCTGAAGCTAAGCCAAACTGTAAATTTTTGGCATAAATAAAGCCATGTTGATTGTTGGTTGAATTCCGGTGTGGTGACTGTGAACCCCGGATCCCCCAAGTTCACTCACCCTATTTCCCTTATTAATATTGACGTTAAACTGTATGCAAAAATGTCAGTGAATTGGCTTGACCTACCCTAATCCCTCCTGATCATACCGGTCAACTATCCCGTTTTGGCCAGGAAAGTCACGTTTTTTATGGGTTTTAAAATTTATGGGTTTTATGGGTTTTTATGGGTTTTAAAATTCCCTCCTAAGTTCCCACCCCGCTTGTGCTTATAATGTGGAGGGTGGGACATTAGTATGGAGAGTAATGCCCTCTCCTTACTAAATCAGCCTACAACTAAATGGAAGGGAGGCCTCCCAATACTAGTGATGTCAATGACGCCATTTCCTGCATTTGGAACGCGGAAGAACCACAGCCCAAATGCCAGAAGTGCCATCAGTGACGTCACTTCCTGTGTTTTTCCCTTATTCTGGTATGCACCTGATCAGTCTGGTTTTGTCATGGGGCGGGAGGCAAGGGACAATACCACAAGGACCATTAACATCTTTTGGAAGATGAGGTCATGGCTCTTTTTCTATTTTGAATTCGTTATCTGCCCAGTAACTGGCTAAGACCCACCTCTGTGCAGAGGTTATATATAGATCTGTTTGATTTGTCTGGCTGTTTTTTTTTCTGGGCTTTTTGTCACATCTGTGCTAAGAGCTGGATTCTCCCACTAGTGCTGTGGGTAGACTACACACGTCAGTGACGTCACATCTGGGTTCTCTACCCGGTCTTCTAGTGAAAAGATTCTTCCTCCGGCGAGATCTTACTGCTCCTGATCCTGCCGGAGGAAGAATAGAGAGCTCCTTCTCGTCGGCGAATGGGGCAGGTCGAACACCCATACTGCTCGCTGGCTTTGTGGACAGTTCGATCATCACTACTGGTAAGTCACCATTGGCAACATAGACCCTAAGCGTTGGACCCCATCCCTACCTTATGGGTGATGGTGAATGTGAACTGTATATATTTGTTTAGTAAAAAGTTAACCCTTAACCAGCTCATGTGGACAATTTTTTTCCTGTGTGCCAGCTGTGAGTGACAGTGAATTTGAGCATAGGCATCCAATATACGAAAAGAACCTGGTTGCTCCGGTGAGTTACAATATTAATAAGGGGTTACAAAAGCGTACACAGAAGAGTTTTTACTTTTTATCAAACAGAAACAGTGGGTATACTATGAATTTGCCAGTTGCAGGGTACTTTAAGTTCAAAAGGTAGAACAGGTTCACTTTAATGTAGACAAATCTGAGCTGGTTTGATGTAACGGAGGAGATTTTACCAGTTGTAATCGTTCCTCTCCTGCTATTTGTCATTGTATGGTTGAACGTATGTTGTTGAGCATAACTTGGCGAGGCTAATGAGTGATTCAGGCTGGCGGGCAGATGTTAGCAGAGAAAAGCATATGCTTACATTGCTGGTGGCTTTTATTCCAATTGTACATTTCTCTGCGGGCAGCAAAACAGAAACAAAAAGACACAATGGTGGGGGACATATTTTCTACCTTTATGAGCTTTTTTTGGCTACGTTTTGCTATAACCATCTCCGCATGCCCTGGGATTATAGATAGCAAACAACTGTGCGTAATCGGCAACTTACAGTCAGCCATCACGAAAATCTGTCCATTAGGGGCAAGTTGTGTGAGCGTCACCTTTGTTACTTGCTAATACGTGTCAAAATAGGAATAAGACCACCAGGACCACATTTTAAATTATAATCATTTATTAGGGGGGGTTCATATGTAGATTAAAATGAATCTGTGCCCACGCAGGGAAAAAAGCACAAAGGACTTGAACTCTGGGAACTAGGACAAAAAGACAGCGGGCCAAGGACTAGTCACCACTATTGGCGGAGGCCACTTAGGAGCTGGTGTTTTCTCTATTACCGCCTTACAACTCTTATTAAGTCTTATTAACCAGCTGCCAGCTGCCCCTATATTGACTGCTATTCAGTGCCTCTCAGATATCACCTGACGCTGTAAGCACAGGGTGCCTACGTACAGTCATATATTTTTTTTGAAACGCCAAAATATGCCCTAGGTCTTATTTTCAGGGAGATGTCTTATTTTTCCACGAAGAAGACTACAGTACACATTTATTGTTGAAAAAAAAGGAAATGTATTACCTGGGAAATCAAAATGGCACAAGAGAATCAGGGAGGGGATTACCATCATTGTCCCCTTCTGATCATTCTGTGCCATTCATTGTCTCCTTTTGATCACTCTGTGCCATTCATTGTCCCCTTTGATCACTCTGTGCCAATCTTTGTCCCCTTCTGATCCTCATGTGCCATTCATTGTCCCCTTCGATCACTCTGTGCCATTCATTGTCCCCTTTGATCACTCTGTGCCAATCATTGTCACCTTTGATCACTCTGTGCCAATCATTGTCCCCGATACGGCCGGGTAACAGACTCTGTTAAGGCAGGGATCAGCAGCTTGCTTGTCCTTCCTGGCGCGAAGGCACAGGCACGTGCGTGGGCATTTGTATGTCAATGTTTTGGGCAAAAATGGAGGGGGGGTGGCTTATATGATGGGGATGGCTTAAAAGCTTAAAAGCCTCGGCAGGAGAAATTTGGGAATTCAGACCAGATACTTTTGCAAGTAGTATATCTGTGAAGGTTCCCATTCATCCAGGTCATTGTATAACTTCAATCTTATTGAACTTAGTTTATTAGTTATGTTTGTGCAATCAGCCAAAACTCTGTAATATGAGGCTAATTCTAAGCTATCCAATCAATCTGTATCCAAACACATTGGCTTCTGCATTACTTTGATGTTGGTAGATTTAAAGAAAATTGTACAGAAAGATTGAAAAGTGTGTGGTAAAGCCCACCATACTCCTTTCAATCACTCTCTACAATTTACTTTAGATCTTCCAACAACTATGTAGTGCCGGGTCCTCCCTGATAGAATACATAGTGATTGGAAGGTATATATCACTGCTATGTAGTGTCGGGTCCTCCCTGATAGAATACATAGTGATTGGAAGGTATATATCACTGCTTTGTAGTGCTGGGTCCTCCCTGATAGAATACAGTGTCATTGGAAGGTTTAGAAAGGTCCTCATATTACATGGTTTAAGTAGAAGAAAAGTTGTATGGAAATGTTATGGTAAGATTGTAAGGTAAGGTGTATAGGGGCCTTTAGTTTTAGCCTATCAATGGCCACACAACCTATTGTCTCCCAAATTATATTTCTAATCTTTCTATTTAAACTTCTGGAGGTATTCTCAAGTGTTACTCTTGGTGGATTTGAATTGCCAAAACTGTTAAGCCCGAGCCACATTCAGGTAAGCCCTGCCAGTACCATCCTGCAGCATTGATGCCCAGCAGGCTTCTTACTGGATCCACCTCCCTGACATAAGTGATGATGCCAGGAAGTTAGGGGCTGCCCCAGCCATTTACCATGCCTTGTATGACAATAAATGCATAGCCATGATGATGCTAGGAATGTGCAGTGGGTGGGGGGGGGGGGGGGGGGGGGGGGGAGGTTGTATTTCTTGCATCACCTTTAAAGAGAAGTACCCGTGAAGGTTATGGTAAGAAGGGATGAAAGGAATCAAAAAGCCCTCAACTCAAGCAGTGCATAGCACAAATCAAGCCTTCTTAAAACAGAAGGTATTGACACGGCCCAATCCAGCACAAATCCCAAAACTTTAGGTGGAAGCCTTCGTTTTGGGACAGTGGGCTTGATTGTGCTGTATCACTTTTGAAAGTGAAAACTAGAATAAATGGGACTGTCAAGTAAAACTACAAATGAAGAGAATAAGTCACTATTGAGTACATTGGTGAAACCCTGTTTTTTTCTGGATTTGTCTAATTTATATTAAAACACATTATCCAGCAGGTAAAGTTAAGGCAATAAAATGACTTTTAAAATTATAAATTTACATGAAATAGTTTGAAACATTTCTGTGGCTTTCAGAAATGTATATGACGTCCACACTAAAAGTTCAACCTCTTTATATACTTCATAAAATGAATTTTTGATTGACAGCTAATGAAACATTCTTGCTTGAGTGCCAGGTCATATAAAATTTATCATCCTTTCTATTTTTGCTTAACATTATACCCGTATAAGAATCTTTTTCTGTGGAAGGATTAGATTGACTGGGTTTTTCACACTACAATGACTACAAAATGAGCGGGGTTACCTCAGGATAGTCTGTAGAAAGAAAGTTTGTAGAACGAATTTGTAACAGATACTTTGTAGTTACATAAGAACCAACTTGTACCATACATTTGCTGCCTATTAAACTAACTTCATCTAACCAACTATTCACCTCTGCATATCTACACTAGGTTTTGTGTCGATAACCCGTTGGTGTCACCCCATTGTGGTATATATGGCATGATAAGTAATATGGATCTCAAATAAAAATTGTAATGCAATGTTGTAAATACTGCAAGTCCAGGGACAAATCACATACTATTAAGGTCCCCACACACATAACCAGTGTGCGATCAGATGAGCGGTGGAGTGCAGCGATCTCATCATCTGCAAACATTAATAGATAGTTCTAGGAGGTGGGGGACAGTCCAATAGTATGGGGTTGTGCCCTAGCCAGTAGGCGTAAATGAAAAAAGTGTATAATACCCTAAACCTAGGTGTATATATACCCAGGGAGAAACTAATGATCTGGCATTACAGGCACAAAGGGGTCAGCAATCCGTTAGTTTAGATATAAAAAGGTCTTTATTAAACATTGGACCAATAATAAAGATACCTTAGTACATAGTGAAATTCCTAAAAGTAACCGTGTGGGTGGTTCTGATGTGCGAACTTGGTCTCCATACAGGGAGGGCCGCACATCACAATTCGTCCACCAGTATTTAATATAAAAAGCACATCAGAAAAAGGATCCATACACGATATCAATTATGTACAGATTAACAGTGTCCTAAAACATCAGTAGCCCCCCCACTCTCCTCCGACGCGTTTCGCCATTTTGGCTTCCTCAGGGAGGTACAAGGAATGGTATTTCTACGTTAAAGGCAGAGGCAGATGGACACTTTAAATCTCAGTACGTCGCGGTATGGTGGAAAAGTGCCCGGAAGTGCAGGTCAGGCTCAGAGGGGAGGAAAGGCAGGACACCAAGCAGCATAGGTCATCCACTAGAGGCACCAGTTGGATGCCCCCTGATGGTGGGGGGCACGCTCGCCTCGAGGGCCAGTTGGGGCAAAAGGTGGATAGCTGGGAGACAAGGAAAGGGGTTAATAGCCACAGGGCAGTGATCCAACCCCCCTCACATACCATATATGACACCAAGCGGCAGCCTACCTCACAGATGTAAAAAGATGTACACACGTCCCCAGATGGTATTACAGGGAGATATTGGGGTTACAAGTAACACGCCTGAAGTAAAACAAAATAAATTAAGGCTTAAGGGGCAGATAGACGAAGCCCAACCATTGCCTGGTAGAGGCTATAGTTGTTAAATCAAACAAGGATTCAGGGGCAGAGCTGCAGGAACAGACATCGAGAAGTTCTTAGATTTGTGATACATGCAGAGACTGTACTGTTCACAAGGGGAGCAGAGCTAGCCAAAGCTGCAGCTGTCACATGTTGGGATTACTGAGGAGTAGAGATGTTTCGACTTGCTAAATTTGTGAGCTGATTGCAAAGTCTCTGAAAATGGTATCATCACCAAACTTGCTGGAGATGTAGAAAAGGGTTGTAGAAACATTTTAAAAAAAAGTTTTGCTCTAGTACTTGTAGTTTTTGCATTAATTAAGTTCAAAATCAAAGTCGAAATTCAGATTTTCGAAATTTTCAAACTTAATTTGTGCGAAAACTATTTGTCTTAGAGCAATACTTTTTTTGTAGTATACCCGAAACCCTTCTCTACATCTCCAGCAAGTTTAGTGATGATACCATGTTCAGGGGCTTTGCAATTAACTCAAAATTGTTGAATTTTTGAGAAAACAATTGCTCTGATGGGAAATTTTCATGTCACCCCTCCTCTAAAAAGTGATGTGGTGTCATCCGGTGCAGATCTCATTTACTGCACTGAGCTAGTAATGTTAGGTCCATGGTTCTTTGACATTCCAAAAGATTGTAACCCCAATGGGCTAGGGTCCTTAACTCCTTATAACCTGTACTTGTGTGTTATCTTGTGTTGCATCTCAACTCTAATTTCTTGTACAGCGTTGTGAAATATAAATAAAAGCTAATAATAATAATGAGTCAACACTATGTCTGTTCTCCTCTGCCCATGTCTGTGCAGAAAAATCTCTACAGAATTATGTTGGAGCTCCAATACAACAATGAGTCTGGTTCCTCAGTTGGCCATTTATGGTTGGGAAGTATCCTCTAGAGTAGTTTTAGAGACCGAGTGCCCAAACTAAAACTAAAACCCCCCGAAATAACACATATACAACTCATATATACACACAAAACATGTATTAACACTCTACTTTCTTAAACGGTAGAATAAGAGAGGGTATGGGGTGCTGTGTGCAAGCAGAAGAGAGGGAAAGAGAACTGACGTCATTGAGAGCCAATAGGCTGCAGTTTTCTCCCCTGTGCTGGCTTACAGCTCATGTGCCCACAAAGAGGGCTCTGAGTGCCACCTCTGACACACATGCCATAGGTTCACCATCACTGCTCTAGTTGATCTGATTGACACCCATCAAGATATTTGACCCATGTCTAAAGCTAGCCATACATGGTTCAATTGACATCAAATCGATCATCAATTCGATCGA
>CM070033.1:17517586-17530530 GCA_036250615.1 Ptychadena robeensis
TGGGATGAGAGTGTTCTGGAGAGGGACAAGAGTGCTCTGGAGTGGAATGAGAGTGTTCTTGGGTGGGATAAGAGTCTAATGGAGAGGGGTGAGTGTGTTCTGGAGTGGGATGAGGGTGTTCTTGTGTGGATTGAGAGTGTTCTACAATGGGATAATAGTGTTTTGCAGTGGAATGAGAGTGTTCTGGAGAAGGGGGATGAGAGTGCAATAAGAGTGTTCTGGAGTGGGATAAGAGTGCTCTGTAGTGGGATGAGAGTGTTCTCGAGAGGGTAGAAGGTGCTCAATAGTGGGATGAGAGTGTTCTGGAGTAGGATAAGAGTGTTATGGAGTGAGATAAGAGTGCACTGTGATGGGAAGAGAGTGTTCTGGAGAGGGTAGAGAGTGCTCAATAGTGGAATGAGAGAGTTCTGGAGTGCGATAAGAGTGCTCTGTAGTGAGATGAGAGTTTTCTATAGTGGGATAATAGTGTCTTGCAGTGGAATGAGAAATGTGTTCTGGAATGGGAGAAGAGTGTTCTGGAGTGTGATAAGTGTGCTCTGTAGTGGGATGAGAGTGTTCTGGAGAGGGTAGAGAGTGCTCGATAGTGGGATAAGAGTGTTCTATGATGGGATAAGAGTGTAATGGAGAGGGGTGAGTGTGTTCTGGACACTCTCCAGAGCATTCTCCTTCCACTCCAGAACGCTCTCACTCCTTCCCAAATTGTGGAGAGATATGGGGATTGAAGTTTGTGAACTCTCTGGATTATTATACTATTGTTTGTTCTGTATTGAACTAACAAGATGTGGTACATGGACAAGCAGAGCTCATTATAGATTGGAGAAGCTCCAATCTGATTGGTAGGCCACTAGGTCCAAATGACAATGCTACAGTGGTCAGTGATGAAAAAAAATCTCCTAATTTATCTGTATTTCAGTGTTATTTCATAATCTGGTCATCTGATGGAAACCTATGGACATCTGTCCCTTACATTAATTCCATATACTGATTTTACAGAAACCCAACTCTTCTCTTATTACTTCCATTTTTTATTGTGAAAGATTAATAAGTGTCTGTATAACAAATGTTTCAGACCAGTACTAGTAAATATCAGACCAGTACTAGTAAATATCAGACCAGTGCTCTAATGTTGGACCGCCACTGTCTCCATATAACAAAAACATAACACCCAATTACGGGTCACAGCAATTGCAAATTGAATAACCCTCTCCAGACACAACTTCAACACGCAGCATACATGTCCAAACGCTGAGATAAATGAGGCGATACATCAGCAGATATTCAGCTCCTTCCTGTGCCGTCACAATCATCCCCAACAGACATGGAAGAGGAAAAGGTTACAAGTCAATTATATTTTAAGGATAGATGTAGCAGTTGGTTTAATTACCATTTTCTCTATTGGGGGATGTTAATAAGTACACACAAACACTAAAATGAATGAAGCCAGCAGTCACGGCTCATAAAATAGATTTGGCAGATGTATGTATGATTAAACAAGAATTCCTCCAATCACTTTATCTCTCCATCTTAAATAATAGAGTGTAAATTTAGAAAAGTCATAAAAGTTATTCTCAATCTCATCTCCTTGTCTCTGAAGTTATGTTTTATTCTTCCATCAAGTTTAAAATAGTAAAATAATACTTTTGAATTCCAGGCCGCCAGCATTTGTTTAATATTTGTATGTGATTTCAGCTATAGTTGGATACATTGTTGTGTCTTTTATAAGGGGTATAATGTTTTATATATTGTAAGTTATATTATCTATTGGCATATATATGGTACATTAGCCATTTTGCAGTCTGAGGATAATTATGCAAGATCTATCTCCAGAAGTCCAGTGTAAGAACAATGGACATTCTTATGACTAGATATTACAGGTTGTCTTTGAAACATTGTAGAGCGTTGGGCAAGGCCTGTGATCAGTGGCGGTTTTAGGCATGGGCAACCTGGGCGGTTGCCCAGGGCAGCATCATATCGGATGGGCATCAGAAATGTTTTTTTCGATGCCCAGATGTCTTCTACCTTATCCGCACGTTCACCTGGGGAGAGAGTAGAGGAGACTCACCCCCCTCCCCCTCTCTCCCCATGAGTGGAGATGTTTGTCGGGGGAGGCGGGGATGTGGATAGGAGGGGATACAGAATAGACCTTACGAGCAACTCCATCACTGAACCCCCCCCCCCCCTGCGAGTGAGGAGAGATGAGACTCAGAGATCCAGAGTGTCACCTCATTTACAAACAACTCCACATCCCTTCCTCCCCAACCAACCTCCCCCCGGGGTGTGAGTTGAGACTCTACCGTTATCAACTCGGGGGGCGTCAGAGAGGGTGTCCAGGGCGCCGATCTCCCTAGGACCGCCCCTGCCTGTGATATCTGTCTGGCATAGAGCATTGATACATAAAATTTTCAGTTTTAACAGACATTCTAAAATCAAGCAGGCATTGTTTACGAAATACCTACTCTGAAACATTGCAATTTTTAAAACCTGTTATTGATCTTGTTTTATTTTCTATTATTCAAATATTATTTTACTATATAATTTATATGATACTGCCATCCAGCTACCTAATTGTAACATTACATTAGTGTGGCCTAAACGTTTTTAGAGGAAAATCCTAATTATAATATGGGTAGTTGTTCGAATATGATTGGACAACTTTAAAGTTTTCAGGGTATGTCTGTTAGGTAAAGTTTTTTCTAAAAAGTGATGTACAGGGATACTTAGGGGATCCAGCCATCACAACTCGAGGGGATTCCAGCCATTGAAACATGGGGAATTCAGCCATTGAAACTCGAGGATTCATTGCCACTATCTTGGTAAAGTATATTCTTATATTACATTTCTCAACAAGCTAGCGTGTACTTAGAAGTTTATTTGCAGAGGTTAGAGCTAGAATAGTCTCTGGTAAGAACATTTCTCTTGGTGAAATGCATACAACAACAAGGCTGCTTCTATAGACTTAAAGTGACATTTTGGGCTGTTTTGCCCCTAGCCTGTATCACGACCTTAGCTTGTTACCTTGGAGAAATAACTGCCTTTATCTGAGATTTTTGGCATAGATTTTGCAGAGTCTAAATTTCATGTATTCCCTGCATGTGTGATCTGCTATATTACTAGAGCTTTTTAAATGCCTCGCCTGCATTTAGCCATGACTCCATATACTGTATGTTGAGTTAAACAAGGAATAGAGTATAGGGTCGGAAGACCTCAGACCACTACATTGTGGGGTGGCTAGTCCCTGAGACTTTCACGGCACACATGGTGAATAAAAACCAAGAGTGGTAGTCTTGGTTTTTATTCACCTTGGATCCGACATCGAAAGTCATTTTGGAGGCGCAAAGTTTTTATCCTTATTTATGTGAATTTGCTATAATGGGCTTGGGCCCAATGTATATATGTTAGTGTCTACCAATAAACTGTACGTGTATTTATTCCCATATCCGTGTTTTTTACCATGTGTGCCGTGAAAGTCTCAGGGACTATCCACCCCACAATGTAGTGGTCTGAGGTCTTCCGACCCTATACTCTATTCCTTGTTTATAATACTAGAGATGTTGGCACCTACTGCAATTTTCCCCCTGGTTCCACCAACTCTAACACTGTATGTTGAGTTAATTACATGTTGATGGTATCATTTTGATATCTGAATTTCTGATCATATGTATCTTGCGGTACTACCGTATTATCTTTCATTATATGTTCATATATCTCCATGTATGCTAAATAAATATTTTTTGTATGATTATTCCCGCTCTGTTTTGTTGATTCACATCATAAATCATATTCGCTATATTTGAATTCTGTGAGGTGAAATTACGTCCATCTCTGGAACTTTTCCCCTGTTTATAAATTTTTTATGGTTCCTAAAAGTTATAAAGCTGTTGCTAACATAGCCCTGACAATATTGATGTATGGATAGGGAATAAACCCCATAAAAAAGTCTTCTGGTGTGTCTTCCTGTTTGGTTTTACCAAATCTTATAGTCTTCCTTTGACTGTGATTGCTGACTGTGTCTCCCACCCCGCTGTCTAGTATGTATAACATTGAGAAGCTCTAAATTTTGATATATTCTATAATTTGTCCCTTTTATTATCTTCACAAGGTTCCATATTGTTTTTTCTAACCTTCTAACCTGCAGCTATCAACACACTGCTCCAGATAATTTTGTATTGCAGATCAATGGCCTATCTCAACAGCTTCCATTCAAAGCACATAGGCAACATGTTGGGTTTCACCTGCTGGTGTGTTTCTCAGAGGGTTGGGAAGTACCACACATCTCACTAAGTTTGGAGTTGCCTGGTGTAGGAAATCCATGGTGTTGTACTGTTTCCCAGGGTAACTATACTGGAGCAACCAGGTTCTTTTGCCTATGTTCAGACTCTGTCACACATGGCTTGCACACAGTTAACGAATGTCCAAAAAGCTGGTTAAGGGTTAACTGTTTACTATAGGGATATTTACATGTCCATATTCACCATCCCTTGAAGGCAGGGATAGGGCTCAAGGCAGAGAAGTTCCAAACGCACACTAACCTGCTGCACAGGAGAGTAGAGGCCGATGGCTCTTACCCAGGAAGAAGAAATCGGTAGCACAAGTAGTTCACTTGGAGGAAGACTGGATCAGGATGCACTTTCTCTTGTCTTGGTCTGGTATGGCACCTCCATTGATACCCACTTCTACCCATTCAGGCAAGATGAAGAAAAGACTTCCCTGGTCCAAAGGGGATCTCTTTCATTTGTGATAGGTTTGGGTCAGCTAAGTGGACTGCCGGTGGGTAACCCAGAAGATGGGAGCACCTTGCTCCAAGGTAAGCTGCAGACTACTGGCAAAAAGCCTGGGAAAAGAGCCATTGCATGCAATTACCATTACCTAATGACATGTAAGGTATATACACTCAACTGCCATTTTATTAGGCACACCTGTCCAACTGCTCATTGACGCAAATTACTGATCAGGCCACAGCCTACCTGAGTATATTTGCTGACCATGTCCATCCCTTTATGACCACAGTGTACCCATATTCTGATGGCGCCCTCCAGCAGGATAATGCACCATGTCATAAAGCTCCAATCATCTCACACTGGTTTCTTGAACATGACATTGAGTTCATTGTACTCAAATGGCCTCCACAGTCATCAGATCTCAACCCAATAGAGACCCTTTGGGATGTGGTGGAACGGGAGATTCACATCATGGATGTGCAGCAGACAAATCTGCAGCAACTGCGTGATGCTATCCTGTCACTATGGAGCAATTTCTCTGAGGAATGTTTCCAGTACCTTGTTGAATCTATGCCACGAAGGATGAAGTCATGAACATGAAGCGATGAATGCCACAACATGTCCACTCTTTGCTACCTTCCTCTAACTTCTTCTGACACCCATTACAGTGACCAAACAGAGGAGCCAGCCCAACCGTTACCTCCCTTTAACCCTCTAGAATTGGTTGGCCACCCGGGTCACTGCTTGATGGGTATAGTAATGTTGATGCACGGAAACCCTGATGGTCCCTGTGATCTGGTATCTTGAGTTTTTGGAAATCTTGAAAGTTCAAAACCATGTGCATGTCTATGACCTTTGGCCTCATCACTTTATCACCAGAACTAACTTTAGCACTGCTACTATGCTAAAGGCATGACAGATAGGTGTCGACCCTTGTAATATCAACATTGTGGAATCATAATAATAGAAATAAAGAAAAGTGTGAGAAACATTATTTCTGCCTTTGTAATGTTTGTCACCAAGCTACCCGAGCGAGTGCACAAATCCCTGTAATCTCTGCACATTCAAATGCCAATATATTTTAATTGAGCTACCAATAAAAGGCGCACAAAGATCAACATAACAGTATAGAGAGCAAGCATACGGAACAAACAATTTGTACTCACAAGTAGTCGGGAGCGTCTTCTGCTTGCATGAGTCTAAGTAGTGAGGTTCTTGGCTGCTCAACCTCCAGTATGATCTACTAATCAGAGGGGCAAGCCTTCAGATAAATTATGATAACAAGCTCTTACCATTAGGCAGGGCTTGCTTCCTATTACTACAGCCTAATCATTCATTCTGTAATAGAAGAGCTGTGCAGCTCAAACGTACAGCAAATATCTAACGCTACTATGACTAGTCTAGTTAGAAAATGTCTTCTAGGTCTTTATGTAGAACATACAGTAAATATATAAAAAAAGAAATAGGCAAATAGTGTTAATATCAGAAGCTTCAATGCTATGATTATGTCTAATTAGGTTAAAGAGACTCTCAGTATGTACAAGAAGAAATAAAAGTAGAAGAGCTCTTAAGGCTCCCATACACGGGTCGATTTTTCACTTGATTGGCGATCAATCGAGCTCTGCCCACCCTTAACGATCGACCAAACAAAATCGACAAAGAATTGGATTGGACATTTAACCGACATGTTGGTTTTTTTTGATAGATCCTTTGGCAATTGAAGTACGTTGGTGGACCCATAGCTCCCTATGCAGCAGCCTTTCCGATGGATGGGTTTTGTGGAATCAGCCATTTTAGAGATCAGCTCATGTCTAAATCGACCACAAATCGGATTCCCAAGGTAGTGATCCATCGCTTCACAATCCAATCAATCGCCAATTCCACGGACGCCTGGAATGATCAGGAATCGATCGGTGACAAATCAACCCGTGTATGGCTACCTTTATATTAACTTCTCTGTAGCCTGTATCTTTGACCGCCAATTACATTATTAAATATTAACAAGCATTAACACTTCTGGAAGTTTTATATGCCCATCTCTCTGCATTCTATGGCACAGGGGTGGATCTAACATATCTGGTACCATGGGAGAATGGATGGGGTTCCACTGAGGTTGTGCAACAGCAGAGAATGATGGTTAAGCTGGGAGAGGCAGTGATTTCGCTGGGCGGTGCCTGAGGACACAAACTTTTTTACACATTGTGAATTGTTTGACCATCCCTACTCACAAAGCCAGCTATTTAAATTTTTTGCTAAAAACTCAACCATCTCTAGGCAGCCCATGACTTAGGGCCCCCATATATCTTTAGATTTCTGTGTCAGATTTCCTTTTGTTTTACCATGTAATATGAGGGACTTTCTAAACCATCAAGTCGCAGAGGACCCGGCACTACATAGTTGTTGGTAGATCTAAAGGATATCTGAACGAAATATATAAAAATGTATGTCCAGCTGTAGCAATAACATAAGGGAGTACAGTAATAAAACATAGATCGATACTAAGGGTCCCCACACACGTAATGAGCCTCAGCCAGTTTTGCCACAGACCGTTGTGTGTAGCCACAGGTGCCCACAAAGCTCGGTCGACCAGAGAATGGACATGTCCGTAAATCTCTGGCCGATGCCTTTAGTTTCAATGGGGACCGGCGTCCCCATTCAAACTAATGGCCGGCACACAAAGGGTGCCCGCCGATACTCTGAGCAATGATAACATCATCACATTGCTCTCCACTGCTCATCTGTTGGTCCCCACTGGTTACATGTGTGGGGACCTTAAGACAAAAAAGGTTAGAACTTAATTAATCAGGCTAGACTTGATGGACCATTTGGTTGTTTTTTCCCATTGCCCTTCTATGTATGAGTTGAATACCGAGCTACTTTTGTCAACATGACCAAGCTTTTTGAAAGTTAACCGGTCTTCTATAATTTAAGAACAATTCCCTTCTTCAACATGAAAAAAAACTTACATGGCTTAAAAAATAAACCTACCTATAAATTTATAATTAATGTTGTTCAGGGGAAAAAGGATTACCAGCACAGCCACTCATTAACCAAAACTCTGGTTTATTTTCACCAAAACTGAAACAGAAATCAAAACTTGCTGTACATGAACAAACATCCACTGGTTTTAAAGTATTTTCACCTCACCAATAACGTTCAGTCTGTCAGTAAGTTTAAAGGTCCTACCAGCCCTCCTAGGCTTTGCACAGGAGCAGGTCTCTCCAGAGGGAGTTGGACTGCACACACAGGCTCCACACCTGACCACTGCTCCTACAGTCCACCCCTCTCTGATCATGAGTTACTGTCTAATTCACAGCTATTTGCAAATCCTGAACTATATCCCAGGTGGAATGGGAAGGCCCACTCAGTTCCATCCCTCCCAGTCTAGAGTCCAGGACCCTAAACAACTTAAACAAGATTCAAACCCACCGATGCTTCTGGTGGCTGGCTGCAGCCCTGACTACTGAGCCACCTGCTAGTCTGACTTTACACCTTGTTAGATCCCTTGGACAAACAACCATGAAACCCAGTTCTTGTTGAACCCTGAACTCTTGGCCCCTCCTTAGTACTTCCTTTATAAAGCATACCTGTTCACTTCATCTTTGCCAGAATATTGTGCTCCTTCCCGATATCTTGCTTGCTTTATCTGTTCCATCGTTATTATCTTCCGTGTATTAACCCTTGGCTACTGCTTACTGGACTATGCTTCATCTTGCTCCCATTTCTTATCTGATACCTTTGGCTTGACCTATGCTTTTTACTGGACTATGCTTCTGATTACTTCCTTAGATTACCACTGTTAATCCTGCCAGGATCTGCATCGCTGTTTCAGCAACTGTACTCTGTGCTTGAACCTAGATCATTACACCCCAGTCGCCTCTGTCCATCCCAGGACTCCTAACCTGGAATACACTGGGGACCACAGTTCCAATATTCGCGACTATTCAAAACACTATTGCTTATATTGTATTTAACTCTTTATTTACACATGCTTTGGTATTTTATTATCAGTCCACCTTGTTGTGTTCTTTTTTCTAATGTAACACGTGTAATATTTTAATCAGTAACTATTACAATTTCAATCTATTTTTCTAACAGCAGTTTGTTCTCACTGAAAATTTACACTAAGTCCCCCAGGGACTAACCCTTTTTACAGCAACAATAAGTGGAGACACTGCAAAGTGCTAGAAAATCTATATTATTTCATTTTGGTTTTGTCAAATAAACACAAAGGGATAGAAGTGTCTAATTTACTCTACAGAGTACACATTTTAAAAGACCCAAAAGTCTAATGTTCTAGTGGAATGTATAAGTCTGAGGTCCCAAATGCTTATAAATAACCAAGGGTCAATTTAAATAATTAATTCTGGCCACGAATAGCATGGTAAGCCATCACAATGACCTGTGCCAATGCAAAAGCTTTCAGGACAACATGAGAAATACACAAATTCTAAGAATTACAGGTTTGGAGAATGTAACAGAACCATTACATTTGGCTATCAGGCTCCCTATTTTACAAACCTTATCAATGGCCCAAGGGCCAACTGATGGGGCACTCATGATGGACTCACAAAACTATTTTTAAGTCATTGACCAATCATGAGGATGGATCATAAAATGGAAAGAGCCAACATCGGTCATTGGTCATGGTCTTACCTGATGAAGTATAATTTTGTTAGCTGTTTTGATCGTTTTGTATGTGATTTTGTAAGCATGGCCTTTATCTTCATAACTAGAAAGAAATTGAATTTGGGGAATGGGTTTTACATTGGTAACACTGTCAGGAACTACAATCTGATCCATATTGGATGGATAGTCGATATTTAAACAACAAGTTGATCAAAACAGAAATCCATCAAACGTTGATCCCTGTATGGCTAGCATTGTTAGCCTGAATTTAATTATAAGGAAGTAGACACTTATTGTTAAGGTAAGCACATTAGGCTTAAAGTGGTTCTATACTGAAAGTCTTAATCCAAAAAAACAGATCCCCAAACCTAAAACCACATACCATACTCACCTTCCCCTCTTCCTCATTCTCGTCACAGCCATACTTTCGGCATCCTCTTAGACGCTCCACCTCTTAAGTACAAGTGCCAATTTGTGCAATGAAGGTTATAATAACTGGAGATCACAGATTCTCAAATTTACAAATTTACGGTGCATATTATAGGAATAAATAATAGCTGTATTAATCTTTTTTTTCTTTACACATACTTTTTTTTACATTTTCTTAATCTTTTTGCTCCGAAAAGTTGCCTCTGCTTCCGTGAGTGCCATCCTGACCATAAGTGATGGCCGAACATCGGCCTTCTCCATCCGCAAACAGGCGAATCGGATTTGTAAAAAGCCCGCCATCAGTCTGTTCGTGGAGAACATCAAATTCCCCGCCTGTTGGTAGGGAATTTGAACGTTAACTATACTGGAAATGACACCGTGACGTCACTTCCAGTATATGGAAGCACAGTTCCTGTCTCAAAACCGGAAATGTTGTCGGTCGGACGTCATGTGCGGCCCATGCCCGGTATAACACTAGAGATTGGGTGTCTCTGCTCGATCCCTAGTGAAAATGATTCTTCTTCCGGCTGGACCGGTCTGGCTGGAGGAAGAATAAGGCTATGTTTCCATTATACATTAGGACCCTTCCGCTAAGCGTATTGCTTGGCGGAACGTCCCAACGTAGCACATAGACTTACCTGCTCGGCAGATGCTCGGTCTTCACTGCGCCAACCCACTCCGCCGATGTAAGGCTGAATGTAGTCTAGTACGTTGAGTTTCTGCATCAGCAGATGTGTAAACAAAGCGTCCGCTGGCAGGCAATGTCTATGTGCTACGTTGGGATCCCAGCCAAGCAATACGCTTAGCAGAGGGGGTCCCGACGTAAATGGAAACAAGCGCTTATAGACTTTTTGTTGGCGGCGAAGGGGGCGGGTCGAACACCCGTACTATTCACCGGCAAGAAGAAAAGCGAACATACAATGTTCACACCAAACTGTCAGCCCGGTGGACAGATTGGCCACCATCAGAAGGTAGGAGGTCCACTTCAAGATAGCTGGTTGGAAGACATTGAGCCTACCCATAACTACTGCTATGTGAAACTTTACAAGAAATATTCATAAACATTGCTTAAAAATCTGCATATGCATGAAGCCATATATACTATTAAATATGTTGGGTTTTCATTAAACTTTAATTTAGTTTTTCAAAATTATTTGAAAAAATCTAATTTAATATTACATATCTATATGTATTTTCTAAATGTAATTTTCTCAAAGAGAATTGCCAGATCTGTTGGGTGACTGCAGACCGCACGTCCAAATGATTCTGCTCATTAATAAATTATTAGTAAATTTGCCTGAGGTCTAAAAGCAGGAAATTGATTATATTTTCTATTTATTTAAATTAAAGTTTTTTACTTTACAATTAAGAGGATTAGCTATTGTCGGCTATATAATTTGCCGTTCTCAATGACCAAGAGAGAAGGATATCAGAGGAAGGCCTGTTTAATTATAATTTCCTGCAGCCGGGATCCTTGCGTAAATAACCTTGGGAGCAAGAGTCTAAAAAAAAATTGGAATTGCGGAATGTTTTATTTCCTGTCTGTTCCCTGGATATATGTGCGTGGCACAGCAGGTAGGCTTTTTAACATTAATCTATAAGATCCCTAAAAAGAAACTTTGAATTTTGTTTCTGATTATTACAATGATATCACAAATTATTGTTCATTTTAATGTGACTTTCTGTCTTGTATGGACTTGCTATATAATGCATACTATATGTACATCAAAACATATTGATGTCTTTTCCCCATGGACAGTCAGGACCAATGTGATTATCCCATCTTAACCATCCATAACCATGTCCATAACTAGTGATGGCCGAACTGTCCGCAAGGAGGACAGTATGGCCGTAAACATGGATGTTCGCACTACTGTTCTTGACCTGCCCCTTCCGCTGGCGAGAAGGAGCTTACTATTCTTCCACCCGCAGGATATGGAGCAGTAAGATCCCGCCAGAGAAAGAATCTTTTCACTAGAGACCGGGTAGAGAACCCGGGCTTCTAGTGAAAAATTGGCTCCGAAAACAGGAAGTGACGTCAGTGATGTCACATCCGGCAGCCAGAACCAGGAAGTATGTGTTCCAGGTACCGGATGTGACATCAGTGACGTCACTTCCGGTTTTCCCAATTCAAATTCCCTGCCAACAGTCCGATACACCTATTCACGAATGGATCTGGCCGAAGTATGGACGTCACTATCCATAAACAAAATTATGTAAAAGGTCAATATGTGCAGAGTTGGCCCTTCTTTTCAAGACCTCTACAATTTGCCCCAGCATGCTGTCAACCAACTCCTGTGCCAAATCCTGACTGATGCCAACTCAGTTCCTCAGCAAGTCTTTTTGTGGCAAGACTGATAAGGCTCCCATACACAGGTCAGTTTCCCACCGGATTCCGGGACGATCGATTCCGGGCGCATGCCCGCGAAACGATCGTGCCGGAATCGCGTGCAGCCCACCTTGTCCGTCCGATCGGGTCCGACCGATCGGGGGCTCAGAATCGGATCCGCCAGAGAACCAACATGTTGGTCTTTCGGGTCCGATTCTGCCCAGATCAGCGGGAGTTGCATTCCGGGAGGTGATCAATCGGACACGGATCCGGCAGGACAAGGTGGTATGCAGCGATCGGATTCCTTAATTGGCCGATCGATCACACCTGAGGATCCCGGCGGAATCGCCGGAATCGATCGGATGGTGAATCGATCAGCCAGGGAATCCGTGCCGTGTATGGCTAGCTATATACAGTGGAAATTTTTTTGGGGGGTTGGCGGGGGTCAATTACATAATTTTAAACCAAAACCATGTAAGAGCTCGTTCCCACTAGAACTATTTTTTTGCATGGGCTTGTCCCCACATAGGCATGAATGGATGTGATCAAAAATCACATGTGGCCATGATTTTGTAATCACGCCTATTCATTGTCTGTGGGCGCAATCAGGGACAATCTGGCTTGGTTTTTTTTTTTGCGCGACACATCCGATCACAGCCACCCGCGATTGTCGCACACGATTTAAAATCGCATCGCACAGCAACAAATCACTCTAGTGGGAACAAGTCCCCATATGAGGACCTTTCTAAACCTTCCAATCAATATGTATTCTATCAGGTAGGACCCGGCACTACATAGCAGTGATACAGTATATACCTTCCAATCACTATGTATTCTAT
>CM070033.1:17530630-17561786 GCA_036250615.1 Ptychadena robeensis
ATGTATTCTATCAGGGAGGACCCAGCACTACATAGTTGTTGGTAGATCTAAAGGAAATGAATGGCGTGATCGCGGAAAATTTGAATTGGAAAGACCAGATGTCAAAGTCACTGACGTCACTTCCGATACCTGGAACACACAGTTCCTGCTTTTGATACCCGGACGTGATGTAATTGACGTCACTTAAGTTTTGAACCTTTTTCTTTTAAGAGAGACCAGCTTCTCTCTGCGTACTGTTGGGGAAGAAAATGTGGGGCTAAAAAAGGACTTTGTGATTCATCTGATCACTCTTCATGACATTCTGAGTATATACTGTATATAGTAAGCAATAGTTTAGAGAGAGAATATTCCAAATTCAAATATATTCGAATATCTTTCAAGAAATTTGAGAATTCGCAATATTTTGCGAATGTGCGCTCGGATGGCAGATATTCATCATATTATGCTTCAACAAAACAATACTTGGGTCATTTTCCAAACCTTTGGCCACAACTGTAGTTACAAAAATGTTTATTTTAGGAAACCCAGCAGATATAAATGTATACACGTAATAACCATCATTATTGCTTTAGTGTTTAATGTTTTACTGACAGAATGTGTGTTGGGATAAAATTCTGTATAAACAGAGACTTCCATATAAACAGATATCGGAGTCTGAGAGAGATATGGGGCCAGAATGGGATATCATTAATTCCTTGGAAGAGATCAGAAAAACGTATTACATTTTCATTGCCGCTTCCAAACAATTTGAAGTCTATCGCTCTACAGGGAGATAGATTATTCACAAGCGCAAAGCATTCAAGACAGTTGCCAATCTTCCCTGGAGTAGACATCCCGTTAAAATCACCCCGAGGTCAGACTATGCAGTGCTCAAAGAAATGACAAAACACTGTGGTGTCTTCATTCAAGATTCTCTTTGATTTAGCATCTTTGCCCTGTTTCCCTGAAAAAAGGCATCCCTCAAAAAATTAGGCACCCCCGAAGATATGGTACTGTAACTCTGGACAGGGGGGATCAGTGGGGGTCATCAAAATGACACAGGAGGATCAGAAGGGGTTACTAAAATGGTAATTCCCCCCTCTGAGTCTCCTGTGCCATTTTGATTCTGATCTGACATCCCTCGAAAATAAGACATAGGGCTTCTTTGAGAGCAAAAATATATATAAAGCCCCCCGTACACGTTAAGATCGATCCATACAATCTCCATTAGATCTACCAACAACTGTGTAGTATAGTGGCCTCCCTGATAGAATTCATAGTGATTGGAAGGTATATATCACTGCTATGTAGTGTCGGGTCCTTCCTGATAGAATACATGGTGATTGGAAGGTATATATCCCTGCTATGTAGTGCTGGGTCCTCTCTGATAGAATACATAGTGATTGGAAGGTATATATCACTGCTATGTAGTGCCAGGTCCTCCCTGATAGAATACTAGTGATTGGAAGGTATTTATCACTGCTATGTAGTGCTGGGTCCTCCCTGATAGAATACATAGTGATTGGAAGGTGTATATCACTGCTATGTAGTGCCAGGTCCTCCCTGATAGAATACTAGTGATTGGAAGGATTAGAAAGGTCATCATATTACATGGAGAAAACATGCTAAGGTGTGTAAAGTTGCAGCTGAACAAACCACAAAACATTTTGAAGGTTGTACTTACATAAAGACAAGACTAAAATGTAGAAGTTTGGCCTTACTGGACAGCACCAGTATTGTGAAAATACAAAAATAACTTATAAAGTACAAAGAATTTCCTATTGAACATTTACTTTTCTTGAAGTGTTAAAGTGGTTTAAACACAAAATAAAAAAACAACACATAAATTAAATAAATACAATACTGACCCGTCAGCAGATGAGATGCTGGAAAACTGCTACACAAACAAGAACATACTTACCTTCCTCTCGTTTGTTCCTGATGCCAGCATCTTAGATCCTGGAGAAATGAAGCCACTTCCGTCTCTCATCACTGCCCCCCCCCCCTTCACTCCACCTCCTACAGAGACTAGGCTCACTGTCTCCTCTCTGCCTCCTTTGTCAGAGAGCTCCGTGGCGGGGGGGGGGGGGGATTCAGCTGTCATGAGGAGACATGTCTCTGGACAGCTCTCATCACTGCTAATCACCCAAGTCTTGAAGATGTGACACTGACATCACAATCCCACGAGACTGGGCAGACGAGACATCCTACAGATGTCCCAAATCCTCTCTTGAAAAAAAGTGGCCATCGCAGTCACCAGACTTTAATCCAATTGAGAACCTCTGGTAGGACTTGAAGAAAGCAGTTGCAGCGCGCAAGCCTAAGAATGTGACTGAACTGGAGGCCCATGAAGAATGGGCTAAGATACCCGTAGATCCCTGCAAGACCCTTGTGTCACGCTATGCTTCACGTTTAAAAGCTGTTATCACTGGAAAAGGATGTTGTACAAAGAACTAAGAATGAATGTCACTTGGGGGTTGAATAAAACTGATAATGATGTGAGCACAGAAAAGACATTTGTGGTTATTTCATTATTAATGTTATGTTATATTTGTCTGACTTACAAGCGCCTCGCTGATTTCATTGTAAACAAGATGACTGAAATCATCAAAATCAATGTCTCGATGGCCAAAACACTCAATTTCAGTGGGGGTTGAATAAGTTTGAACACAACTGTACGTGTAGGAACATGGCAGGATCAGTGTTATTTTTCCCCAGACGTTCCTCTTTCTCTTCTCCTTGGGTGGTATTGTCGCACCATAGGAATGGTAAGCAGAATTTAGGACTAGTGACCCCTCTCCAGAATAGATCTGTTATTACAACACACATATGGAAGGCAAGAACTTTTATTGAGTTCCAGGGCAGGACTTGCCATCCAATACTCAGGGTAAAACAGGACAAAATGACGAGTTCTAGTTCTGCTTATGTCAATCTAAAGACAACGTAACTGGAAAATAACTTCCATTTTTAGAATGTCATTATATTTAAAAGTAAGCAAATATTATTGCCTACATCTCCCATGACTGCTTTAAGTGGAGGCTTCTCAGAGATTGATTTCTCTCAAGGACATTTTTTTCTGTTCCAGCCTCAACATTTAACAATAAAATAGAAAAATCATGATGGACACATTAGTGATAAGCAGCTTAGACTCGTATTTCGTATTCACCAAATATGACAAATTTTTTCTTTTAAGAGTCGCAGTAAATTTTTAAATTTTGCAATTCATGATCTCCATTCATTATTACGTTTATTGCAAATGCAATGTGTGTTGTCACGGCGACATCTAGTGGCAGAATGTGAAATAGCAGCTGTTTTGTAATCACCACATGAGACAACACGCATAGAAGTAATTTATTGCAAAAATCTGCACTTGTACATGTGGATATTGAGAACACAATGCATTGAAGTTTCCCCAAAATCTCGAATGTTGGAGATTGTGAAGATATTCCATGATATATGTGATTTTTGCAAATTCTCGAAGTGCCGATATTTGCATGCACACCGATATTCGCATGCACACAATCCACCCAACCGGCAAGCTCCTATTCCACTCAAGAGTAGGTGGAGAATCAGAAGGAAGGCCTATCTGCACGCAGAGTGTCCTTCTTAAGGTAGCCATACACAGGTCGATTTCACACTTGATTCCTGCCCGATCGGTCACCAGGCGCATTCACGTCGATCGATCGACGATAAATCGAGTGCAGCCCACCTTGACAGATCGATGAATCGATATCGACCACAAATCAGATCGCCCAGGGAGCCAACCTGTCGGTGTTTCCAAGTCGATCCGGCACGTCGTCCAGGAATCGGTGGCCTAAGGTGGTAGGCACAACTTTTCCTGGTCGATCGATCAACGGCTTTGAAATCGACGGAATCGTTCGGATCGTCCATCGATCGCTCAGTAATCGACTTGTCTATGGCTAGCTTAAGAGATTCCCTGCCTCCACAGCCAAGTGTTGGGGGGGATGGGTCTTATAATATGAAAATTACAGTTACTCCCAAATATAAACGTTTAAATTTGAATAATGAATTAAGACAGAAATTTGGTCTTTAATATTTATTTATTCAATAACTGTAAATTGTTCATACTCATGTGTTATTTTTAATTTATTTTAGTTGTTAATTAGCTTTTTTTGTATGATAAGTCACACCAATAGAAAAACACTCACAGTGCAGGGTGGAGGAAAAAGAATGGACTTCTCCAAGAGCTAATTGGAGCCAGGAGTGAGCCAACCTTCAGTCCAATCAGTGTGATGATATTGGATGTGTTGCTGAAAGCTGTCCTGCCCTTTAAAAAACACACACACCAGTTTTGGGTTTACTGGTTTCAAGAAGCACTGTCTGATCTGAATCATGCGTTGCAGAAAAGAGCTCTCACACAAACATTATATGTTTTCATTTCACCAGGATGTTCCACAGCACTACTGGCAAAATATTCTCAAAATCGAGTTGTTTTTTTAGAACACACAACACTATGTGTGGATAAAAAAAGGCACAGCACACCAACATCAAAACCTCATCCCCACTGTAAAACATGGCGGAGGGAGCATCATGGTTTGGGGGTGCTTTGCTGCCTCAGGGCCTGGACGGATTGTTGTCAAAAATGAATTCCAGAACAAACTACGCCAGTCCTGACCTTAAGAAAGCGATTCACATCAGACATCCCAATAATATTGCTACACTAAAATTGTTTTGTGAAGAGAAGTGGTCCAAAATAACTCCGGGTCGTTGTGCAGATCTGATCTGCAACTACAGGAAACGTTTGGTTGAGGTTATTTCTGCCAAAACAAACCAGTTATGTTTTTCTATTGGTGTGACTTAGATGAAGATCAGAGCACAATTTATGACCAATTCATGCAAACCTCCACATAATCCCAAAGGGTTCACATACTTTTTCTTGCAACTGTATATGCATTTTAATATTGTACACGGTGGTTTGTCTGGAGTTTACTTTTACATTCTATTACTGAAGCACTGTGATAACATTACTGCATATTTAGGAAATTAGAATTCAACCGATGTTGGGATCCATACAGCACATTTTCCATGCAGTCATAGACATCTAAGGTTTATATCATTCCATTTAGCTTCCGTCAATGTATGTGTTCCTTATTATATACTGCCTTTCATGAAATCATAAAGAACAATATGGAATACATTTTGAAGCGATGGAAGTATTACATATTTATATAGCTTACGTTTATGTTCTGTTTTTGCCTTAACAGCAACTCGTAAAGAGCAGTTTGAATTCTTACATGAGGCTAAATGTGCAATTTGATTTTCAGCTTTGTCATGAAATCTGTTTCTCAAGTAAGTAAGTAATGAAAATAGCAAAGCCTGCAATAGCAGAACTTTTCTTAAAATCAAAAGTTTATGGATTAGCTACACACATGCCATGTATAAGTATATCACCATTAAAAGGACCTGGTCAATGCAAATCGTTGATCCCCCAATCTTCACTAAACTAGCTTAAGGTAAGCCACCATTCGGCCTCAGGAGGCTATTTGCCATCCCAACACTGGAAGGTCCACAAGACTTATGTGTGCAATGGATGACATCTTGAAAAAGGGATTGGCGATGAAGCCCACAGACAGGCCAAGTGGTAATCCAGGTCAACCACCAACCAAACAGCATAGCATCCAATGAAGACAAAGCCAGAGGTTATACACAGGAAATGATTCCAACTGAGGTATCGAAATGGATCAGGCAGAAAGGTGGTCAGGGTCAACAAAACCCAGGACAGGGCAGACATTGGGTAGTAAAAGGTACAGATCAGAGGTCAGTAGCAAAAAATAAGTATAACCACTTCTTAGCAGCAAAGTGAACACTATCACTACGCTTGAACATGGATCCACCTGTGACTGCAGCCGGTGCAAATGGAAAACCGGAATGTATGAGAGTACCCCTCTGCATCCACAGGCTACAGTGACAACTCACATTAATATTGTAGTGTCGTGGTACTTGTGGTGCAACAATGACAAGATTATTTTCGGTAATTCCGATGCCCAGCTCTGTCACACACGTCAGACACACAATAAATGGATTGTCCACGCAGCTGGTAGGGGGATCTTTACAGTTTACTAGAGGGGGTTATATATAGATTGTCACCATCACCCAAGGCAGGGATGGGGTTCATGCTTAGGACATCTAAATTGCAAATGTTCTACCAGCGGCAGGGGATGACTGATGGCTCTCTTACCAGTGGGGAGAAAATTGGCATAGACAGTCCAGTGGTCAGGAAAACAGGCAGCAGTCCCATGGGAGGTGGAGTAGGAAGGAATCCTGATGGATATCTGCATCCACCTACTTGGGCAAGATAAGGGAAAGACAGCCCTGGTCCAGGGGGATGGGGGTACTTGGTACCCGACACTAACAAAGTGAACAGCCAGCGGGAGAACCCAGGAGAGATTGGAGCACAGCACCCCAGAGTGAGACACACCGGCTGCAATTGAAACTCGAACTCACAAGAACTAACTACTCAACTGAGGGCGTAATCCAAAAGGTTTGATATATCACCTCTACTTGGGGGAGGGTAATAGCCAGTCTCCAAGCAGAATAAGAAATATACAAAATATGGAAAACCAAAAGAGAGAAAAACTGAGAGCCATTAGTCATCCCCTGCACCTGCTATGCAGAAATTACACTTTACTAAAAGGCAAATACACACCTTTTACAGACATTAACCATGTCATGGCTAGAAACATATACAGTGCCTTGCAAAAGTATATTTTTCCACATTTTGTCACATTACAGCCACAAACATGAATCAATTTTATTGGAATTCCATGTGAAAGACCAATACAAAGTGGTGTACACGTGAGAAGTGGAAGAAAATCATACATGATTCCAAATTTTTTTACAAATAAATAGAGATCAATTCGACCATTTCGCCGGTTTCGACTTAATTGCAAAGCCCCTGAGCATGGTATCATCACCAAACTTGCTGGAGATGTAGTGAAGGGTTGGAGGTATACTCCAAAAAAGAAAGTATGTCTCTAACACAAATAGTTTTTTCACAAATTAAGTTCAAAGTCAAGTAAAAAATTCGAAAATCGGAATTTCGACTTTAACTTTGAACTTAATTTATGCAAAAACTCCATGTGCTAGAGCAAAACTTTTTTTTTTCAAATGTTCCTCCAACCCTTCTCTACATCTCCAGCAAGTTTGGTGATGATACCATTTTCAAGGGCTTTGCAATAAGCTCACAAAGTTTGCAAGTCGAAAAATTTGACCATCTCTACAAATAAATAACTGCAAAGTGGTGTGTGCGTAATTATTCACCCCCTTTGGTCTGAGTGCAGTCAGTTGCCCATAGACATTGCCTAATGAGTGCTAATGACTAAATAGAGTGCACCTGTGTGTAATCTAATCTAATGTACTCTAGATGTAATCTAATGTACTAATACAGCTGCTCTGTGACGGCCTCAGAGGTTGTCTAAGAGAATATTGGGAGCAGCAACACCATGAAGTCCAAAGAACACACCAGACAGGACAGGGGTAAAGTTATTGAGAAATGTAAAGCAGGCTTAGGCTACAGAAAGATTTCCAAAGCCTTGAACATCCCACTGCGCACTGTTCAAGCGATCATTCAGAAATGGAAGGAGTATGGCACAACTGTAAACCTACCAGACAAGGCCGTCCACCTAAACTCACAGGCCGAACAAGGAGAGTGCTGTTCAGAAATGCTGTCAAGAGGCCCATGGGGACGAGCTGCAGAGATCTACAGCTCAGGTGGGGGAATCTGTCCATAGGACAACTATTAGTCATGCGCTGCACAAAGTTGGCCTTTATGGAAGAGTGGCAAGAAGAAAGCCATTGTTACCAGAAAAGCATAAGAAGTCTAGTTTGCAGTTTGCCACAAGCCATGTGGGAGACACAGCAAACATGTGGAAGAAGGTGCTCTGATCAGATGAGACCAAAATTTAACTTTTTGGCCAAAATGCCACACCCTATGTGTGGTGGAAAACTAACACTACACATCACTGTGAACACACCATCCCCACTGTGAAATATGGTGGTGGCAGCATCATGCTCTGGGGGGGGGCTTCTCTACAGCAGGGACAGGGAAGCTGTCAGAGTTGATGGGAAGATGGATGGAGCCAAATACAGGGCAATCTCGGAAGAAAACCTCTTGGAGTCTGCAAAAGACTTGAGACTGGGTTCACCTTCCAGCAGGACAACGACCCTAAACATAAAGCCAGGGCAGCAATGGAATGGTTTAAAACAAAACATATCCATGTGTTAGAATTGCCCAGCCAAAGTCCAGATCTAAATCCAATGGAGAATCTGTGGCAAGACCTGAAAACTGCTGCTCACAAATGCTGTCCATCTCATCTGACTGAGCTGGAGCTGTTTTTGCAAAGAAGAATGGGCGAGGATTTCAGTCTCTAGATGTGCAAAGCTGGTGGAGACATACCCTAAAAGACTGGCAGCTGTCATTGCAGCAAAAGGTGGTTCTACAAAGTATTAACTCAGGGGGCTGAATAATTACGCACACACCACTTTGCAGTTATTTATTTGTAAAAAATGTTTTGAATCATGTATGATTTTCCTTCCTTTTTTAAGTGTACACCACTTTGTATTAGTCTTTCACGTGGAATTCCAATAAAATTGATTCATGTTTGTGGCTGTAATGTGACAAAATGTGGAAAAGTTCACATACTTTTGCAATATATATATATATATATATATATATATATATATATACAAAACACATTTAAAGTGCAATTCCATTACACTTCATCATGTCCAAGTGAAATCCGGAAATCCGCCAGGCTGACTGCATGGTGACAATGGATGAGGAGTAAAGTACAGATCAGCATGCACACATCACACCATGCCAGGAAGCTGGGGAAAAAATTAGATACATGAAAATTGTCTAACCAATAATTTGTATTTCTGTGCATTCAGCCAGGAAATCTGTTCTGATAGTGCTGCCCCTCTGATTCTCAGAATGTTGAAAACTACAAGAGGAACAAAACTTACCTTGGTTTTGCACAATTACAGAAGGTCACAATGCTACTTACAGTCTGCATTAGAAGCCACAGAGAGGAAGGATAATCTATGCCTTTCTAATCTTGTCTTGGTGTCCCAGAACCATCCCTTAGCCATTTACTGAATTTCGACTCTTCAACCATGTTGCATCTGCATCACATGTGGAAACCACCTAGAATGGTGTGCATGCACCATTTACCTAGGAACATCCACTCTTCCAGACTGAGCAATATTTTGGCTCTTAAGGGACAGTCCCTTCCAGGCTAAACTCCCCAATTTGGCAAAATAGTAATATTACATAACTTCATGTATTATGTAACCTATATATAATTTATGGTCCCAATAACTAGAGAGGGAGTCCTTTCCACATAGTCCTTTAACATAATAGTCAGAGATTTAAAGAAGGGTTGTGGGGAATTTCAACTTGGGTTTGAATTAAATGTATGTAATGTACTTGAACAATATTTTTTTGTAATAATGTTACTACAACCCTTCCCTGTTCTCAGTGTTAGTAATGAGACAATTTTAGGGGCTTTGCAATTAACCCCGCTAAGAGTCTCCCCATTGAGTGTAATCTGTTGTATTTCCTGCCTGCTCTCCCCCTTTTCATTATCAATGGCACCAGGGACGTGAGGACCCCGGCAAAGGTGCCGGCACAGAAGGATGCCATCTCTAGAGGATGTAGGCCAAAGGAATGAGCCCATGGTTGAGCATTAAATGTTATATATTGCAGCTCACCAAGTCCTTAAATGTTAAACCCCCCCATACACCTTTCGATCACTCCATACAATTTCCTTTGGATCTACAAACAAATATGTAGTGCCTTGTCCTCCCTGATAGAATACATAGTGATTGGAAGGATTAGAAAGCTCCTCATAATACATGGTTTTTGTAGAACTAAAGTTGATGTACAGAAATTGTATAGTAAAATTGTAAGGTGTATTGGGGGCTTAACACAATTCAAGACAACATGTGATTTTTTATTTTCTCCATATATCTAATTTATTAATAGAGTTACCTACAGTTGCTGTCTACAAAGATTGTTGTTATGTATGAACGTGTGTGAGCTTTTTTTTCTTTTTGAAATTGCCTTGAGTTCTCTTTCAATTTGCAACCTAGTTCTTTGACTTTTACCATGAGGCACCACTTCTATTTGCCATGCCCTAATAGCAGTACACTGATCTATTACATGCTCGTTGTTACAAATTTCACTCAAAAAAAGTCATTTAGTAACAATTTCCTATAAACTGCAGGTTTGTTACAAAGTTCAGAATTTCTTTCCCTTCCAGGGTTATAAATAAATGATGGGACTTTTAGTCCTACATCTTTAACAAAAGTATATTATCAGTTCACGCTCTAAAAATTCCTTCCACTTTGCTAAACTCAAAAAAGAGCAGACATGACAGATCAATGATGGAGGAAACATGACAGAGGAAATGTCCGACCCCAGAAAGATATTTAATTAAGTTCTCTCTTCCACCTACAATTATTTTCCCACCGAGCTGTCATGACCAATTAGGCGCCGACTGGTTACATTTTTGTCTTAAGGATTGTGTAACAATCAATGTGGAAGATTAAATTAAGTTTACTCGTTAATCCATATCTAACTAGGTCCCTGGGGCATCTGACTTAACCACAGCAACACTCAAAAATAGCCACAGGAAGTTCCCATCAAAACGATGAGATGTTTTGGATTAGAAGACCAGTGAAACTGGATTGTAAATTATCAAGCTTCACTTGTGTCATGATACACTGGGGCTGGAGGTCGCTTACATAGATTGTGATGGAAGTATAAAGCCGGCCATAGACGTCTCGATCTATGGCCGGATTGTAGCAGACTCATCACAGCGTAGTGATGTCACCACGCTGTGAGGAGTTGGCTGGAGAACTGAAAGGAATCCTGTGTGTTCCACCAACACACGTGATTCCTGTCAGACTGTAGCCAATTAACTTGGAGGGGGAGGAGACTCGCCCTCCGAGGTAACTGCCTGCAGCAGGATCAGAGGATCGGGCACAAAAAGAACCAGCAGGACGGATCCGCGTGCAATCCAACCTGCCAGCTTTTTTGGTCGGATCCTCAAGGTAGCCTGCCCTGTTGTTGCGGGCGACCAATCTTTATGTGTTTGGCTGGAGTGAGCTCGGTGGTCGCCCGCAACTATGGCCGGGAATCGGCCCGTCTATGGGGGGTTTAAGAGAAGCTGTGGCGATCTATATTATTGCATGGTGGAGATTAGTGATGGACGAACATCAGCTGCAGCTGTTTGTGAACAGGCGAATCAAACTTCTGCAAATGCCCACCGTTCGCATGTTCGCGGCGAACCTCCATTGACTTTAACTTCTCAAACCTTCAGGTCATATTTGTAGCCAAAATACCAATAAAAAATGTCAAAAGGGTGCAACCACCTGAACAGTGTCATGCAAGAGGGGGATCAATGGCTAAACATCTCGTAAATATGGATTTTTAAAAATGCTGTCTAATAGCCAGAAATTACATCTAGAATACAAATTTTGCCAAAAGTCAGCTGGAGTGGACTGCAGGCCTGACAGTAGCTTCTGCAGCGCATCACATTTAGTCAGATCTCAATGCATAATACAGCATACCCTGCCCCCAGAGAAGGACTTTTGTGGCTCCGTAATGATGAACTACATGTAACAGGACATCTTAGCTATAGTTACAGATCACTGGATGGAGTGTAATAGTAAAGTAGCTAAGTCATCCCTCAATCTGCAGCAGCTCTCCCTATCTATCTAGTACTGGAAACACAGGATAAGTGTAAAATGACCACGAGCTGCTTTTTTTATAGGGGGGGGGGTTTCTCTAGGAGGGAAAAATGTGTTATTGGCTGTACTCTCCCAACTGACTTTAGGGTGAGGGGTCGCACTATGTTAAGTTATAGGGGGCAGGTCGAACACCCATAATGTTCGCTGGCATTGCGAACTGCGAACATGCCAGGCAAACTTTTCGGCCATCACTAGTGGATATAGGAAAACATACCAGTATCACCGGCATATGATACTTGTATACTGTATTACAGTGGGTTATGGAGTTTATTAAATAACCAATTGTATGAATACACTTAGGCTGCCAATACATGGGTCAATTTTTTACTGCTTTCACTGTGATTGATTGTGCTCAAATAGATTGTGACCAACACGTTGGTAAATCCCTGTTCAATTGCCAACGAATGCCATTGCTTTAGATGGGGACCGAGGGTCTAATGGGATTGATTGCTCAGAAGGGGTTCCTCGATAGTTTTGATCGCGAATATTCAAATTGTGATTTGTTATTTCGAATATCGGCAGAATTTGCAAAGATCTTAAATATCGTGCTATATCTTTGTAATCGTGAATATTCAAGACTTTAACATCAGTAGTGTTGCGAATATCTTTTTTGCAATGAAGGTAATAATGACTGGAGATCACGAATTCTGGAATTTATTTCGAATATTAGGCTAATATTGCCTATATGCTGCTCATCACTATTCATTGATTGTATAGGTATCGGCCAGTGTATGGCCAGCCCTAAAGTTCCTTCTGTATTACTAGATAGAATACAAATCTGGCTATCCAGCTATATTGGGATTAGAAGGAGATAGGGGAATAGGCAATTCACCAGTAAATAAAAACTTAAACTACTATATAGATCATCCTGGTACCAACAAAGATTCCTTAAGACTTGTGAAGGAGCCTTATAGTATTCTGCGTCAAGACTTTATCAGTCCTGTAACTTACAAAGTGGGCCTCCATGAGTTGTATCCTTTATATTAGGGAGGTTTTTAAAAAGAGATGAAGAACTATACATATACTTGTGTTCCCTAAAACACCATCTGAATTTTACCATTTTGGCCCAGTTGCTCTCTGGTGGTCAGTGTAGAGGTTCTGCGTTACTTCTCAATGTGCTAAATATACACCCACTTTTATTCTAATAAATAAATAGGTTAATAACTAAGTGGGCTTTTTGCTTACCTAAATCCATTGTGTAAGGTCTGAACAATTAATTCCAGTACAATGATTCCATTGTCCAGTACAGACAGGGGTCCGGAGGGTCACATCCAGCCTGTTTCGTTTTTTAATGCGGCCCATTGTCACCTTGGTAAAAAGACACTTTGGCTCTCCTCTGCTTGTTCCCTGCAATGAACAAAGATTATGCCTAGAGGCATCTAAACATCTCCAGTAGAAGCATGATCATGTGATCACGCTCTGGGAACATTCCTATGGTGATAACAATTAGTGGAGGGGAGCTGGTGTATAATGTTAATTTATATATTCCAAAAATTCAAACATTTTAAAAAATATTATACATATTTTTCTCCTTTTTTTAACAACCCCGACATTATGATCGTTGTTTTTTTGTTTAAAGAGATACAGGAAATGTAAACAGATTTTATTGTAATCTGTTAAAAAATTCCCACTTAGTTTATCCAACACCGTATGTCCCCAATGTCATCAATGGCACCAAGGATGTGAGGACACAGCTATGCCATATGGCCATTACAAGCTTTTGGTCTGGCCCCTCTGTCAAATTAGGGACCTGCAAGTCAAAAGTTGGCCAACTTCAGGGCTAACATATGGAGCCCTGCACACATATGTATCACGGAACCTATACCAAACTAGTCTTCTAGCAGTGTTAAACTCAAATATTGGAATGGCGAATATTTTGTGGAAATATCTCGATTATGGTGGCAGATATTCACAATTTTGAATATTCAACTTTTTTTTCAATAAGACATGATCCCACACGTATGGCAATGCATGGCCATAATAATAATCATAGTAAATATCACATGTGACCATTCATTTTGAATGGTCACATGTCTGTTTTGGTTAGAAATATACACATAAGTGGTCTGCTGGTCATTTTGTAGAGCTTAAGTAAAAGCCCTTCCATTTCCTATAAAAAAAAATCTGTATCTGTAACCATCAATAATTGGTCTTCCTCCCTACTATGCCTGTTCTCTGCTTTAATGGCTTTTACTCCCTCGCATGTGAATTACACGTAACCCCGTAACTCCAATTCTCATATCAGCCAAAGCATTTTATAGATCTGCATAGTTGTCATTCCAATACATTTCTGATGAACATTGATCCTACTGACATCTTTGGCTCTAACGCCATAAATAAAGCTTTCGTAAATTGTGCAAAGTAATTAAATTCATAATTCCCTGAAGAGTGAAAAGTTCAACTTTTCCCCTTCATAAATTGGCTCCATAAATAGCAATTCCAGACAACACGCAAGAGCAGTCAGTAACTAATGATGGACTGTGGTTTTGTGAATTTAAAGCACATTTTGACTGTTGCATTAAGAAACTATACTACTATTAGTTATATAGTATACAGTTGTGTTCAAAATTATTCAACCCCCAATGCTGTAAAGGGTTTTAAGGAATTCAGTGTACATTTGTAATTGTGTTCGGAATGAAATCTTACAAGGACTTTTTAAAGAACTAAATGCAACTAAAATGGCATCAATTGTTTTTGTAATAGAGTATAAAAATTTTTGTTTGTGATTTCTTCATTGACACAATTATTCAACCACTTAAAGACTACCACGCTTAAGAACAGAGGTTCATTCAAGTGTTTTCGATCATGTATTGAAAACACCTGTGGCAGACCTGTCAAGCCTCCCGTTTTGGCCGGGAAAGTCACGTTTTTATGTGGCTTTCCCAGCCAAATCCTGATTTCAAGAAATCCCGGATTTTTTCCCGGATTCTTGAAATCGAGCTGGTCTAGCAGGGAGAGGGCATTACTCTCCCTACTAGATCAGCTAAAAGGCCAGCGGACGCCGGAAGTGATGTCAGGAAATGCCCAAACTTGACAGGTATGACCTGTGGATGTCAACGAGCAGCAATCAAGCATAATAAGCACCAATTAGGCAGGTTTAAAATGACTGTGATACTCAGCTCCTTCTAGACATTTACTGATGTGTTTACAAACATGGTGAAGTCAAGAGAATGGTCCAGGAAGACAAGAGAAGAGGTGATTTCTCTTCACAGGAAGGGCAATGGCTATAAGAAGATTGCAAAGATGTTAAACATACCAAGAGACACCATAGGAAGCATCATTTGCAAATTCAAGGCAAAGGGCACTGTTGAACGCTACCTGGTCGTGGCAGAAAGAAGATGCACTACTATACTATTCTATTAGTATTATAGTTTTGATTAGTTAACTGTTCTAACTGTTGCCACCGATTCTGTATCATTATTATTTTTTGCATATATTAACCAATTTCTTTCCATCGTTTCGTTCACGCAACACTACGTTCATGATTTTTGTTTCTGCTCTTCTATTATCTTACAGCTTCCATTACTTTTAACGCCATACCTTCAATTCATTGTGAGTCGTAAATATATTTTTATTACAATTGAAATTGCCTTGGTAATAATGTATCATTTCTTTCTCTTTGGGTTGTGCAGCTTTAAAATTTTATATTTTAATGCTTGGGAAGAAATGGGTTAAGGAATTGATTTTGTATAGCCAACCACAAAATTTTTTAGTTAACTGAAAAGCCCTTTGACATGCTTTCATCACAAACACTTTTGGGATGGGGGGTATTGGTTCCAGGAGAGACCTGTGGGAAAGTGTCTCAAGAGGAGAGGTTGCCTGGGGAGGTTAAACACCTGCTGTTACTCCAGTAATTGAAGAAAATTTGTATGTGGGTCTGTTTGCTACTACTCAACAGACACTGAAGGCGATCTCTCATGAGCACTTATTCTTCTCTGTGGGTACATAATGATATAACAATAACTCTCCACTGGCTGCAGTCTACCAGTTGATCACCCAATCACCTGTTAGTATATCTACCTGATATACAGGTGACAGAAAATGTATGTCCACAGAAGCTCTGCCTTCTATTACGCATCCACTGCTCTCCCCCCAGTGCTAGAGACACTGTGAAGGAAAACAGTCAGCTGAACAGTGTCTTCTATTAATCACTCCTATGGTCTGGGCAGCATTAAAACCTACCTGATTCCTTACATCTCAGCAAGAGCTGCTGTGGGTTCCCACTCCTAGGTCCTCCAACTCCAAATCTCAGTGTGCACTGGGCCTTGGGTCCATAGGCGTCCGTCCAGAGCAACTCCTCATGTGATATAAGGGATAGGGTAGGAGTTTAGGGGATAAATTTCACTAACTGCAGGAATATATACAGCCTTACTATCTCTGGTCCCAGAGGTAGGGTACTGTTAGTGGGGTAAGTTGCAAACAGTCAAATCTTTATACAGCAAAGGGTATCTGCAGTGGTGAGGCTCTACCCAGACAAGAGGTGCTAATAGGTACGAGGGGGGGGAAAGTTCAGTGTATTACTTCCAGGCTAGTAGAAGTGGGAGAGTCTTCAATCTCAACCCATAGCCCTTTAGGTATGCTCACTCAAGATCTCAAATATAGTGCTATATCTTCGTTTTCACGAATATTCAAGATGTTTTACATCAGTACCTGTAACTACCATGCATCGCATTTCTAATATGTATGTACAAGTGCCAAATTGCACAAAAAAAGGTAATAAATGATGAGTTTTCATGTGATAGTGTTGATTGCAAAAATATGGGAATATCATTACTTTTTATTGTCAAAATCTTTTGCGCAATGAAGGTAATAATAACTGGAGATCACAAATTTTTGGAGAATATTAGGCGAACAATTTGCGATATTTTGCGAATATAAATATTGCCTGTGCTACTCATCATTACAAGGGGAAAACCGCAGCTACCCCCAGGGGGAAAGTCCATGACTATTTACAGATGTGAATTGATTCATGACATTAAACCCAGAAGATCATTTTCTTTTGGCCAGAGACGATATGAGTGTTGCAATAAATTCTTTTGTTTTTATACTTTTTCAAAAAGTTGGAAAAGTTGAACACAAATGTCCGGACATCCAGCGGGTGCATGGTGAAAACCAAACAAAAGAAGTCCAAGAAACAAAAAGTCCCAGGTAAAAAACAGGTCCGGCAGAGGGAAGCTCAGTGTGTGCTGCACTGGTCAGTTTGGGCTGTTCATTCTGTCAGGATCAGGTACAGACCAGACAGGCAACACACACTGACATCCAGACAGAGGTAGGGTGGTGTCAAAAACTGATCTAATAAGAACTTACAGACAGGAACAAAACAGGTACAAAAGTCCAGGGTACAGGAGTGTCCAGGATTTAGGGTTCAGGTTCAGGGACAAAAAAGAAGGAAAAGCATGAAGCCAGGGAAAGCAAAACAATGAACAGCCAGTGTGTCTGGATGAAGTACACCTATATAGCCACTGAAGCTAACGAGGCAGGTGTGTGCTCTACCCAGCCCACGCTTGCAGGGAGCCACCTGCTGGTGACTGTGGGACCAACCCATGGATGGGCAATCACAGTGCCACCAGCAGGCGATGACCCGTACAGCCGGGTCCTCAGAGCATTGTAAGATGGAGAGCTGAGCTTATGACATGGAAGAAGATGACTTGGACAACCTCTTGACAGTGCCTGCATCCATTGGGAGGTTTATTTACTGTTTAAACATAGATATAATTTTCTTTAGCTAGACCACAGGCTCAGTTTGTAGTCAAGTGAAGAAAGGTTGACATTCTACTTCACCAATTATGCTATTAATATTAATATATATTATTATATTGTTTTTTGTCAAATCTTTATCTTACCAAGGAACCGTCATTTTAAAATGTGCTTAGCAGTTATTTTCAGCTATCTTTTATCACATTAAACGCCACTATGCGCACACACAGCTTTGTTAAATATATAATGAAAGAGGACTGATCAAAAATTGATGCTTTTAGTGAGTTATGGAAGAGTGTTAATTCAGTAAACACAGTACAGTGGATTTATTACTAAGTGGCAGTTTCAAAAGATTGTCTTGTTAATAACACACAGCACAACCTAAATACACTATCATCCTAGGCAGCTTTATAGTTTATTAGACTAGTATTATTCAAATATTCATCTTTACGTATTGGGAATATGTGTTTTTATGTTGAAATTATTATATACAATTTTATAGACATATTTTTTACTTGTTACATTATTGTATCACAATGTAATATATATATATATATATCTATATATAGATATATAGATATATATATATATATTGTGACTGTCTGTCTGTCTGTCTGTCTGTCGTGGTGTAAATGGACCCATCAGGTGTATCCTGGAAGGAGTCTAGAAATATGTTGGGCAACAACAATTGGTTGTTGTGCAGTTTTGTTTTTGTTTTTGTTTTGGGATTCTGGTATGTGAGGGAAGGAACTGGGTGGACCTTCCCTTTCTATCCAGGAATTACACCTGATGGACATCAGGGAGGTGGCTTGGTGTGTCTAAACACTCAGACAGGGCTCCCAATAGAGCAAATAGAGGGCACACAGGGAGTGTGTTGCCCCATGCTGGTGACTGCTAGTAGGCAGGCCATTTAGGTTCCTACAGGAAGGATCCATTGTTTGTTCGGTGCAGAGCCAGAAGGCTTGGCATTTTTAGGACTATTGGCTGATATTAACCCCTGTGGGGGTGACATTGTGTTTGGACTTTGGAGTGCTGCAAATAAATACGGGCAGGGGCCCTAAAAATAATCTTGTTCGTGTGGATATTCCACATTTACAGATGCCGTTTGAGCTGAACCCCCACAATATATATATATATATATATATATATATATATATATATAATTATATAATCCACCTAACAATATATTTTATTTTGCCAACATCCCAATTTAAAATCACAGAAGAGAAAGCAAAAACAAGGTTTTCCATGGAGAGGGCAAGGGGACTTTAAGGGGACTTACATACAATTTTATTAGAAACAATTGTAGAAATGAACTATAAAAAATTGTTTCACCATACACAATTATTACAGATCATAGACATCTATATAACATTACAGTTATATGACACTGCACAGTCCTGATGCGTTTCGTGGACAACCACTTCCTTAGGGGCTAATCGTGCTAGATGAAGTCCCTACATAGAATATAAGTGGATGGACAACAATCAAAAGTCATCATAATATATCACAATCATCTGAACTAAGATGGGTACAATCTTAAGTCCACTCATCTACTAAAGGTGACTTGTGTCTACGGTCATACCAATGTTTATATATTTCACAGATGTAGAAATCATGGCTGCGGCAAATGGTGAGTTCAAAACACCAGAAGAACAGAAGGAAAAGACCAGGGAAGAACATATATCCCACCAGGTGCATTCCTATCCGAATCAATTTAATGTTATTGATGCAAATAAAGAAAAGAAAAAACAATGTATTTAATTTACTTAACTTATTAAACTTAAAGCTGTTTTAGTTTTCTTTATTTATTTATCTACATGTATTTATCTACAAGAGGTGAACAAAGCCTCAAAGTTAACACCTATCTGTTTTACTGTGTGTTTAGCAACATAATTCAAAGTTGGTACACATGTATTCAATTCAATGGGTTAGTTTGCCAAAAAATAAATACACACACCACATGAGTTTAGGAACAAGTGATATCAGCAATGACGTGTGAGAGTGGAAGTACTGTTACGGACATGAATGATCAGAGCTTCCCATGATATTATGTAGTGACCAGTAATGGCACTAATTGTATATATTATTGCATTATTATAAATGCCCATATATCTATGGTGTTTTTTTCTAGCATAGGGTAGTGACAGGGCCTCTATTAAATGTGTGTATGTTCACTGTATATTTGCCATGCCCTGTATGCTCTTCCTACACTAGCCATTGCACATATGTTTAATCGATGTCCCCTTAAGGAACTTGTACCTGTCTTTTACTCCAAGGATGACTAGATGGCTGTACCTTTTTCAGCTCTCCTCACCTCGCAATGTATCAATCCTATTCTGCCCTACTACTGGCCTTAAGCCAAGCCCCTCTGGAGTCTATAAATACTAACTCCTGAGAATGTTTGGGCTCTTCTGATGACTGACCTGATACATGGTAGATTCCTCCAGATGTGTCCCCGGACACAGGATTCCCGGGTGAATTATCCACTGAACAAATGTGACTTCCTGGCAAGCACTGCCTATTTTCTACCCTGTGAGAGCCTTCAGCCGTCTAAAAGGTACCCATCCATGAGTAAGGGACAAGTTGGAACTGTAGATGCCCAAGATTGATGTCCCATCCCTGCCATTTGGGTGATGGTGAAGACGCTGTATATATCCGTTCCTGTAGCAAAGCTTGTAAATATCCCCCTATTTCGTGCCCGGACCTTACTTTTATTGGTGTGTGAGTGGCAGTTTGGCAGTTTGCTGAGCAGAAGACATCCTTCTAGAGAATCTGGTCATGTAAGTGCACGCTACACATGGCACCCCACGACACTACAATTCCTATCATCCATCTATTCATTAATTTAATGTTTGCCTTTACAGTCCTTTTACACTTGTTCCCCTTAACACTACTTATTACAGAGCACAAGGCTAATGCGTCAAATTGAATCAGTCCATTTATTTGCCACATCAGCCTTTGATTCAATATATTCTTGGTACAACATGTGTACTTGATAAATGTTACATCAACTTGAATTTCTATGATTAGTTGAAAATGTTCTGCTTATGGTTGATTTATGTGCATTTAGATTCTGGAGTTGTTGATAGATTAAAAGACATAGCTTACTTGACAGGATGGATGGCATGAAATCTCAGTTGGAAGTTGGGAGGAAAATTTGTTTTTCATTGGAAGCTAACATTATACATTCGTCTATCATTCCGTGACATATAATAGGTTTTTAAGCGATGTTATGTCACAGCAATATAAGCTCTTTAAGGATTGGTTCAGACAAGCGGTAACCCATTTTGATTAACCACAACACTGCAGCTCTAGACTTCTGCTTAATGGAAGCCAACGAGAGGTACATAATGCTCTCACTGTGGGAATTGTGGCTTTAGGGTGTTTTTTCAGATGGAGATAGAGATTTCCTATCTATTCCAATAAGGGTGACAACTCAAAATGTAAGACTGCCACTTGGAATTCTAGTAATGAGCATGTAAATAAGGCTGTTGCAATATAAAGTACACACTTTGACTCTGTGGACACATGGGCGAATTTTTATATGCTACTTTCTCAGATATTCATGCAAAAGGAGCAAGTTATAGAAGAGATTGTTGTCAGTTGTGGCTCAGAAAGGGTACACTATTATTAATGGCTAATCATTTTGGATGGCAAATTTTTGCCCTCTCTCGTTTCAATAAATTAAACTTAGTGGACATTATTTTTTATAGTTTTTTTTTCCAAAACAACAAACGCTGGTTATTTTCATGGAAGAATCAAGAGTGCTGTCTAATTTGATAAAGGGAGCTAATATTGTTGGACTCAACGGTATATATATATATATATATATATATATATCCAGGGGTGCACATAACTTTTTTAGTGAGATCCTCAGATGAGTACCAGGAGATGGTGTTTGATACTTACACACTTAATACAAAGTGGGGCCAAAAAGTAAAAGCTTGGGCGAAGTCATGGGCCATCCTCCAGCGTGATGACTTCATGTGGGGCCCCCCTATCATCTGTGAGAGTGCATTCCCCAGGCACGCTCACAGACGATCGGGGGGCCCCACATAAAGTCAACAGCTCTACTTTTCCCACTCTATGTAAGAAAAATAGATAAATGAAGGCAAGCTTTAGTTTAGATGATATAATTATCAAAGATCTAGACAACCATCTATTCTATGATGAGAATTTTGGTTGCCAACGCAGCTAGGAATGGCCAATCCAAAGATGTTATTTGATCCTTTAAATATTTTTCAGATGAACATCATATTCGTTGTATTATATGTTCTGCAGTTTACAAGTATAACAGAAGCTTTTAGAGCTTGTTGAAAGCATGATGACAGCCTTGGTGTCTGTAAATGCATAAAGACAATCTTCAGTACAAGAAAATACATAATACTAGTCTCAAATATTTTCTAAGATGTGTCTATTGAAGCATGAAATTGCAAATATCTCAGGCTACAAGTAATCCAAGATTTTTCTATCAGGAAGCTCCAGTTTCTAGGAACTCCAGTGAAATGTCTGCTGCCACCAATGGCTCCAATAATTGACATCAAGCAATTCTGTAGGTTAAATAAAATTTACAAAAACGCCTTTTAATGCTAAAAGACGACCAACTCATGGACACAAACCCGAGTTAAGTGTTTCAGTTACAGACAGCATACACAATCTTACTTGTATTTTTATATCTTATTTAATTCACAAATCATTATTGTGAATTGTATTGTTCCCACCAAATTATGTGCCTCTGCCAGTAACTGACAGATCTTTGAAATGAAAGCGCCGGCTGTAAAAATTCCAGTTTGGAGTTATCCCGGTTGATTGTTCAGTAACCCAGGGTCTATAACTAGTTAAAATATACTCTATATATTATCATATACCATACTTTAAATTAGTAAGTTCTAAACCCCCCCCCATGTTATATTAAGCAAAACATAATCCTCTAAATATGGCCAAAAAAAGTCATACACTGTGGGTTTTCCCACAGAGGTCTTTGAAGAAGGGTCCTCCATGGTTCTGCTGTGGCTGTCTGGTGCCCCAGGTATCAGCTGCAGTAAGTATTGTATGTGGCAGTCAATAGGTATCCTGCTGCCTCAGGGGAACAGATATACAGGGGTTGATATCATTCGATGTTCAATTGATGAACCCCAAGCTCAGCCTGATGATACCACCACGGTCCACATGTTGGTTTCCTGTCCAACCAAGTTTTTTCAATAGGGGTCGATTGTGCTCAAATGTATTCAAAAGTCATCCCATGTATGGCCAGATTAAGCCCAGACCTCAGGAGTTAGTTTTTCTATGATTTGCCATATTCTGTATTATTGCAGTCTTGTTTCCCCAATGTACATGCCTGAACACTCCTCACTGCATTGTACTGCATACACTATGTTGCTCTTTTGTGTATGTTGCTGCCTCAGTGTGTTGTTGGGTTTAAAGAAGACAAGGAACCCCATCTGAGATGTTTGAGTTGACTCTGGGGCTAGTGCTGTTGGGTATTTACTCTGCTATGTTGTGTAGTGTTCTAATGAATAGATAGGTTATAATTGAGAGGATGTTTGGAGTCTTGTCTATGTTGGGTTGGTTTCCTCAGTTAACCTTCATATTCCTTTCTTTTCTAGTTGGTTCAACAATTTCAACAAAGCCAGTGTGTGTAATTCTTCTTTATGTTGTGGCCCACTCTACTGAGACTCTTCTGTGAAGGCCTGTACCTCATGTAGAACAATTTATTTTTGAGTTGGCCAGTTGGACGACTAGAGAAAGTTTAAAAAAAAAAACGTTAGCATGTTCAGTTGTGTTGACTACTGCAGATCTACTGTGACCTGGATGGATGAGAACCTTGATGTATTAATAAATACAGAGCTTTATTATCATGTGTCTTTCCTGGTTCAGTCAGAATCCTAAATATATCTTCAAAGACACTATTATGGAAACCCCTCTGTAAATATTGTTTGTTTTTCGGGCTCCTAAAATATGGTGGATTCATTGAAATCAGCAGCTAAATGTCATCCATGAGGAATGTGTAAACATAGAACCAGCAATGAAATGCCTTTCTACAATAATTCCATCTCTGAAATTCTGTATCACCAACTTTAAAGGCAAATGCTATTTCTTCCTGGTGTCAGCTTCTAAAAAAAAACAAAAACAAAGCATCTTCCACTTCCTCATGCTGATGAAGTCACGGTATGATCTGACTAGTTGAAAGAATCAGGTCACACAAGTTTAATGGAACAGCAAGATTATTAGCTTTAAAAGCCAACGTTTGATTACAGCATGAACATTTCTATGATGCTCGCTGGCTTCACCGAGAGTCATTAAGTATGTTTACAAATGAACAGTTATGGGATACGGGCCGGGATGAAAAGAAATGAAGTAAATATTTTCCTTTTATTTCTTCTTTTTTATGAAAAAAAATTTAATCTCCCCACCAAATGAGAATTCCAGTAAGCTTTTTAGCAGGTTATTGAATATAATATTGCTTTATCGTACAATATGAGTAAAATATGTGTGTGAAGGGGTCAATTTATAAAATATGATTTCCTAAACTATGCTTTAAAATTCTTTTTAAATTGATACCAATGCCGTACCAAAGGACAGGCCAGTACATCAGGAGACATGGAGGAGGCTGTCCAGCATCAGGACTGCTACCTCCACCTTTGTGCAAGGGGAACAGGAGGAGCAGAGCCCTGCAAAATTACCCCCAACGGGCCACAAATGTGCATGTGTCCACTCAAATGGTCTGAAACAGACTTAATGTGAGTGTTATGAGGGCCCTAAGTCCACAGGTGGGGGTTGCGCTTACTACCATAAAGCTCCAAGATGAGATCCTCAGACTCCTTATGAGACCATATACTGGTGCAGTTGGCCCTGGGTTCCTCCTAAAGAAAGACAATACTAGACCTCATGTGGCTGGAGTGTGTCAGCAGTTCCTGCAAGATGAAGACATTGATGCTATGGACTGGCATGCTCATTCCCCAGACCTGAATACAATTGACCACATCTGGGACATCATGTTTCGCTCCATCCACCAACGTCACGTTGCACCACAGACTGTGCAGGAGTTAGAGGATGCTTAAGTCCAGGTGTGGAAGAAGATCCCTCAGGAGACCAGGAGACTGAGCCGATGCGAGTTGACCCAGTCGTTTTTTCCTTACGGATCGTAAGGACTGCAAGACTTTAAAGGCCACAACAACAAATTATAAAATTTGATTAAAACATCCTTTAATGTCCATATAGTCCAAAGAGTAGCAGATCACATCTATATGTGAATCTAAAGGTTTCAAGCAATTACAGGCTTGTTATCCTCTAAAGCACCAATTCCAGGTGAGCTGTGCAAGGCTGATGGATGTGTCCATTGGGTGTTCTCAAACCCAACCGAGAAACGCATTTCATACATTCTTTCTCAGGGGGTTATTAAACCCTAATTGGGGAGCTAAAGATGCCCCCCCATTCCCCCTATATCTAAAGCTGTAAGGTGTGCTGGCTTGATGGTAATGTAGCGTAGTCACTCTACCAGAGCAGGATACGGCCCCTTTAAGGAAAAGACCCAGCAGCCCCCACGGCCCCCGGAGTACTTAGGTGCGATGCCGGATGGGGGGAGTCAGTCCAGAGGCTTGATTCCTGATGTGACAGCGGCAACTGGGCACACTAGCGGTTCCCAGGAAAACGGCCCTCCTCCGTTTATACCGGTGTACAGGCAGCCGGTGGACCAGATAGCCTGCACTTCTTGTAGCAGTAGGTGTGGTGCTCTTGGTCACCAATCCCGTACGCCACTCAAGTGGGGTGGCGAGGCCTTCCCTCTACAGGTCTTGACTGGTAGAAGACTAGCAGTCTCTGGACTTATCCAGATCCCCCTTTTGGCAGAGACCCGTGTTACAGGCCAGGCAAATCAGCAGCCACAGTGTGTTAAGCGAGTCTACTGAGAACCAGAGCCAAGACTAAACTGCCCGGCCGGGATTGGCGCGTGTAATCTACAAGGTACTGTGAGTTGTGTTGCTAAGTTTCATTAAAGTAATTTTGAACAGTTCATCCGCCTCTTGTCCTGGTTGATCCTGAACCTTACAGTGACACCCACATACCCGGCATGTTTGGGTAAGTGGTGGTTTTCCCCTAACCATATGTTTTACAATATTTGTTTTATTACTATTGCTTAAATTACAAACCTTGTCTAATAGTTACATTACTTGTATTCAGGTCCCCAATTCGGGTTTAATGGTTTTGGCTTGCGATGGATGAACAAAAGTGTTTGGAAGTTAATGGAACCCCAGCCTATCCATTAAAAAAACACTGAAATAGGCACCTACGTAGAGTGACCTGGTGGTTTATAAGGGCAATGTAACCCCTAATTAGTCAATGCCCATTATGTGAGGAACCAGTTAGTTGCCAATGCCAGCAGGGTTCATGTGAACTTAGCAATGACTAGTATACTTTCTAGAATCTGTAGAGGTAAAATGTCCAATGTAAGAGACCTTTTCTTTCATAGTGGCCCAAATATAGCATTGCAAAAGAACAGAGGCAGAGAAATAATATTTCACTTTAAAAACTATTCAGAATTTTGTGTTTTGCCAGAAGTTCAAATACTTCATTCAACGATAACAAATGATGTGTTAGCTACCATCCAAAAACAAACTATAAAAGGAATGACAGTAGTTTTTATGCTTGGATGAATAAATTCCTGAAAAGTCTCAATCTCATAGACGTGAGATAGCTGGTTTACATGGCTTGATGTTTTGGCATTAATAACACCAGACAGGATACAGGGTACTAGGGTCTGAAAAGAGCTGATGAGCACCTAGTACCCAAAGTTGAGATCTGTGTAAAATGTTTTTAACTCTTTCAGTGGTACTGCCACATGCAAATAGTACTCATTTAAGTCTATGGGGTGCAAGGGAGGGTATGTCTTTATCCTTTGCTCTCTCAGTGGCTCATTGGTCCTTCTGGGGCCAATAAGTCACTGAGCCAATGAGCCACTGAGAACAGCACTAGAAGGGATAAGCTGTTCCAAACATGAGACTAAGTAAACACTTGTCCCTTACACCATAGGAAAACAAGTCACACTTTATGTCAGCCAAACAATAAAGTATGTACTTATTATCATTAAAAATATTTTAAATATACAGTATATATTTTGTTCTAGGTAAGTGATCACATTGAGGAGTCGTCTGTAAAACACTTGTATTTGGTAGGTAGAGAGAGAGGTATTGCTTTAGGCTAAGTTCACATGGGCAGCCATGTGGTTATTACTAAATACTGTCTATATTTTACATGAGTGAGAAACTGATACTAAAGCAATTTGGTCACAAAATTATTTTGGTCAAAATTCTAATTGTGTAGTGAAAAAAATTATTGTTAGTTCATCCCTGTACTACACAATTCAATATTGCTTACTTATATGTTGAAGGGTCCATAAGTTGAAGGTCAGTGCTTCCTACCCCAAAACGGTGTAGGGGCTTGGTAGGGGTGGTTATGCTGGAATGTAAAAGCCACCTAGAACTAGATATTCACCTTCTCCCATGGGAATGGGTACCCTTTGCCTTTTTTTTCAAGTGAGAAGTAAATAATTACAGTACACACACCATAAAAAGACTATTATTGGAAAAAAGAAATCTGTCCTTTTTTTAATCCATTATCATGTCTAAATGCATTACCACCACAAAGTGACAGATTTACTACATGCTAAGTGAGAATCATAGATGACATTATTGACCAAATGTTGGGATTTTTTGTAGTACTGCAGTTAAGACCCAATGAACCTAAGGCTATGTTTCCACTATACGTCGGGAACCCTTCACTAAGCGTATTGCTTGGTGGTAGGTCCAGACAGAGCACATTCACTTACCTGCTTGGCGGATGCTGTGTCTTCACTGCGCCGAGCCGTTCCGCCAATGCAAGGCTAAACTTAGTCCAGTATGTTGAGCCCCTGCATCGGCAGATGTCTAAACACAGCATCCGCCGTACAGGTACAGTCTATGTGCTCCGTCAGGATCCCCAACAAGCAATACGCTTAGCGGAGGGGGTCCCGATGTACAGTGGAAACAAGCCCTAAAGAAAATATAAACCCAACCTCATCCATACTAGTGATGAGCAACACAGGCAATATTTGTATTGGCAAAATATCCAAACATTTTCAGCTAATATTCGCAACAAATTTGAGACTTTGTGATCTCCAGTCATTATTACATTCATTGCGAAAAAGATTTTTGTCTGATATTTGTCGCAATCAAAACTACTGATGTAAAAATCTTGAATATTTACAATATAAAAAAAAATTGTGATTAGGATATTCGCAATCAACACTAATCCCTTCCAGTAATGTAGAGCATATAACTTGAGCATAACAGCAAATCTATAGGTTATGGTATTTCCCAAAGTTTCCTTCTTGCATCTAGTAGAACAACTTACTGTATTTACGGACTATAAGATGCACTTTTTTACCATTAAAATCAATGGGAAAGTGTCCCTGCGTCTTAAAGTCCAAATATGTAAACAAAAAAATTTTTAGTTTTTTTTAGTCCCAACCATCCTAGAAGCCATAGCTCTGCTTCCCAGGAGGCATACATTTGTTCCATTCCTTCCAGCCAAGCCAAAAAGCCACTGCCAAAAAGAGATCTTATCTGGATTAGCACTAGCAGTACCAATTCTCTGACCACTAACGGAAAGACACATTATACAATTAGATGGCATTGTGTATTTACATTCAATATTGCAATACATACATTTTGTGATAAAGACTCATATCTCCTCCCATATGTAAATAGCTGCTCATGGGTGAGTTGTTCAGTGCCAGATTGTAAAATGTGTCTCTTCATAAGTTGGTCAGTGTGTTCAGAGAATGGGTACTGCTAGTGTAAAGACACACATATAGTTTCAGCCCTGCAAACTCCGTTACAGCCAAGACCTCCCTCCTGGCACTGGTCTTTTGGCTGGAGGAACAAAGAGTGAATACTGCATGGCCCAGTCATGCCTACTTTGCTGAAACATTCTGTATATTCCCTTGACATCTGACTGTCTCGTTTTTTTTCCCCTAATTTTATCTTCAAATCTTTGGTTGCGTCTTATGGTCCGAAAAATACAGTAAATTGTAGACTAAAACCAATATTACACAATCCAGAGATTACTTTTGTATATCTTTCCACAGTGAAACAGTCTATTTAACCTAAGATGTAGAAAGCTTTAAGTCTCTGTGTAATATTTTTTCAGGTTTGTTGGATGTCAAGTACAAAGAAAGCACATTTGTGAGACCAAACATAAGAAAACGTGCTTAGAATGGGAGTTCTGAAAATTGACTACTTGACACTAAAATACACACATGCCTTTAAAGATATCTTGGAAGTGTTAAGTTCAGCAAAATTCCAATTTACATTTTCGACGCTATCTTCCACTCAGCGTGAGAACACTCAACAATAACTGTAGGGAAATAAAATTTGGAAATATTATAAAATGGTTGTGTATAGGGAGATGAGCCCATCTGTCAGTTTTGAATGGGTCTCTGTGTCTTGTTCTAGGAACATTTGCCTTCATTTCCCTTTGTGGTGACATGCAGACTATTGCTATGTGCTGAATATACTGTTTTCTCCTGGAAATCCATTAGATACCGATCAGAGAGATACTTTTCCCTATTGATTTCTCGAAAGTAAAGTATAATATTACTGAAAAGGGTAGAAACAGATAATTGACTCTTCCACTTGGATTTCATTGGGACAGGAATAGTGTTGAGCGCGAATATTCAAATCGCAAATTATTATTGCAAAGAACTCGAGTATAGTGCTATATCTTCGCAATGTAGAATATTCGACATTCTGAGGAAAGTACTATGCATTGCGTTCGCAATAAACTCATGTACAAGTGCCAATTTTAGTAATGAATTACTTCTATGAGTGTTCTCATGTGGTGATTACACTGCAGCTGCTATTTCACATTCTGCCACTAGACATTGCGTTTGCAATATTCCCATGTACAAGTGCTGATTTTCACAATAATAATATCTCATTTGCTTAGAACATTTGGAGAATAATTCGTGAAATGTCGCAAATTCGAATACTGCTTATGCTGTAACACATTCAGAATGCTAAATTTGCAATCAGAATGCAAAAACTTGACAGAGGATCTAACTAAGTGACAGACAAAAGGTCAATCACAATCTTTCTGTTGATATGACAGGTGGTCCATGACCAGCACACTTCCATCCATCTTTAAGACTGTTAAGGGTTATAACAAATATTTCCATGACCTGTCCTTTATTGCCACCAATGAGCATGTCAGTGGTGTTGATCGCAAATATTCTAATCATGAATAGAATTTGCGAAAATCTTGAATATTCAATATTTTTATCAGTACCCAGAACTACCGTGCATAATCTGTGGAAAGTAATACGGTATGTATTGCATTCCCAATATATGGGCATGTCCAGGTTCCGATTTGCGCAATGAAGGTAATAATCACTGGAGATCAAAAATTCTCAAATTTGCTAATTTATCGTGCATATTAGGCGAAACATTTGCCATATTTTTTAAATACAAATATTGCCCATGCTTCTCAACACTACATATCCATCCATATCCATATGGTGATGTCCAGGTATGGTTCCGCCTTTGTATTCAATGCAGAGACCTAACAGCTGATGGAGATGATTTGGAGAAGACCAATGTGGCAGAGAGGAAATGTGGGGAGGGACAAAATGTCTAGGACAGGAAGGGCGAGGTCCCATTATATATATATATATTATATAAATGATCCCGCCATTGCTGTCGCTCAAATACCTTTCTTACACCCTTTCCTTTAGCCCTTTTTCACTACTGCCTAGGTGGGTAGGGCAGAAAGAAAAATGCTCCTTCCATTGCCCACCCACCAGGAAGGGTGATTTAATGTCACTCCATTTGACAGATGGATTCCTATGTACACATATTTTTCTCCAGTGCAATCAAAAGATATAAAAACATTTGTTTAGACAACTCCAAACTATATTTTCCCTTTGCGGGTCAGGTGATATATACCATCTGTACTTGATGACTCAACAGTATTTTAGACAACTTGCAAAACATCTTGTAGCTTAAGATCGAACCATACAATCTCCATTAGATCTACCAACAACTGTGTAGTATAGTGGCCTCCCTGATAGAATACATAGTGATTGGAAGGTATATATCACTGCTATGTAGTGTCGGGTCCTCCCTGATAGAATACATAGTGATTGGAGGGTTAGAAGGCTCCTCATATTACATGGTTTTGGAAGAACAAAATTTGATTGTACAGAAATTGTATGGAAAGATTGTAAGTTGTATGGGGGCCTTTACATTGGAAAAGAGCAAGACAACTCAACTAATGTATTAACTTAAACAGAGAACTGAAATCCTTTCAAGCTGCAAGTGCATTTATGAAGAAATATACATACTTCTACTGACAATTAACATGACAAGTGTGCCTCCATCTTCTCCTGGCAGATGATTCACTCTTCTCCAGGTCATATATTGTTGTAATCTTCTTTGTTGTGCAGCGTGTCGGTGATTTTACTGTCAGGAGAAAATATTCTTCAGTTTTAGAACTGAACTTATGAATACAAAGAACACGCTCGTAGACCATTTTAATCAATTCTTCATTTGAGTTGTCATACTGGGAAAGTAACCTGTGTATTGAAAAGCCAAGTTAATAGCATTGACATGGGTTATTATTATTATTATTATCATTTATTTATATAGCGCCAACATATTACGCAGCGCTT
>CM070033.1:17561886-17577593 GCA_036250615.1 Ptychadena robeensis
GGGTCTGGCAGGTTGAAGTGGTGAGTCCATGCTGTTTCTTTGAGTAGATTCCAGTAGCTGGAAGTGACACCAACCTCAGCATAGCTTTTAGAAATGAATTGATGCCTAAACTCTAAACCAATGGTGGGTAACTGAGTTGATATGAAGGGCCACATATGCGGCCCTCAGCATCACTAAAGGGCCGCACATAACATTTTCAATCTATACTGACTTGTATGAGCATTTTTTTTAAAATGACAGCAGCCATAGCTAGAAGACATTATTTAAAATTTTTAAATAACAACATTTGCATTAAATGATACTTTAAGCATTAGGCAACAATGTAGTATGGTATATTTTATATATCATCAGAGGTTATGTGCCTCATAGATATCCTCAATACCTTTAAGCTTTCATGATATACATGGAGCACACAAACTTTTAAGCTATCTATGGGCATATAACCTTTGATTTAAATGTTATGTGCCCCTATTCTGAAGTTATGTGCCACAATATATATTATACAATCAATAGTTGGTTGGATAGTAGGAGCATAGGCACTCACCTGTCCAGGGCAATTGGTGGTGAGTTCCTATGCCCTATACATTAACAGTTGGGGGGCTGCAAGTGGAGGACCAAGGGGGGGCTGCCAAAGAACACCCAAAGGGCCGCATGCAGTCCCCATACCGTAGGTTGGGCACCTGGGCTCTAGAGTGAGGTTTTTCACATACTATTTTAGGTTCCAATGCCTGAGTGGGTCAGTAAAATTTGTCCTCAATAAGTTATAATGACACTGGTATAGTCAGGGTCAGATGTTGGACATGTTTAACAATAGAACAATCCAATTCTTAAAGTGGACCTATCACCCACTTTTGTACTTTTAATGATCAGCACTATAACATGCTTCATAACCATACATGTATGGCTATGAAATTTAGGTGTTTCCATTGAAGGTTACTGTAGATGCTACATCATTCAAATATATTGTTTGATGCTTTAGAGGTTGCAGTCTCATCACAATAATTTGGGGAAGACCATTTTGTGTTTCAGCACACTATTGCAATGAACTGGAAACTTAATGTCCATCATCTGACCCTGACCTTACCAGTGTCATTATAACTAATTAAGCACAAATTGTACAGACACACTCCAAATGTTTTAAACGAAAGACAGTTGAAGCATAAAAGTGTGGTCCATTTTCATATTATTGCACATGTTGTTGGAATAGGATGTCTAACAAGCTCATGTAGGTGTAATGGTCAGGTGTCTCATATAGACCAACGATTATGGGGTGTGGTTAGGGTTTGTCTTTTGCTTACATACAGTACCTTGCATTGAAAATTGTCTCAAGATGATTAGTCAATGTTCATCTCCAAATATATTTTTTACCTTTTAGGGTAAGAATGAGAAATGTTTAGAACTTTATTAAGGATTTTACTTCTGCCCAAAGCTAGCCATACACATATTAATTCTGCAGATAGATTTCAAAGGTGATGGTCATCCCAATCTTATTCATAAGCCATGCTACGCCCAAATATATATAGAGAAACTCAAAAGAATTTTAGACAATCCTACCCATCTCAAATGGGGGAGGTCTAGAAGCGGGCTTTTATGGCACTAACTCATGAGAGTTTTGTTTAGCACATGATTAAATCAGAACATTTCACATATTAATCAATTAAATACAAAAATTGTGTCAGAGCTGTAGGATTTTTCCCAATCCTATGCGTTTTACCCCAATAAATCCAGGGGCTTCCTCAGGGAGTTTTGGAGTGCCAAAATATAGTACATCCTGTGAAAATGTGAAAAAACACATAATTCAAAGACCTGTCATATACAATAGAAGGTGCATGTTCAAAAGACAGCCGCCCTAGACATATTTGCCAACTTACTTTAATTGCATCCAGTAATCTGGAGGATGTGAAAAAGTTAAAAACAATAAAAGTCATATGTCCCCATTCGCGATATTACACTGTCAGTGTTTCCTGGGAACAGATGTCTGGGGCAAGGTGAAGTAGAACAAGGGGTATCTGCAGACCCTGACCCAGTCACAAGACCCTGAGGGGTGGTCATCGTTCTATCAAATAATAAGTACATATTATTAGTCTTTTATCCACTGCATAGTTAGAGTTAGCAGAAGCTGAAACATGACCTCTTCTGAATATTACATTATATAAGAATCATAGTAGATCCAACTCATCTTAGGTGTGTGTAATTGAAACAGGGGTACAAGCAATGGAAAGAAAGAAAGAAAGAAAGAAAGAAAGAAAGAAAGAAAGAAAGAAAGAAAGAAAGAAAGAAAGAAAGAAAGAAAGAAAGAAAGAAAGAAAGAAAGAAAGAAAGAAAGAAAGAAAGAAAGAAAGAAAGAAAGAAAGAAAGAAAGAAAGAAAGAAAGAAAGACCAATAAAATGAAAGGTAATTTGGAAAATGAAACAGAAAATAAACAGCAAACAACCATCAGCAGGAAAAAAGGGCAAAGACTGAGAAGGGAATGGGACAGAGGAAAAAAGCCCCCCCCCCCCCACCTCAGGGTTATCTAGATAACCTTCACGTATTCTCTCCCATTGTTGTCTTTTAGCAAGAAGACCGAGATTATTCTCTAAGGGGTAATTCCCCACAGAAAAAGGAGTGGACACTATGCTCGAAGTGAGACCTAAAGCCCCCCATACACCTTAAGATCAATCCATACAATTTCCATTAGATCTACCAACCACTGTGTAGTATAGTGGCCTCTCTGATATAGATAGGGATTTGAAGGTTTAGAAAGGTCCTCATATTACATGGTTTTGGTAGAACAAAAGTTGGTTGTACAGAAATTGTATGGAAAGATGGTAAGGTGTATGGGGGGCTTAAGAGGTGACTTTAGAAAATAACCAGAATGGAGAGAATGAGACATCCAACACCAGTCCCCACAAATGGCATTCTGGGTGGATAGACTAAAATTCACACATCCCAGCATTATAAAAAAAAAAATTGGAGCAGTTTTACTTTGTGAGTTAATTGCAAAACCCCTGGACATGGTGTCATCACCAAACTTGCTGGGAATGTAGAGAAGATCCAGGGGATACTACAAAAAAAAGAAAGTATTGCTCTAACACAAATATTTTGCATAAAAATTTAAATTATTTTATACAAATAATTTTATACAAATTATGTCAGGGGCTTTGCAATCAACTCTTAAAATCAGCTGTCAGAACAGTTCAACCCTTGGTTATAAGGTCGCGGTCTGGCTGGTCAGGGGTGTTTTAGTGGATATATTGGTGACTGATGGGGGTCAGGCTAGTAGTGATGATGCGGGCATAGTGCAACGAAGTTGTGTTGGGTTAGAGAGACATTCGGTGAAAACATTCGCATGGGTCTGCAATATGTCTTCTTATTGCGAGTATTCGGGGCAGGTTTTATGGTTTGGAATTTCGCGATTTTAGTATTGATTGCGAATGATGTTTTAACGTGCTGTGAAGGGCGGTGGTTGAAAAAAAAATTGCGAATTTTGGGAGCGGCCAGTCTAAAGTGTATTTTTTGGGCGATTTTCTAAGTGGCCGATTTTGCAAGATTCGCGAATGTTTGCATCACCCAATATTGGATTTAAAAACTGTTGATAGTGGGCGCGGGAGTGTTGGGGCTAAGCTCTTGTTTGCGCCTTCCCATTTGTGGTCCTTGCATTGAGAGGCGTTGTGTAATGGAAAAAAATACAGAATATCCGTGAATTGCGAATTCGGGCTATTCACCATGTTCGTCGAATTTGAATTGCCGATATTCGCGATTAATATTCGGAATCCGAATATTCGTGATCATCACTATCAGCTACCCGTTTCTGGGGGCTGTTATGATTCATTGCCCTGTACTATAGCCATAGTTTATGTTTTTCTTTGAAAGTGAAGTCACTCCATGGTGCACCTTCTTTATTGTCAATGTAAGTTGATGGTACTATTCTTTGGATTTAATACAATTTGGGAAAAAAACATTCAACCATCTCTAGCTATGACCTCCCAGAACAGATGAAGCTGTTAGCTATAAAGAGTGACTAATGCTATATTGCTACCAATGCGTTTAGAATGTGATGTCATGAAAGGTTCAGCAGGTGTGATGGCCAAGTGTACGGATACTTACTGTTGTCCATAAAGTGTGTTTAAAAGCTGCAAAACAAGTTATTGGTTCCAGTTAAGTTACTAGCTGCTTCTGTTTTCTCAGTTATTTCCTAAGGTCTTGTTCCCTCTAATAAATTACAATATCTGAAGGTCCCTCTGCAGATGACCTTGCAGATCTCAATTAACAAAAATACAATTCTAGAAGTGATGAAATTTGTTCTTTTCCAGTAATGACAGAACTCTACAACTATTTTTAGAAATAGTTTGGATAACATTTTATTTTATATCAGTATACGACATGTATGACAATAATTCCAGTTCTTGTTTCCTATAACTATGATCTACAGTACGTACTGAGCTCAGCATGCTGCCCACAATCTCTGTTCACAGTCCTTGTTCAAGGAGGTAATTCTATTCAATATCATAATGATGTAGACCAGTGGTGGGCAACTGAGTTGATATGGAGGGCCAAAGGTGCAGCCCTCTGCGTCACCAAAGGGCCGCACATAACCTTTTCAATCTATAAGAGTTTTATAACGAAAAAAGGACAGCATGCATAGCTACTTTTCATACACTGTTCATACTCGTTGGGATAGTTGGAGCATAGCCTGTTCGTCAATCCCCCGCCAACATGTCTTTGCCAGGTATCTGCTTTGAGAAGAAAGAGAAGTAGAGGCAAGGGACTTGCTCAGGCACCGTCTGGGTCACTGACTTTGAGCAAAACACTCTCCTCTCCTCCTCTTTCCGCTCTAAGATCCCGGGCCAGGGTTGGTGGGCAAGTTAGTTCCTATGCCCTATCCATTAACAGTTAGGTTTAAGGGGCCGCAAGTGGAGGACTGGGGAGGGCTGCTGAAGAACGCCCAAAGGGCCACATGTGGCCCCCAGGTCACAGGTTGGGCACCTGGGATGTAAAATAAATTTTTAATTGTACGGACTTTGGGCTCCATCAGTATGGGAACAGGAGCAACATCAATCTGATCAAATTTTATTGTAGGAATGGTCATTTTAGTCAAAGCTTTAAAATGTTAAGAATAGATTTTAAATATAGTGTAATGGTGGAAAAAGTCTAAAATTGACCACAAAAATTAGACTAGATCGAAAATCTTGCATAAAGTGCAGTCTATTATAGACTGGTCATTTCTTTAGGCCCCCATACACCATACAGTTTCTGTACAATTCTCTTTTCTTCTACCAAAACCATGTAATATGAGGACCTTCCAATCACTATGTGTTCTACCAGGGAGGTCCCGGCACCACATATCAGAGATATATACCTTCCAATCACTATGTATTCTATCAGGGAGAACCCGGCACCACATATCAGAGATATATACCTTCCAATCACTATGTATTCTATAAGGGAGGACCCGGCACTACATATCATGGATATATACCTTCTAATCACAATGTATTCTATCAGGGAGGACCCGGCACTACATAGCAGTGATATATACCTTTCAATCACTATGTATTCTATCAGGGAGGACCCGGCACAACACAGCAGTGATATATACCTTCCAATCACTATGTATTCTAATAGGGAGGACCCAGCACTTCATCTTTGTTGGTAGATCTAAAGGAAATTGTATGAAGTAATCTAAAGGTGTATGGGGGACTTAAGTCAGAGGGCCAACATAAAAAAAATGAGCAGGGGATCAAATACTTCTAAAATCTAACTGAACACATCAGTGTTTGAGGAAATATAGGTGATAAAAATGCACTGTAGTGGACATTAGAACATCCATGGCCCATAAAAGAACTTTTGACTCTGGCTTAACTTACCTGCCACACATAGTTTAACCAATGAAATTTATTGAAATTCTTTGGATCAATAATTTGTGGTTAAGCAACAATTATAAATGTTATCTGAATGTGATGCTGCCAAAGAAATCCCAAAAGCAGCAGAATGGCGTCAGACATAGGTGCGTAATGGGCGTGTAAGAAGGCTTATTATAATTTATTTTTGGTGTTGGCCTAAGGCCAAGTGTCCAGTGCTGATTCCCTGTGCAGGAAATCAAGACACGCGCCGGCACATTTGACGGGGGGGTTTTCCGTGGCTTGCAGGCAGTTTGCCGGCGGCTTAAGGCCAATCCAGCGCAAGTGCATCCTATTGATTCAACAGAAAAGATGTGGAACAGCTTCGGGCATTGTTTTTCCAAGCCTTGGAGACACCTCCATTGATCTTCAATGGAGATGTCTCTGGCGTTAACACACAGTGCTTTTTTGAAGACACGTCCGCCCGCAGCTTTAAATCAGCACCACGGATGATTCATTAAGAATACGCAGAGTGGGCACTTTCCATTTATGAGAATGGGAAGTGTACTCTCTGCGTCAGTGGACACAAGCCCCAAGTGACGCAAGTCAGCCATACTGATACCATTAACTATATTGAACATCTAACATACAAAGCCAAGTTCCTCGACTTTTTAGAATGGCAGTGTAGCTACAGTCCTGGGTCACAAGTTACAATGATGATTCATGCGATGACCTCAGCCAGTTCACAGATTACAGTTATGTGGGAAAAACTGAATTTCCATGCCCTGACAGGATGTTTTGAAAAAAAAAAACCTAATCTCGAGGGACTACTGTCTGAACAGCATACTGTACATAGTTCTTTCACGTAAGAAACGCTTTAACAATGTACTAAGTACAGAACCCTTCACACAGTGCAATCTAAGTTCATTTTAGTTTACTATGTCCTCATCCTCAGCTCTTTGATCCTTGACTACACTATGTCACTTCATTTGTCTGTAGGAGTAAGAGTAGGACACATTAACCGAATGCCACAATATCTTATCATCTATGGCCAAACTTGAATACATAGACTATTTGTATCTTGTCATATTGCATGGTACCAATCACAAGACAATACTAGACTTGAAAAGATCACACTGTAAGGTATACCATGTCAGATCCGGCTTAAGAAGGGCATACAGGGCTTGATTTTGTAACAGATTTGAGCACAATTGTCCACCATACACGTTCACGGTGCTTGATTGGGCTCGCATCTGTCAAAACATTGAGCCATGTGTGCCCTTCTTCGAGTGAGATTGGCCGAACGGTATTGGTTGAACAGGTTTCCAGCATGTTGGAAAACCTTGTTCGGTTTCCAATAACTTTATTTGTTATTACTATACAAAATATTGGACGAACTGGCAGCCGCAGAAGCGCTGCAGCTTGATATCGGGCCAGCTCATCCTTCTTCGATCTGCAAAAAGGCAAAGTGTGTGTGTCCAGCTTTACAAGTGAGGAACAAATACAAATTGCTATACAATATTAATTCATGGAGGAGGCGCTTGACATATTTAAACAGCATGTGGTAGGTAGGGATATTAAATATGAACTCTGGGTCAAATGTTACGAACACCTGAAGGAGGGTTCCCACCCTCCTGCAAAGGGTTAAATGTTCAATCTGCAGCCTGCAGCTCTAGAGCCACATGCAACAGTCTACTTGTTGCCAGCATGCCAGCAGCCAAGATGAAGCAGCTGCGGCTCCTTATTCTCTTCCTCCCTGCCCAATGCTGGAGCTGACAGCAACCACAGCAGTAGAAAGATCTGCTCCTACCTCCACCCTAGGACAGAGAGCTGGTAGAAGAGGAGAGTCCAGAAGATAGGGACCAAGAAGACAAAAAAGAGAAAAGGGGCAATTCATGTGCTGTGTTTGGGCTGCATAGTTTACTGGCAACGCATTAGTTAGCACTAATATAAGCATTACAAAGTACCCACATGTAAGTGGTCTACTGCATGTTAAAAATTCAGTTAGGAGTTAAAGCATTAATCTGCATGGTAATCCGTAACACAATGTGCACAAGTGTAAATGGCTCCTCAGCAGCCCGGGAAAGGACCAGGCACTCCTGCGGCAGCCCGGAAAACGCATGCATGCGCTCTGGGTTCGTTTTCATAATGGCCCTATGACAGATCTATTGAACGCAAGCCTGAAAACTGTCCGGCGGACCCCTCATGTAGCATCCACCAGTCGCTTATGCTTATTGCACATGTAAACGAGCCCTAAAAGTAGCTGTAGGTTCAGGAGAGATTTACTTACCTGATACAGTGTTCCCTTGTTAAGCCATCCTTTACTACACTAGCCATTCTGGGCAGCATTCTAAGGAATTGATGTCATCCCCTCATAATGGTTGACGTTCAGGTTCTTGTGACAACACTGCTTGGAATTTTCCTAACGTCACTTTCAGTTCTATAGCTGATTTTTCTCTAGAAGACCAGGTTCTCTATCCAGTCTTTAGTGAAAATATTCTTCCTCTGGCCGGATCTGTCTGCTTCTGATCCGGCCGGCGGAAGAATAATAATCATCTTCTTGTGCACCCGTACTGTTTGCCAAGAGAAGAAAACTTTCTATATTCGCGGTTGCACTGTCCACCTTGCGGACAGTTTGGCCATCACTACAAATCAGATGTCTGGTCCATTATTGGGTAAAAATAAGGTTGAGGTTGTAGGTCTGAAGAGTCTCTGACAGTTTCTGGGCCATGGAACTACCATGGTTATGATTTATTCACTTTTAAAGTAAAACATGTTGCAGATATAATGAAGTGTAGGTCATGGATTACTTTTTTTTAATTTAAAGTAACTGTAGTTGAACGTTGTGGCACTTTTATTATTAAATAATCTGAATACATTTAATGTATCATTCTTGGATTCAGTAGTCTCCTTCTGAATGTTAGATGTTAGGAGAAATGTTGGCCATAAACATCAGCATTTTATAGTAAACGTCAAGGGTTTTTATTCTTTTCCCTTGATCTTGATTCTCAAATGAATTAAAAATCAAAGGCTGGAATGACTATTCACTAGAGCATGCTGGGAGGTGATGGCAGTCTACCTTTACAAGTCCCCTTTCACCAAGAGCCTCAGATCTGCCCAATTATCATCACCTCTAGCACCAATAGTAGAAGGCAGATGTGGAGACTGCAGGTTGTAGGTCCGCTTTAAATCCAGAAAGTAAAGAGTTGGCTGGCTGGCTGGCTGGCTGGTTGCTGTGCCCTGCAACACAATGTTCTATTTTGATAATTCCCTAAGTTCTAATGATAACTGAACAGTGAGAACATTTATGGACTCTGTTCCTAACACATAGGTTTTTATACTGAGGACATACTGGACATTAATATCTGTCCTTGTAAGGTTTGCTGAGAGGTACATCAGCCGGTAATTACACCCTCCCATTCAGTCTATGCTGACCCTGTGCAAGTCTCCTCTTCAATTGTATTAGATTTATTCGGTCAGCGGTTTAATTTGTTTTATATTATGAATTATGGCTCATGTCATGTGTTCAGGGATTCCTCCAGATTTATTTGATTACTTCTGCTGAGTATTAACTAACAGTAAGTTGGTTTTCTAAGTGCTGAAAACTTACTTCATGTCATCAGGGAACAATAACATAAAGTGATGTTGTTGCTGCAAAGTTTGTAAACTTCTAAGATAATTTATCTGTTCTTAAAGTTTTGTTTGACTTTTATTTATAAATTATAATCAATGTTTCTGAATAGACTTTCTGTTTGGTGAAATAAAGCAGTAATAGAAAAGTATCAAACTGTATCAGGCAGCACTGCTAGGAGCCTGACCTCAACTGCTGAGCAGTACAATTGTGAGATCCCCCGCATCAGGCTGCTGTGCCTATCAGATAATAACTTATACTACGAAATATATACATATGCTCTATGTATAACTGAATATTTATAAACACTGTATATACTTAGAAGGGGGTCAAAAGTTATATACCATTTTCTGTGATTAAGAGGATCCCTCTTGCTTAGTTTATGTTTTCCCCTAAACGCCATTTTTTTAAAAAACTTTATTTAATGTTATACAAATTACAAATAAATATGGTACATATAAATTAAAGCTAAAGGGAAGATACGGTCATAGAGTCAAAGTGAAGTGCCCTAGCCTGTGAAAATTAAATGAAAAACCAGACCCTAACTATAGGTATATGTAAATATACTTAATTCAGTGGTTCCCAAACTTTCCCTGCAGGGCCCCTTTTCTATTTAGGAACATTATTGAGCCCCCCTCCCTATTCAAAAGCAGGTTAAGGATGAGGGCCTGCACCCCCTTGAATTCCTTTGCACCCCCCAGTTTGGTAACCACTGCCTTAATTAAACTTACAAGCTGGCGTTGCAGGCACAAAAGGTCAAACTCATTATTTGCACATCTTTATTAATAGTGTTGGACCAAAAAAGTCTAAAAGGTTTTTTAGAAAGACTGACGTCTATTGTGATTGAATAGTATTGCCCTTGCAAGGGTAACCATACTAAACATGCCTAAACAAGTCATAAATATAAAGCACTTTGAAATTCAAAACAAACAAAATTGTGATCATCATAACATTCATAGGTAGGATTCCATATGATAGTGTTTGTCGTAAACGCTTCATTCTCCAACGCGTTTCGCCCTATGGGCTTCTTCAGGGAGACGTATGGAGTTATAAGTCTAGGTATGACATATACATATAAAATGATCAAACTCAATAGTAGCATCAGACAAATTCCTCTATACTTTAGCAAATTATATAGATAAAAAGACCCTCAATACTTACAGCGCACTTCATACAATACTCATCCCATAGAAAGACATGATGATGCTCAATGATGGGTGTATCTGGAAGCGAATGGGACTCCCAGGCAGGTTACCAGAGTGTCGTGGACCCAAAGACTTCAACTAGCTCCAGCTCTAATTCCCCAAGATGATGGGGGTATCTTCCGATACCTGAAGGTAAGGAACAGAACTGCAGAGCAGTTTCCCTCCAGGAGGAAGCCCACGGGGCAAAACGCATCAGCGACTGGAGAGTTGACGACAACCATATATCATATGGAACCCTATCCATAATTGTTATGATGATCACAATTTTGTTTTGTTTTGAATTTTAAAGTGCTTTATATATATGACTTAAAGGCATGTTCAGTATTAGTGTTGAGCGAGAATATTCGAAATTCGAATATTCAAAAATTTGCAATATTTCGCGAATGTGCGCGCAGATATTCGCAATGGCGGCTATTCGTCATATTATGCTTCAACATTTTTTATCGGCAGACATCGCGCGTATGTGTGCACATTGCAAATGGATATGCGCAATACACACTTCGCTCGTACTGGCTAAGATCACAGAATGAGAAAAAGAAGCTGTAAAGCAGCATTGCGAATCATTGCGCACAGGCATGCGCAATGTAAGGCAATAGAATACAGAAGAATCAAATTTTATGAATTTAGAATATTTTTTTGTATATTCGCGAAATTACGCGAATTTGAATATACCATATGCTGCTCAACACTATTCAGTATGGTTACCCTTGCAAGGGCAATACCATCCACTGACAACAGCCATCAGTCTTTCTAAAAAAACTTTTTTTTCTTTTTTGCTCCAACACTATTAATAAAGACATCTTAACATGCAAATAATGAGTTTGACCTTTTGTGCCTGCAATGCCAGCTTGTTAGTTTAATTAAGGGTATATACATATACCTATAGTTAGGGTCTGGCTATATATGTCAAATAGGAATAGTCTTCATAAAACACCAACATAAAAATGGAGCAAGTGTCCCTATTGACATAGAAAATTTTATGTGTCAGTAAAAACAGTAAAAAACTATAATCAAGTATACACGTATAGAAAATATAAACAAACAACTTAATATTACCAAACCAGTAGAATACAGTCTGTAATTGCATTTCATCTAAATATCATATCAAGGGAAAACACATTTGTCTTATTATTGAGTGATGAGTTGAAAAAATTGGCACCTTAAAAGTCCCTGAGTCTCAGACTCTGTTTTGTGTTGGAAGACATGCGATAGATTGTCCTACCCATCTCTCCTTTTCTTTACATGTATGAACATTGGGATGTTTGCACATATAGTTGCAAGAAAAAGTATGTGAACCCTTTGGGAATATGTGGAGTTTTGCATGAATTGGTCATAAAATGTGCTCTGATCTTCATCTTCATCTTCATCTAGGTCACACCTTCATCTAGGTCACACCTTCATCTAGGTCACACTGCTCAAAATAATACTTCACAAACATTATATGTTTTTAGGTTTTTATTGAACGTAACATGTAAATATTCACAGTGCAGGGTGAAAAAAGTATGTGAACCTTTGGACGAAATAACTGGTTGACCCTCCTTTGGCAGCAATAACCTCAACGAAACATTTCCTGTAGTTGCAGATCAGACCAACACAACGATCTGGAGTAATTTTGGACCACTCCTCTTCACAAAACTGTTTCAGTGTAGCAATATTCTTGGGATGTCTGCTGTGAATCATTCTCTTAAGGTCATGCCACAGCATTTCAATCGGGTTGAGGTCAGGACTCCAGAAGGCATATGGTCTTACGTTTTCCTGCAAAATGTCTTGATAAACCCTGAAATTTTTTTTTCCATCAATGACAACAATCCATCCAGGCCCTGAGGCAGCTTAGCAGCCCCAAACCATGATGCTCCCTCCGCCATGTTTTACAGTGGGGATAAGGTTTTGATGTTGGTGTGCTGTGCCTTTTTTTTCTCCCCATTTTGGTTTAATCTGTCCACAGAATATTTTTCCAGTAGTGCTGTGGAATATCCAGGTGCTTTTTTGCAAACTTCAATCGTGCTGCAATATTTTTTTGGGACAACAATGGCTTTCTCTGTGGTGTCCTCCCATGTATTCCATTCTTGTTTAACATAATCTTACAACTGTAGATCTACTGGGGAGAGAATTGTAACTTTTTGCACTACAAATATTATACTATATGTACTGTACCTTCTCTGAAATGTCTTTCACTGACCTTCAAGTATTCAATAAGTTTTTAACTTGAGTTTTGTTTTACATGTTTTTGAGGTGAGTATATTCGATTTTCTTGCTTCATAGATCTGTCTGGTAAAGTCTCTGAAATCCCAATTACTAGTCCACCCTACAGTGGTGACAAGTGTATAGTGTTGTTACAATCTGATAGGACAGCCACCCTGTTCTGAGGGTATAACTTTATTAATATATATTTAATTTAGAGTAGCTTTCACTTTCTGTGATGGTGTTGATATCACATAACTAACTAAACTAAAATACTGTCTCCTAGTTAAACATTTCTCATATTAGCTTAGCTATTTTAAACTCCTGTCTACTCCTTTGAGGTAAGCTGCATATGTTTCTGAACTATAGACATGCATGCAGTTGCACTTTACTGAGCTGTGACCTCATGTTTTCTTGTTTCCCAGGCTATATTCCGGAGTCCCCAGGGATGTCTGTTGTACAAAAGTTCAAATTTGGAAACCAAATCTGGAAATTTCCTCAATAAATAAAGTTTGACAACAAGAAATTACAGTCATTTCCATTTCCGTTAACCACTTTTCTTTAGCATACCTGCCAATGTTCTATTGAATGGTTCTACCAATCCGCTAGTTTTATGTTGATATTTGAGAATAACTGATGCATCCTATCGGTAACCTTTGAGATGAAAAGGGTTCTTTGGTTCAGCACAATCTCCTATAACTAACTAACATATACATATACTATTCTATAAACATATAGACATATATAAACATATATATCAGCTCATGACTTTAAACTAGTAATTTTATTAAAAGCATAATGAAGGGTTAGCAATATGTCCTGTCCTGGCAGACACCAGCAGTGGCCCAACTAGATCCAAAGAAACTTTCTCTATAAGGATTGTTGGCAGGGGTAGAAATGGAACTTATTATTAAAATGTATAAGGGTATGTTGCCACATCCATTGGGACACCCTATGCTAAGTGCATTGCTTGGCAGGAGGTCCCGACGGAGCACATACACTTTAGCTGCTCGGCAGATGCTGTGTTCTCACGGCGCTCAGTGGTTCCGCCAATGCAGGGGTTAACATAGTTGAGTACATTACCCCTGCATCGGCGAGTGTCTGAACAGAGCATCCGCCAGCCAGCTAAAGTGTATGTGACCCATCAGGATCCCCGCCAAGCGCTTAACGTAGGGGTTCCCGATGGATCACAGAACCCAGTGGAAACCCCTCCTTAGACAGGGGAACTATACCACTGCTCAAAAACTTGTTCAAATTGTTGTTAATTGCAAAATGTGGGCATGCCAGGTTAACTTCTGGTTCTTGCCATTCCCTGTTTGTCATCTTTACCACCCTCAGGTTTTAAGGTAGAAAAAATATAAGACTAGGTTATGCATTAAGCACATTCTTTTCCACAGTTTCCTTCCATCTGTTGTCCTTGTGTCTGTTGCATACCAACAGACAACACATAGCGAAGTGCAGGGGTGCACATAACTTTTTTAGTGAGCTTCTCAGCTGAGTACCAGGAGATGGTGTTTGGTACTCACCCCATATGTAGGGTAGATTTAATAAATGCCATCTTCCTCATTGTGTTCCTCAATTTCCTGTGCTTCATCTTCCTGCATGGTAGATTCTGCTGCAGATGGACCTCCCTGTTCCTGATTGATCCTCCAATTAGCTGTCTCCATCCACAGGTCACCAGCTCGCTTTGGGTCACATGTATCTCTCACAGTACAACACCATTTGAACCCCCAGATCCAAATGTCAACCTTCCATAGTCATATTACAACTGTCACAATGCTTTTCTCTTATCAGATTACTTGTAACTTACATTACTAATTTCACTCCTCTAACTGCAACCTTTCATAGTTATTAATGATTCTCTGTATACATTTCACAATAAAAACGTAAATAATTTTAGCAATCTTAAAAATTTTACTTTTACAGTAGTGTATACATGATAAAGTCATGTTGTTTGTACCACTATGTGCTGCATGCTGCGGATCTCAGCCCTCTCTGGCTATCATGCAGATGCGCATAATAAGAATATTTAAGATACACATAGCTATTTTTTTGTCCTTTTGTGTACCAGTGTACCACTTATGTGCTGCTCTGGCATAGTGATAGCCATCAGGGACTTACAATAATGGACAGTTCCCATGGACAATAGGGTCCCCATGCACCTTTAAGGTAGGAATACGCATATAGATTTTTGCACAATCGACGATAGATTTGGAATGGCCATCTATCTGGCCCATATAATATGCGGCCATCACTGTTTTTGATGAAAACAGCCATATCGGTCATGACCGTAAATATGGCTGATGTCCGATGCTTTGCCTAGAGACCGCTGGTCTGCATGCAAAGCTTCTGCTGAGCTGGGGAGAGCAAAGCTGTCTCCCCAGCTCTGCCAATATCTGACAGCAGAGTGATGACGTTATCACACTGCTGCAGGGAACATCGGACGGCTCGAATATCGAGCCATGTGTTTCCTGCTTTACATAAATTTTTTACAAGATAGATGAAAATTTACCAACATGTCCGATCAGCTTTCGAAATACTGTATTTGCCGGCGTATAAGACGACTTTTCAGTGACTTAAAATCCTCCCCAAAGTCGGGGGTCGTCTTATACGCCGGGTGCCGCAGGCAGGGGATGCAGGGGACCATCTATGGGAGCTGTGTATGGATGGATTTGTGCTGCCTGCGAGCTGGGCTGCGTGCTGGCTTAGATACATTGTAACAACGAGAGAGCAGTGTTACCATGGCTACAGGACGCTCTCCACAGAGAACACACGCTGTAGAAATAAAATCTGTGTCTAATTTTGAATATTCATAGCAGGAAAACCATTTATAGTATAATGATCAAACTTTCAGGGTCAGTAATGCTC
>CM070033.1:17590586-17601220 GCA_036250615.1 Ptychadena robeensis
AAGAGGATGATGTGGTCAAAATACTCATTTGCCTAATAATTCTGCACTCCCTGTAGAACCGACCAAGGGTGGTGCGGTCTCAATGGGCCTGCGTCAGCCTTAGTAGTCCTCGAGTCGGTGAGTGGCGGCTGTGGGCCTACAATTACTAAGGCTGCAGGCACTGAGGACCTGCAGATATTGATGGTTTTGTGGCACCCCCTCAAAGACCCAAAAACAGAAATCATTACAATGTGATAATTCACAAACCCCCCCCCCCCCCCCCTTGAGTCTTTGCAGCTCCGATAGAGAAGAGACAGGAGGAGGAGGTGGAGTGAACGGTGGAGGGAGGAGAGGGGGGGGGCGTAAGTCTGCAGGTGTCCAGGAGCCAAGATGCTGGCATGAGAAATACAAGCAAGTGAAGTGAGTATGCTGTGAGTTTTTATTGTGTAGCAGTTTTCCAGCATCTGAACTGCTGACAGGTGAGTATTGTGCCTGTTTAATGTAGGTCTGTTTTTTTATTTTGAGTTTAAAACCGCTTTAACCTCTTTCAGGCATTATGCCCGAAGCCATTCACAACCAAACTGCGCGTCGCAGAAGGGGGCAGGGGGGGCGGCACCATAGACCTCCATGTTAATGGAGGGGTGCTGCTTTTCTCCCCACACATATCTCATATGTGAGATATAAGAGAACTCATTGTATGTAAAAAATATGTTATGTTTGAGAAGTATGTAATGTCTTGTATGTATAAATGCAAATAGTTATAAAAATTTATAAAAAAAAAAAAGAACATAGGGCAGAAGTAGATTGGCCCTGGCAGCCACACTATAACCACCATGAATCCTTTCTGTAAACAAGTCCTTAGAGATGATTTATTTTTCCTAGCCAGAGTGAATTCTCACTTTAAATGTTCAATAACTAAGGATTTTTAATTTTTCTTTTTTCTTACTTTTTTCTTACTTCTTTTTTCTTTTTTTCTTACTTTCTTGTGAACTGAATAGCGTGAGATAACCAACAAAATGCAAGTCTACCACATTTCCCATCCAGAGCCGAATGAGACCTAAAAGCATTTATATTGCAGTGGATGATGAAAGCTCGGCTTAAGAACAGATAAGAGAGCAGAGTTTATGTCAAGCCGCAGATAAGGCCGTCCAATTAAACAAAGGAGATTGCTCTTAGATTACTCTCGGCGCTCAAAAAATGAACGTGCATGACAACCGTACGGTACAATTTTTTTTAAAAATAGCTTCTAATCATAGAGAAAAGAATACAGTTCATTAAAAGTTTTGTTGTGCAAAATTTCAACTCTAAAGAATATTTCCCAATTATTTAGCTTTCCTAACTAATGCTGGCGAGCCATACAATGATAGATTTGTTTCATGTAAAGTCTTTTCTCTATTGTGGTAAACTGATTATGATAAATGATCCATTCAATAGTTTTCAAGGGATATTTTATTCTGAGGAAATATAGTTGATCAACAATTTAATGCACTTTGGGAACATCCAACTTCTTTTAGAATTACCCTTTGAGGCTTTCCCTCCTTATGAAGAGTGTTAATTATGTTTTTTGAATCCCACTGAACCAGACTGAGAGACAATACAAAGGTTAAGGAACCATTTGCAGGTATTTTAGATTTATTAGTTTATTAGAGTTAAGCTGGCCATACACCTGCAGGATTCTCTGTCAGATTTCCTTCAGATCAGATCAGATCTACCAACAACCATGTAGTATAGTGACCTCCCTGATACAATACATAGTGATTGGAAGGTGTAGAAAGGTCCTCATATTACATGGTTGTTGGTAGATCTGATCTGAAGGAAATCTGACAGAGAATCCTGCAGGTGTATGGCCAGCTTAAGACACTTTAAGCCTAGAATATTGAACCTTTTAACAATATTTTAATATTCTCTGAGATTTCATTTCATGTAAATTTTTTCTTTATTGTGGAAAACTGATTGTGATAAATGATCCATTCAATAGTTTTCAAGGGATATTTTATTCTGGTAGGAAATATAGTTGATCAACAATATAATTTTTTTTTTACTTTTCTGTATCACTTCTTTAAGCATTTATAGTGGACTTATCATCCGCCCACCCACTTCATATTATTTGCACCAAAAGTGGCAAAGTGGGGCAAAAAAAAAAAAAACTTACCTGGGGGAAAGGGCAGCTAAACCAACGATACACTGCCCCTCCAAAGACTTTGCACATGGGTCAATACCCGTGCGATCAACCTGCAATCGATCACATTGTGGTGGCACCACCACACTGCACTTGATCGCGGGTTGATCGAACAGGAATCGATATGCACCACTTTGGCACATCCATTCCTGTTTGTGATGTACACCTGGTGTTGTGAGATATTTTCCTACCGGATGTGAGCTGCTGACAGGCAGAGCTGAGAGCGGGACACAAGATGGATGCAACCCCCCTTCACGTCAACCCATGCTTGGATCCAGACCCTTTCCTGTGTCCTGGCTCTCTGCTCTGCCTGTCAGCGGCTGTGCCAAGTCAGCACTGCCAGTGTTGGGGCTCTGTGGTCCCCATCCATGATCGACCCGGACATATCCGTTCCTGGTTTGATCGACCTGATTAATCGATTCTCCTCGAAGGAAGGTTTTTTTGTTTGCTTTTCTGTTCATTCGACAGCCACAAACACACGGCGATCGATTGTTCATTAATGGAACTGAAAATCGAACAGTGTATGGCCACCTTTAGACATCACAGCAATGTCTATATTCCCCATGCTGTCACTGAAGGAGTGGATTGGAAATGCAGAGCAAAAGGCGGAAGGTAGATATGTTGTTTTTAGGTTTAGGTTTGCACAGATAAACAAAGCGGACAGGTAAGTAATGTGTATATTTTTTTTATGATTTTTTTGTTTCAGTCCAAAACGACTTTAAGTGAAAGGTTGATTAATTGACCTATAACCTGACCTTTAAGGACCATTTCACATAGCTGTACAGGGGGCTTTGGGCGGTAGCAGATGCATTAGGGATAGCGAAACTCAACTGTTAACTGTGTCCATTACAGATTGTGTTTCTAGATTGCACTGCAATTGTGTCTTCTAAACAAGTGTATGGAAGACTGAGGCCCTCAAAATGCATGCTGCAGGTAGTTTACAGCTAAGCGCTGCATGTCGTGTTACCATCAATACAAATGTGGGGCCACTCTAAAGGTACAACAAATTTTCTACAAAAACCTGTGTACCTTGAGTTGCAGTACTGAAATGTCCCTTAAACTATTGAATGAAACTCACTGCTAATGATTGTAGCGTGTTGGATTTTCAGAAAGCACTGCAGACATGTGGTACTGTACTGGAAATGCCTCACTGCATCCTCCCTAATAAAAAATATTATTGGTCATTAGCTGTCCATTTGACTTTCCAACATGGCACCTGCTAGAGTTTTACAAATAAAAGATTATTGCTAGCAAAATATAGCATGTGATCTATGTATCTCTAACAGAAGACACTAGAACAAATTCCACTCACCACATACAACTTCATTACTACATTACATTTTACTGGATAAAGAAACACATTTTTCGTACCTCTGAGCCGGTGTGGGGAGGTGGTCTGGGAACTGTGTATATATGTTACCATGGTGGGTTAAGGCTGCGTCTACACTATGGAATTCTGCCTGTGCGTAGACTGTGGGGAAAACTGCGCAGTGCAGCCTCCCCCTGTAACCCTCTATGGAAAATGACATGCCAGTCTATACTGCCCGTACACGTTTGGGGCGGCGTAGAAGTGGTAGCGGCCGGGCGTTGGGGATCAGGAAAACACATACCATGCCAATTGGTAAACAATATGTTTCCGGTGAGACGCATGCATGTGTTTCCTGGAGCAGTTTGCAATTACTGCATCCTATACGCCCTAAAATGCGACCAAAATAGTAGGCGGGCGCTATGGACACATAACGTTCTCCCGTGGTTGGTGGGGCAGTATAGTGTAGACCCAGCCTAAAGGTTAAATGTGTTTTACTGAAACTGACAGGAAACGTATTTGGGCTGTGGCTGGGTAAGGCAGGTGCAAGATGACTCATTGTTATGTGGTTCACTGAACATTCTGGAACCTGCGTGTGATGTGAACTTGGCAATCCATTTGGGAATGAACAGCCTGGGGACAGAGGGATTATAGGGCCAAACAGTGCGAGGAGCTGGGTCTTCAGCAGCAGGAGAGGGCAGTGAGGGAGCTCCGGTGGATCTGGTGGTAAGTAGGCCATGCAGGCCTGCAGATCTGGAGACCTCGAGAGTGCAGATATGTAACTAAGGACATCACCCTTGTCCCCCAGCTGTGTGCAAGGGCTCCCCTAGCCAGAAGTGACAGCAGGGGAAGGAAAGGCTACTGCTTAGATTGATACCAGCAGCAGTTGCTCCCAGATAGCTTAAATGGAGAGATGTGGAATATAACTGGCACTGTGCACATCAAGAGATTTAAAAACTCAAACACCCTAGAGATTACAGAGGTAAAGTGATCATTCCAGGAGAGAGATTGGTGGTCGGAATCCATGATTTCCTGTTGGTCACATTCACAGACCAACACCCATTCAATCATTGTGTATCTTGCAAAGTTTTTTGTAACATTTTTAGATCAGATTCCTTAATATATCGTTTTTCCACATTCTCTCAGCACATGTTTTGAAGCATAGCCGTGCTCCTTTCATTCTGCTATTCCTCAATAATACATTAATGTGATTGCTAGAAGTATGGCCTCTCCCTGGAGACAGTAACTTTGGCGATGTCATAACAACATTGGGATCAGGAATTATAATCAACTAAGTCATTAGGAATGCTAATTGTTTAACAATAAATCACTAAGGAGATAATGCTGGGAGCTGTGATTAAATGAAACTAGGAACAACATTAACTAGGAACACTATCGAACATTTCTAAATTCCATTAAAAAATTATCCTTACAGATGCGGAAGTTCAAGTGTTTTCTAAGGTCACCTCCAACCTTTACAATGTTGTTCTTTTTTAGGGTGTTGGGCTGTATAAGTCCCTACAGCGAATATTTATTCTCAAATCAGCAATGGCAGTCTAGCCTTTTACCCCACATCTATTTTTGACCTTCAGTTTTATGCACACTGATAGCACAGCACAGTTTTACACTTTCTAGATGTAAGCAACACCTCAACCTGGTCAACAACACCCAGTCGCCCACACAGAACCATATTTGTGACAAATAGTTCATTAATATGTCTATTATCTTTCTGGAACTAAAGCAGGGTACAGATGGCTGGATATTTGAGCTGTCTGATGTTTCCTGCAGCAGCGTGATGACGTCATCACGCTGCTGTCAGATATCGGTGATCCCGGGGAGACAGCTCTGCTCTCTTCCCATGCTTTGCCTGGAGACCTGTGGTCTCTATGCAAAGTAACGGACATCGGACGTATTTAACGGTCATGCTCGATATGGCTGTTTTCGAGTGGAATTCATTGGTCCCGCTCAAAAACAGCGATGGCCGCATATTATATGGACCAGATAGATGGCTGTGAGCGCGCACGGTGCTGTGGCCCATATTTTAATGTCTGTACCCTGCTTTAGTCATAGCTGGCCATACACCTTAAGATATCTCTGTCAGATATCCTTTAGATTTACCAACAACTATGTAGTATAGGGTCCTTTGCGATTGAACACAGGTAGACTTGATTGTTTTGAAAAATGTCCTCATATTACATGGTTTTGGTAAAACAAAAGGAGATCTAAAGGAAATCTGACAAAGAAATCTAAAGGTGTATGGGGACCCTTAGGGCTTGTTCCAACATTAGCGAGTCTAATCGCAGCGCAGAGACCATGGTCTCCCGCAATTAAAATCGTGGCACGGAGATTGTGTCATAATCCTAAAAATGCAGTATCTCTGTAGTGTTGTATAAAAAGCGTGATTCCATGTTTCCCAATCGTCGCTGGCCTTTCAGATATTGCATTGTCTTCCTTGGTGCTGTGTAATGAGATGGTGGATGAGGGACATTTGGGATTATATCATTGCAGGTAAGGTTTTATTCCTTGCAGAAAGTGTCCAGGCTGGGATTTGAACCTGAGACCCCAGTACTGCATGGCCAGAGTACTAACTAGTGTAGAGCTCTAATATCTGAATTGTGAATATATTCGTAGAATATTGGCCATTCGAGAATTCACGAATGTCACAAATATGTTGGCGGATATTCACAATCTCGAAATTATGCACCGGCAAGCTTTACGGCCATACATTGCTTTAATAACTATATGTGACCATTCATTTTGAATATTATTGCAATGCGATTGCAATTATTGCAATAATTTGCAATCGCATTGTGATAAGTGCAAACACATTGTGATATATAGCATGTGACCATTCATTTTGAATATTATCGCAATGTACACAAATGCAAATTTCGTATTTACGAATATCAAAAAATTGGTATCATTATTCGCAAAATATTTCAAATTCGAATATTGTCTATGCAGCTCATCACTAGTGCAAACCACTGTATTTATTAGATCTTAAAGTAGCTCTAAAAATATCCAAAACAAACTGAACCGCTAACATTAAGAATACAATAAAAGTTAATTTTTTTTAAGGTTTCATAGATCATAAATAATTATCATCTGTCAATCATTTTTCAAATAGATGATTTCTATAGGTTTCCTCGCTATGGCGACTCACCACATGAGTTTGTTTTTCGGGTGTTTTACCCTGTGAGTTGTTTGAAGTACGGTAATTCCCACTGAATAACCAAATAAATTTTTTGGTTATAGGTTTACTCCCCTAAAGCTGCATTCATTTGACACCTTTTTCTTTTTGGTGGACATGTCCTCTTTGCTGTTCAATGGTGGAGTGGACAGCCATGGGTTCAAAGTCACTGGGGCGGCAGCTGCTGCTTGTGTAAATAATAACATATTATTAGATATAATTATACTTGTTGAGACAAACATCTGTTCTACTGTTTTGTAGATTGTGTTGATTGTTTGGAAGTTTATACTTCTACACCTTTTTTTTCTTTCCTGTGTCGCTGTTGCTCTTCTCTTTCCTTCTCCTTCTGTTGTATTTTATTTGATTCTTGGTATTTTCTGCACTTATCTGAATATTATGTTGTGCGTTCCTATATTTTCTTTCTTATGTTTTAAAATGTTTTATTGGAAAAAGAACATATCTGTCCTAATGCATTCATTAAAAGAATGTACTGTATTTTTCGCCTTATAAGACGCACATTATGGTCCAAATGCGTGACCAACATGGCCACTCGGCCGCGGGTGGTCGTGCCTTAGCTTCTCATCAGCTCTCCCAGCAAGAAGATTAGCTGGGGAGCTGTCAGATGAGAGATACGGCTCCCATCTGAACTGTATTATTGCCCTGCTGATATAAACAATGAAGAGAGAGATTAATAGATTAACTTCCATCTATCCCTCTCTCTGTGTCTGTGGAGGCTGCAATCACTCTGCAGCTTCCACAGACACAGGCACCGCCAGAGAGGGAGATCAGCAGCCGTTCCCCCTGTGGCCCCCCTCCTCCCGATCAGTGAGAAGGATGACGTGCTGTGATAGTGTTGCTGCTAGTGACATCTACTGGCTGAATTTGATATTGTATAAATGTAATCCATTGCATTAACCCAATTGATTTGAACACATATATAAAATATTTTTTTCATTTCTTTTGCCCCTTAAAAACTGAGAGCGACTTATGGCCCGGTGCGTCTTATAGTCCGAAAAATATGGTACCCGTTCCCACTTAAAACTGAGCTTAAGAAATCATTTACAGTCCCTATCCTGTATGTAACCTGTGGCACTGCTTGTATATTAGATCAAAAAAATTAAACAACCTACTACTTGTACTTTTTGGTTACAATATGTTGCTGTAAGAGACCTTTTCTCTACACATCACTGACCTAACTTGCTCTTTTACTTGAATGTCATCTCCATCTTTGCACCATATGGTTTTTCTCCCTTGTAAGCTCACTGATGACATGATCCCATACAAACATGTTGAGGAAAACCCTTCCGGCTTTTTGTGTGACTGCATTGGAGAAAGGACTTGTGTGTCATTTTGACATTCCAGACTGCAGAGTGCGGCATCTCGGGGATTTCAAAAATGTGAATCTACTATTATTTTTATTATTAACTTATATTTATATAGAGCCAACATATTACGCAGCACTGTAAGTTATATAAGAGGTGAAATGCCACACAAGATAACACACAGGTTACGACACAGGAGGATCCGGACCAGGCTTACAATCTTATAGGTTGGAGAACAAAGTATACAATAGTGTTGCTCGCGAAAATTGGAATCTCAAATTTTCATTTCCAATATCGGCACTTTGAGAATTCACGAGGATGTTAAATATAGTGCTGTATCTTCCTAATCTTGAATAGTCGAGATTCTGGGGACAGTACCAGGCATTGCAATCACATATATTCGCATCTACAAGTGCTGATATTCGTAATCTATTTCTTCTACTTGCAATTTCACATTCTGCCACTAGATGTCGCTGTGACAACACATTGCATTTATATGCATGTGTACAAGTGCCGATTCTCAGAATGAAGGTAATAATGGCTGAAGATCACAGATTGATGAATTTACTGTGAATATTAGGCATATTTATTTTAGGAATATTGCCTATACTCCTCATCACTAGTATACAATAGGTGGGGGGATAGGACTGGCAGGGTGGTGATGTGGAAACCTAGCCTTAGAAACTGCTCCTTATAATGGAAGAAATCTGAAAGTGATGTCATCTGATAGCATGATGCATCTCTCACCCTGCCCATGAACTGTGTATTCCATAGTAGTGATGAGAGGAAATATTTGAATTGTCGATATTTGATTTAATATTCGTAAATTAGAATATTCACGGTATGACCATATATTGTAAATATAATATTCGCATTGCGAAAATCTTTGAAATGAATGGTCACATGCTATGTTTATTTTCGCAATGCAAATATGATTTAGGCAATAAATGGCCATACCGCAAATATTCGCAATCGAGAATATCTGCCGACATATTGGAGATATTCGACGATATTCGTGAAAAATATTCAACACTATAAAGATGGACTACCGTATTTTTCGGAACATAAGACACACTTTTTTACCCCCAAAATCGGGGGGGGGGGGGGGGGGGGGGTGGTTCCTTCATCATATGGTCTGAATGCGCAACCCCCGCGGCCACAGTGTCGGGAGTGGTCGCGCCTTGGCTTCCCGCCAGCTCTCCCAGCATGGAGATTAGCCAGGGAGCTGAAAGAGCTGTCAGATGAGAGATGCTGGCTAGTGTCCGTATCTTGCATCTAAACTGTATTGCTTATTCCAGCAGAGCCCAGAGCCCTGTTGGTATAAGCAATGAAGAGAGATAGATGAACTGCCTTCTATCCCTCTCTCAGTGTTCGTTGGAACTGCAATCACTCTGCAGCTTTCACGGACACAGGCACAGCCAGAGGGAAAGACTCTGCAGCCTTTTCCCCTCTTCCTGATCAGTGAGGAAAATGACGTGCTGTGATAGCACTGCTGCTAGTGACATCTACTGGTTGAATTTGATATTACATTTAATCTACTGCATTAACCTAATTGATGTGAAAACGTTTATATTACATTTTTTCTGTTTTTTCTGCTCTAAAAACTTATTATCCGTATACTTATGGTCCGAAAAATACGGTAGTTTATTTTTAAGTTAATTGCAAATCCCCTGAAAATGCTATCCTCACCAAATGCACTAGAGATGTAGAGAAGGGCTGTGGGAACAAAAAGAAACATGTTAAACATGTCGTTTTTGCTAAAGTTTTTAAGTAGAAATTATCTCCAGCAATGTTGATGATGACACTAGGAGCTTTGCAATTAACTCACAAATTCAGCTTAATTAAATTAAAAATAAATTGACCATGTTTATCGAGTCGTTTTCATCTGAAACCCATGTGATCGCATTACAATCCCAAAGCTTAAGCCGGCCATACACAGGTCGATTCCCATTCGATTGATAAACGATCAATCAAAGCGTGGTGACGCAACAATTCATTCGCTGCTCATTATGCAAATCTCTGAGCACCACTTTGGTCAATCAATTCCTGGACGATACTTTGGATGGGGATCCTCCTGCAATTGAACAGGTATTTACCAATAGCGCTGAGTGAAAGTATTCGCATATATTTGACGAATATTCTACATTCGAGAATTTGCAATATTTTGCGAATGTGCAATGGCGGATATTCGTCATATTATGCTTCAACATTGTTTACCGGCATACATGGTGCATATGTGTGCGCATTGTGAATGGAAGCGCGCAATACACACAGCGCTCGTACTGGCTAAGATCACAGAATGAAGAAGAGAAACTGTAAAGCTGGTTTACGAATCTTTGTGAATAATTGCGAACAGATACGCGTGATGTAAGGCAATAGAATGCAGTTGCCATTTTTTATGGCATGAAAGCGGTTTCCCGGGCAATTGCCGTCTCAACCCCCTGGCCCTCTAACTGACATCGGGAGTGTGTGGGGAGAAAAGCGACACCCCTTCATAAACATGGAGGTCTATGGCGCCGCCCCCCCTGTCACCGATGATGCCAAACACGGTGCCTGCAGCTCTGTAGAAATGCTGCAGGCACAGGAAGTGAAGCATCTTGCCTGTAGGGATGGACCGAACTGTTCGCCGGAGAACAGTTCGGCCGCGAACTCGGCATG
>CM070033.1:17630997-17652347 GCA_036250615.1 Ptychadena robeensis
TAGCAGCTGCAGCGCTGGACGAGGTGCTGCCGTCCCGCACGCTAGGGCGGTTAAGGAAGGTTGTAAAATATGTGTAACATATAGGAAACACCAATAACATTCCTTCTTTTATAGCAATTAAAATTATAATATGTTCCTAGCCTACCAGAAACAACAATTTAAGACTGAACTACTACTTTACCATTAAAGTTGTCATCTCTTTCTTCTGCTCAATTGTACTTGCTCTCTTATCTCTCTTCTTGTTTTCCCATCTTTCCTGGTTTGGGGCCATTATGCAACGACTATCTACTGATTATGCTCAATACTGTACTTCCTACTGTGTTCAGAGGCAAGTTCCCAAACAGCTATGGGGTCCTTGCTTGCAACCCCATGTATGTACAATACTGTGTATGCTCATACAGTATATCTGGGCATAGATGCAGGTATCTATACACCTGTGCGGTCCTTGATTACTACCCCATGTATGTACAGTACTGTGTATGCTCATACAGTATATCTGGGCTCTGATACAGGTTTCTATACACCTGTGGGGTCCTTGCTTGCAACTCCATGTATGTACAGTAATGTGTATACTCATACAGTATATCTGGGCATAGATGCAGGTATCTATACACCTGTGCGGTCCTTGATTACTACCCCATGTATGTACAATGCTGTGTATGTTCATACAGTATATCTGGGCTCAGAGGCAGGTATCCACACCTGTGGGGTCCTTGCTTACAACCTCATGTATGTACTGTATATGCTTACGTATCTGGACTCAGAGGCAAGTTTCTGGATGCCTCTGTGGTCCTTGGGTGCGACCCCCAGACAATACTGTGGTTTCCAGACGGATAATGGGTTATAAGTCGAAACAACGATCTCAAGTCAAAACAAACATTATGGTCTTATTTCGAGCTGGCTGTTTCTCAAGGGTCCATTGAGGCAGCAAAATGAGTAGTGCTCCTCAACTCAAAAATATTTACTTACCTACTGTTCCCTGGAATCATATGAGAGATTTCAGATTAAATAGGCTTCCGAGGGTAAATTCAGTGCAAAAATCATGAGTGGCCACTGGGGGCACTGAAAAAGGGTTTTCAATGGGGAAAACATTTCTGTGTTTTTTTCTATACGCAATGTGATCAGATCTTTTCCCGACTGTCACTGCGCCCAAAGCTGCTTCCAGTGTGGATCATATCAAGTGCAGAAAAGGAAATAGTTTACAGTCCATAGACAAGTCACTTACTATCCCTTGTCCTTGTCAAATCCAGCAGTGGCAGTCTAATTATATTTCGAGCACAATTTTTTAAAACAATTTTATTTAAGATCAGAATGGCACAGGTGTGTATTTTATTTGACAATTAATGTCACATGTGTTATGGTATTACACTTTGCGTGTCCCATATTCAGTGTTTAAACAAAACTTTATGTTTTATTTAATAATTATAGTTCATGAGAAAGAAAAACTTCCTCAATTGTAGACATTTTTTCAATAATTATCAAGGTTGACCTGTGATGTTTTTTACCTTTGTCCAATTCTGTGTTCCTAGGGTTCAATGCCTTTACCTTTGATGGCTAAACATAAGCAACATCCATGTGCCCAAACAGTACCAGTTAAGTCTCATCAGTCCATTTCAAGTGTTCATAGGCAAACCTTGCCTGTGGTTGTCAGGGCCGCCGTCAGGTGGGGAGAGGGGGAACTCCCTGGAGGTCTGCTGCCTGGACCCGTGCTCCACACACTGCACGCTGGCTGTCAGCAGCCTCCTTCCATCCCCCTTGTCCCCCTCGTAGCTGATTACGTGCTGCTACTATGACAGCAAGTGCTCACTAGTGACATTGTGGCTGAAATTGGTATTGCAGGGAGATTGAGATTAAAGCTGGAACTCAATAAATAGTTGTATCATGTATACACTACAGTAAAAGTTATTTTTTTAGATTACCAACATTCTTTCAGTTTTTATTGTTAAATGTATACAATTTATGTCCCATGAAAAACGCAGGGAAACATTAATAGTGGAGTTAGTTTGAGGCATGAGTCCTGGGGGTTCAAACAGTGTTGTACTGTGAGAGTTACATTTGACCCAAAGCCAGCTGGTGACCTGTGGATGGAGACAGCTAATCGGAGACTCAATCAGTAACAGGGAGGTCCATCTGCAGTAGAATCTACCATGCTGGACGCTGACCCAGAGGACAGTAAGGGAGACAGTGAGGAAGAGGGCACTGTCACATTACATATGGGGTGCGTACCACACACCATCTCCTGGTACTCATTAGAGTAGTCCACTAAAAAAGTTATGTGCACCCCTAGGTAGGCATCCTCTGGAGCCCTCAGACCAGGGGATGCTAGTGGTAACGGCCCCGAAAAAATACCTAGTATAGGGCCCCAAAATTTCTGATGGCAGACCTGGTGGTTGTGCCACTCTTGGAATTCCTTGAAACATCAACTCTAAAGCTAGCCATACACAGTCGGATTCCATGGCCGCTCGATCACCTATCCGATCGATTCCGGCGATTCTGGCGGGAATCGCAGGTGTGATCGATCGGCCAATTAAGAGTATCCGATCGCTGCATACCACCTTGTCCAACGGATTCCGGGACGATTGTCCACCTCACAAATGGCAACTCCCCCTGATCTGTGCAGAATCGGATCAAAAAGACCAACATGTTGGGTCTCTGTCGGATCCGATTCTGGGCCCCTGAACGATCGGACCCGATCGATCGGACAAGGTGGGCTGTACACGATTCCGGCATGATCGTTTCGCGTGCACGCGCCCGGAATTGATCGGCCCGGAATCCGACCCGTGTATGGGGGCCTTTAAAGAGGCCAGGTCATCTTTGACTATTTTCTACAGAATTCTTGAAATATTGTGCTTATGTCGATATTTTAAGAATATCTCAATCCTATTGAGAATCTGTGGCGGATGCTCACAGTGAATGTCCATGCTGGAAAACCATGCAATTTGGACCAGCTAGAACAATAATAAGCAATAAAATTGCAATAAAAGAATGGACCAAAATCTCTCATTGTCCTTAACTGTAGATGAAATCCCCAAAAACCTCAGAACTACAATAACAAAAGAGAGTGCTGGAGCACTTAGCTGTAAATTGCTGTTGGATCCATTGTACCAGACCACATGTTGGTCTTTTTCCTGACAATCAGGCATTTCCTCTGAGGTGAAGTAATAGTTTACTATGTAACCAGTATGTCCCACACGCTGAGTATTTGGCTTTCATCCCAGGTGGCCTTAGGCTGGCTCTACACTATACTGCCCCAGCAACAGCGGTGGGTGTTATGGGCACGTCAGCATGTGTGTGCCCATAGTGCTCGGCTGCTGTTTGGGCACTGTTTAGGGCCCGGTATTGCCAGTACGGCACCTATACATTTCTGTTGGCAAACTGCGCCTGCGGCCCCAACGCCTGGGCATCATTCCCCATAGGGGATTACAGGGGGTGGCTGCACTGCGCGGTTTCCCCCACGGTCTGCATGCGGGAACACCCGCGTAGTGTAGATGCAGCCTTAAGCAGGGTACAGACATGGGGATATGGGTCAAATCAATGGTCGTTTCGAGCACCGTGCGCACACGGCCATCTATCTGACCCATATAATCTGCGCCGACCGCTGTTTTCGAGCGGGACAAATCAATCCCGTTCGAAAACAGTCTTATCGGACAAGACTGTAATTAAGGCCGATGTCAGATGCTTTGCATAGAGACAGCTGGCTCCGCCGATATCTGACAGCAGCGTGATGATGTCATCACGCTGCTGCAGGGTACATTGGACGGCTGTACATGAGCCGTCTGTACCCTGCTTTACTGTGTGTTTCTTGACTTTGGCATAGATTGTAAGCTCTGTTGGGGGTAATAACTAATGTATGTCTCACTTACACCATCCATATCCAATGACACACATCACATTATATACAAATCTGCTGCATCACATCTGTGTGTTACATACTTTAGTACAAAGCCAAAGTTTAATAATGAAAGAAACAGAACTCCTTTTCAGACCTTTGTGATATTCATACTCAGAACTCGTTTTTGAACTTTGTGATCCCTCCACTAAGACTCTGATCACTGTGATCCCCCCACTAAGACCTCTGTGATCCTCTACTCATACCTCTGTAATTCCCCCCACTCAGTTCACTGTGATCCTCCATTTTAGACCTCTGGGATCCCCATACTCAGACCTATGTGATCCTCCACTCACACCTCTGTGATCCCTCCACTAAGACCTCAGTGATCCCCCATTCAGACTTCTGTCATCCTCCAAGTCAGACTTCTGTTATCGTCCACTCCGACTTCTGTGATCCCTCCAATAAGACCTCAGTGATCCCCCCCATTCAGATTTCTGTGATCCACCCTACTCAGACCTCTGTGATCCTCCACTCAGAACCCTGTGATCCCTCCACTCAGACCTCAGTGATCCCCCATTCAGACTTCTGTGATCCCCCTAGTCAGACCTCTGTGATCCCCATACTCAGACCTCTGTGATACCCCTAGTCAGACCTCTGTGATGGCCAAAGTCAAGACCTTTGTTATCCTATGCTCAGACTTCTGTGATCCCTCCACTAAGACCTCAGTGATCCCCCCCCCATTCAGATTTCTGTGATCCTCCACTCAGACCTCTGTGATGGCCCCAGTAAGCCATAGTAAGATCCTCCACTTAGACATCTGCAAATTTTCCCTCAGACCTCTATGATCCTCCACTTTGACAACTGTAAGTCTCCATTAGGACCTCTGTGATCTCTGTGACCACTCAGATCTCCGTGGTCCTCCACTTAGAATGATGTGATCCCCCTATTCAGACTTCAGTTATCCCTCCACTAAGACCCTTGTAATCCTACATTCAGACGAGTGTGCACGCCCGTTGATCGGTGGCAAAATCGGCCGCCGATCGGTGCGTGTATGACACAGGCTTAAGACCTCTGTAATCCCTCAACTCAAACCTGTGACCACCTACTAAGACCTCTGTGATCACCCCATTCAGACCTCTTTGATCACCCCATTCAGACCTCTGTGATCCCCTCGCACAGGCTTCTGAGATCCCTTCAATTTTGTTACCCTCCACGCAGACTTCTGTGATCTCCACAATCAGATTTTTATGATTTACCCCACTTAGACTTTTGTGATCCACCTATTCAGAACTCTGTGATCCTCCATTAGGACCTATGTGCCCCCCCACTCAAACATCTATGATCCTCTATTTGGACCCCATCGATCCTTCATTCAGATTCAAACCTATCCTCCTTATGGCCCCCATACATGCACAGATATTAGCGGCTGACCGATTAAAAAATTTAAGATCGGTCAACTGAAAATTGGTGCATGCCCACATGGTCCGATCAACTCAATTTGATCGTAATTGTGAAAAAAAATCGATCAAAACATGATCGGACATGTCAGAAAATTTTGATCAGTTGAGTACAAATTGTACAATTTGCTAAACATGCTTTGGCCAGCGCACGTAAAAACGAATAGGTTTGCATCAGGGTTACTAATCACCTAATCTAATCACCTTTTACTTGTCAAACATTCCACCATTAAAATACCAAAAGAATGGGTAAAGCTGGGCATAGACGGGCCGATTCCTACCTGACCTGCTGATCGGATGGCGTGCGTGTTCCCACATCCGATTGGGATCGGGTCGGCAAGGAATTGGGTGCGCCAACTTGCAAAATTGGACTGAATCAGCCGTCATGTCGGTTAGCACAGTGATCCAATGAAAACATGACTGATAATTTAATGGATAATTTTGATCCGATCCCATTAGTTCGGATGGGGCGGCTGTGCCCAGCCGAAGTAATGGGCGGCACGCAAAGGGTGCCAGCCGGCACTAGCGGGCATGCGTGATGACATCATCACGCCGGCTAGGTCGGGAATCGACAGGAAATCGTCCCGTCTATGCCCAGCTTAAGAAATGTCTTTTTTGTATGTGCTGTATACATTTTGTAATGGGCAAAACACATACCATAGAAACATAAAGCAAAGTGATAATTGGAAGCAGAGCTCAGAGTGGTCCTTTCATTTCCGCGCTCCCACGGTTACAACGCTATTTGAGGGACCTCAAGGCTGTAATGACATCCTTTGAAAAGCCTTCTCAATTTAAAATTAATTTTCCGTGCCTTTGACGCCACATTTTCTGTGCGTCTGTATTATGTTTATTTATGTCAAAACCAAAAGTTGCAAATTGAACTAAGCAATGTGGCCATATTCTAAAGCAATATGTTGTCTAGTCTACCCACAGATGTTTCCGTAGGATAATGTAACAGACTGTATATTTCGCTGTGAATGTGTGGGAGTTGTGTTCTTGTATCATTTGCCTCTTCTCCATGGTGTCGGCAAACCCACTCTTTCCATTGTTTCCCAGCAAGGTGTAACTAGGGTGTAACAGTTTGCAGGAATGGCCGCTCCCTTGATCATTGCAAGCTCAGCTTCTCATTGTTTGAACAAATCTCTATACTCTAGTCAACCTCTTCTAAAAACACTGGCGTAGGAACCACCATAACGGTCGCAATGAGGCCAGTCACTCCTAGGGGCAGGGTCCTTCTTTTTTTTCTCTCTTTGTTCCAGACGGTCGGGAACAGTGTAGTGTTGGGGTGTGAGGTCCAGTAGGGATTCGGGGGAGGAAGGTCCAGGAGAAAAAGGGGAGGTTGGAGCATAGGACCCAAATATCACCCGTGCACCTGTCAGAACCAGACTCCGTGAGGGAGGTATGAGGGCCCGACATCCACAGATGGGGGTGAGGCTTACAGCCCTACACTGTGCAGGACGTTTGGCATTTGCCAGAGTACACCAAGATTGGCAAATTTGCCACTGGTACCCTGTGCTCTTTACAGATGAAAGCAGGTTCACACTGAGCATGTGTAACAGACGTGACAGAATCTGGAGACGTGGTGGAGAACGTTCTGCTGCCTGCAACATCCTCCAGCATGATCAGTTTGGTAGTGGGTCAGTAATGGAGTGGGGTGGCACTTCTTTGGGGGACCGCACAGGCCTCCATGTGCTTGCAAGAGGTAGCCTGACTACCATTAGGTACCAAGATGAGATCCTCAGACCTCTTGTGAGACCATATGCTGGTGCGGTTGGCCCTGGATTGCTCCTGATGTAAGACAATGCTAGACCTCATGTGGCTGGAGTGTGTCAGCAGTTCCTGCAAGACGAAGGCATTAATTCTTTGGACTGGCCCGCCCGTTACCCAGACCTGAATCCAACTGAGCACATTTGGGGCATCATGTCTTGCTCCATCCTGCACTACATACTGTCCAGGAGCTGGAGGATACTTTAGTCCAGTTGTGGGAGGAGATCCCTCAGGAGACCATCCTCCACCTCATCAGGAGCATGCCCAGGCATTGTAGGGAGGTCATACAAGCATGTGAAGGCCACACACACTACTGAGCCTCATTTTGTCTTGTTTTAAGGACATTACATCAAAGTTGGATCAGACTGTAGTGTTTTTTTCCACTTTAGTTCTGAGCGTGACTGATCGGACGAACAATCGGGCGGGAATCAGTCCGTGTATGTCTACCTTTAGGAATCTTGCTGTCTTTGGACAGCTTCAATAGTTCAATATGGACTCTATTGTCATCAACTCTGGAAATTATTAGGACTACATTACAGCTTGTATGGAATGACAGTTGTTTTTTTTTTTTTCATTAACCTCCCTAGCGATACAGGCTTTTTGCACCATTTTTTTGACACGAAAAGCCACTACCCGGGCAATTGCGGCAAAGTACACTGCTCTCCACCCGGCCCTCTACACACTGCTGGTGTCAATTAGATGCCAGCTGTGTGTGGGGAGAAAAGCGACGTCCCCTCCATTAACATGAAAGTCTATGGCAACGCCGCCGCCTCCAACCATTTGGTGTCACCGATGACACAGAAAACATGAAGCTGGAAAGGCTCTGTGTGCCTGCAGCTCTGTAGAAATGCTGCAGGCTCACGGAGAGCCGGCGGTTGCGCCCGATCCCGGCACTGGCGCAGTTTGATTCACTATCAAACTGGCTTCGGGCATAATGCCCAGGAGGTTAAAAGTTAAATCAAAAAAATTATTCTTGATCAGGTTGCAGTAACTAGCTCCGATTAAAAATAAACCAAGAGAAGTCTCTACCATTGTAACCTGAAATACTTGGATCAGCTGTTGTCATTTCTTATTTACAGTTGCCTTGTAATAGGAATTATTATTCTTGGACAGCTGTGGTGATGAGTCCCTCAGCTCTGTTACAGTCTGTCAGACTCCCATATGTGTTGTGCCGAGTGTCGCTGCCACGTCAGAAATGGAATGACTAATGGGCGTCTCCATCTTTTGTATCCATTCCCAGAACACAGTGCACCCCTCCTGTAGGTAGTCTCACTTCATAGCCCACAAAACCATCACAGTCTACGGATTATGTGATGTAATAATTAGGGCACAGAAGTCCCAATTTCCTATATAAACCTCATTATCTGAAACACATTTCTGGAACTTGCCCCCAAGTGTATTATTAATAGTAGGAGATCAAACCCGCATGTGGAGGGAAGCTTGTGCTGGAAAGCAAAAGTGAACATTTCTGTCAAAGAAAACTCAATATTTGTTACACTGAATTGTAACACATTTGAAAAATCCAAAATGAGGTAATAAATGGCTCTGCTGGAGGGTGAAACATTCCTCGGGTCTAATTATGGCCAGAACAGGGAAGAGATGGAGCCATGTCTTTGGCTTCGAATCCCGTCTGGGGCCTCTTGGAGAGATTTTCTCTCACGACAGGAAGTGATGGAAGTTCTCTCCACCAAGGTAACAGACAAAAACAACCATCGATCAGCCTACTATCTAGTGCATAGCTATGCGTGTATTTATTGTTATTGAAGGCAACAAAAGAGGGAGCACCTGGCTTGTCAAACACTTTTAAAGCAAATATTCATATTTGATGAAATAATATTTATAGGTTCCCTGTATGAGCTCCATTATGACAATCTTTTAAAAGCCACATGGACAACATATAACATGAATATAATATGGATTAAGCTTTGTTCTCGAGTGTCACATTATAACATCTGCATCTCATAGGCAAATAAAGAAATGTACATCGCCCCCACGACAAATTGGAAACATGTTACATAAGAAGCACATGACCATGATTTTTACCAGGGATTTCTATTTATATATTCAGAGGAGAACTACATATAAATCTTTTTCTTAAAGTTTTTAGTGGTTTGGGAAGGGTTCAGTTGTAAGGTTTTTATTGTTCTCTGTAATATCAGGGGGATCCCTGCACCACCCACATTGAGGCCAGGCAAAATAGCTTGAGTTAATAGTTTTCTGTACCCCCTTTGACTTTGGGGGACCCAATACTATCCTATATATGAAAAGGCAGATCTAAAGTGAAAAAGCAAAAATGTAATAAAATTGTACTTACCCGTGAGTCAAAATCCTAAAAAAATTTTGTATGGATGGATACACCTTAATAAAATGGGAATGGTTGGTGATTTTAACTTCCTGTTTGTGGTACATTAGTATATGTGAGGCGGGAAACTTTTCAAGATGAGTGCTGACCAAGGCGGCCATTTTAAAGGTGGCCATTTTGAATCCAACTTTTGTATTTCAATAGGAAGAGGGTGACTTATCAAACTATTTAAACCTAACTTTATTCTTTCATGAGTTGTTTACAAGTTTCTGTCCACTTATAAAATGTGTTCCATGTGCTGGCCAATGTGTTGGATTGTCAATGCAGCCGTCTTCTCACCGCACCGCAGGAGGAATGCTAGCACAGGCTTCCAGTATCCGATTTTTTATGTGCTGCACATCTCATATCTTTACAGCATAGACAATTGCCTTCAGATGACCCCAAAAATAACAGTCTAAGGTCACCACCCACCTTGAAAAGTTTTCCCCCACACACTTAAAGGTTCTCTTTAAAACAGAACTCATATTATGAGACATATGTGATGATATTTATTCTGTAAATTGAAACCATTGAACCATTGTGCTGTGTTGAACCACACCCTTTTACTCCTCCGATTCATTCTCTTGGCAGTATGTATGGTTATTCATAGATGCTAATATTACTACAATTACCATTTATTTGATATATGGAAATGTGGTATACATTACAGAACCTCTAATTCTATTGTTCTAAGGCTCTTCAACCCAGTAATTGGAAGTATCTTGTTTATAGTGATTAATGACCCCTATTTTTGAGTTCTCAAGATAATTAATAAATGAAATGAAATCACATGTGGCATTTACTCTAGAATTACATCACTTGAATTTCAAAACAGTAAGAATTAGTAGAGAGGAAAATAAGCCATAACAACCAATCAATTTTGTTTGTGTTGTGTTGTTGGCTACCTTGTTTAAAAAAAAGCCATACAAAATTCAATAGTAGCAAATTAACATATATAACATATAACATATATATATATTAGTAATCAACTACTTACTTTTATAGGTGCAAACATACTATGGCCAGATGTGCATAGAGCCCCAGCAGGTGTGTCCTGGGAAGGAATCAGGGATAGTGGACATCAACGCTAGGTTGCTGAGTGTTTATGTTTGGTTATGGGTCCTGGAATCTGGAATGGGAGGGAAGAAAATGGGTGTGGCTTCCCATTCCATCCAGGTACACACCAGGGATTTCACGTGCTGGTGGTCAGTGAGGTAGCCAAAAAAGAAGCTGAGACCAGTCATTTAGGGCTCCTCACTGTCTAGGAGACAACAGTGGATATATGCACACAAGAAGTGTTGGGCCCAGGGCTGATAGTGGGAGTCAGACCATAAAGACATAAAGAAAAGAATTTGTCTGAAAGCCAGAAGCCTTGCCATTTTTGTTTTACGTTTTATATTTCTGCTTTTAACTACTGTTTGGAATTGGGCTTTTGTTGGCACCTGTTGTGTATATACATCACTACCAGCCCCCTTTTTATAGCTGAACCCCCACAATATATGTACATTCCCTCTTAGCGAATTGAAAGCCTTTTGCCTGGATCTAGGCATATAGAGTGACAACCAACCAAATTTCAGTTTCAGTGCCATACCTGTCAAGTATTCTGTTTTGGCCAGGAAAGTCAAGTTTTTGACTGCTCAAATCCCGGTTTCAGTAAATCCCGGATCTTGGAGATCTTCGGGATCTAAGCTCCAACCCCTCATATCATCTGCACAAGGGGGTGTGAACTTAGGAGGGAGAGTAACACCTCCTCCCTCCTAAGTTAGCCAGCTGCTAAACAGGAGGGAGGGGAGGTAAACCTCCTGATACCAGAAATGACGTCAGTGATGTCACTTGCAGTGGAACCATCACTCAACCTCAGTACTTCCTTGTTCCGTATACCGGAAGTAATGGTAGTGGCATCTCTTCCTGTCTAGAGATGACCGAATTTTTCGACTTGCTAACTTTGTGAGCTGATTGCAAAGCCTCTGAAAGTGGAATAATCACCAAAATTTCTGGAGATGTAGAGAAGGGTTGTGGGAATATTTGAAAAAAAAAAAGATTTGCTCTAGCACATGTAGTTTTTGCACAAATTAAGTTAAAAAATAAAGTCGAAATTGCGATTTTCGAAATTTTTACTTAACTTTGAACCTCATTTGTGCAAAAACAATTTGTGTTAAGAGACATACTTTCTTTTTTGGAGTATACCCCCAACCCTTCTGTACATCTCCAGTAAGTTTGGTGTTGATACCATGTTCAGGTGCTTTGAAATTAAATCGAAATCGGCGAAATGGTCGAATGTTTCCATCTCTATAAATTCTGTCATTTTTATTCTAATCGGTAAGGGAAAACATGTTCAGTGCTAGCTAGTTGTTTTGAGTTCCTGTACATTGTTTTTTGCTCTAGCGATATAAGATGGAAATAGAAACACTAAACAATCCATCCCCAAACTGCAGGAAGGTAAAAAGCTGAATCATGAGAAAGAAAGGGGCAGAGTTCAAGGTTTTATCAAACTTCATTTACAAGACATCATTTACTGCTGTGAGCCCAAAACTTTATAAACATTAGGTTTTTTTATTCCAAAAAGTTCATCTAAAATACAAAAAGCAGACAAGGCTACAAAGTTTTACATATTTGTAGTCATCTTTGTTTTGCTTTCAGGGTGTTGTCCTTTAAATAAAGCATTGTATATACAATGCGGGGCAGAAGGTCTACTGCAGAAGAACTCAATATGCCTGTAGTGTCCTGATTTATCCCAGATCTGGTTGATACTGGGAAATATCAAAAAGTTTTTTTCTAAACATATTATTGGAATGTTGATGGCTGTAAAGTCTCCATTCATTCCAGATCTGGTTCATACTGGGAAGTACCAAAAGGTTTTTTCTAATTATATTATTATGATGTCGGCATCATAAATGTTTATGAAGAGGAAACATATAGAACTTAAGATCAGTTACCGCTTCTCAGATTGGCTGGTGAGGATCATTTGATCATATCTTATCTCTGCTTTCTGCGTGGGCTAAAACAATACAAGTTGACAACATATATCAGTTGATCAGATAATCATGTGATCAAGGATTGTTCTGCATAAAGCTGGCTATGCAACTCTAGATCTCTCTGTCAGATATCCTTTAGATCTACCAACAACCGTATTTTTCGGCATATGAGATGCACTTTTTCACCCCCCAAATTGGGGGCAAAAAAGTGCCTGCGTCTTATACGCGGAATGTGCAACCCCTGCGGCCACTTGGCCGCCAGTGGTCGCACATTGGCTTCCTGCCAGCTCTCTCCCGACAGAGGGATATGTTCGGCTCTCATATCTGAACTGTCTAACTGCCGCATCCCCGGCCTCCCCACCACGGAATACACAGAGGAGAGCTGTGGGCTGTCTTCGGTTCGGCTATGGATGGCTTGGTGGGTCGGCGTCCCCAGCGTTCCTGCTGGGGAGGGGGTGCCTGTCATCCTGATGGCGCCCGGCAAACCACCGCTTTTGGGCTGGTCAGCGCCCCATCCTTGGTGGGGGTGCCGGGGGTGCCGATCTGCTGGGCTGTCTGCGGCTTCTCCCCCCTCCCTCTCAGATCAGTGTAATGTGACGTGTGTTTAGCTGACAGTGTACTGCTGCTAGTGACACCTTCTGGCTGAATTGGATATTGCATCCATTAAATTCATTGCATTATCCCAATTGATGTGAAAACTTATTAAATCTTTTTTTCTGGATTTTCTGCCCTAAAAACTGGGTGCGTCCTATAAGGCGAAAAATACGGCATGTAGTATAGGATCTTCTGTGATTGAACACAGGTAGACTTGATTGTTTAGAAAGTTCCTCATATTACATGGTTTTGGTAACAAAATGAGATCTAAAGAAAATCTGACAGAGAAATCTAGGTGTATGGGGACCCTTAGACCTTCTCCAGGGAGAACTGTTCCTATATACAATAACCATGTTCTAAAATTCTATTTTATTACAATCATTTAAAAAATGGATGATGAGTTCTCTTAATCTTCATAGAGGCAGACTTTATCTTGATAATTGAATCGTTTTCCTTCCACGTGTCCCATTGAATGCCTGCGACGTCTATTGCTCTGGTCACGCGGTGTACCCCATTCAAGTTGGCTAAACCACACTGGCTGAACCACCAGCCGCTCTTGTTGTTGTGCTGACTGCAGCTGTTTACTTTGGTACCATTAAAGAAGCATGAAGGATAACAGTTATCGTTATCGATATCGTAGGTGCTGAAAGGCATGGCGTTCTGGTTGTCTTCTCTCTTGTACCCACGGATGGCATCACCTGCACACAAATTGACTATTATTAAAAGATCTAAAGGGAGTCAGGTCTCAGGTGGTTACAATGAACATCACAGCTTAATCATCCAGCTTAACGACATTAAGTTGTATGACTGTAGTCAAAGCCAATGCGAGCCAAAGCACATGGACTTGCTGTGTTTTTCTTGCATATATTACACTAGTTATCTGACTAGTTTTCTCAAATCAGATTGACTTAAGGGAGAAAGCCAAATCCAGAAAGCCATCTGGATCACTAGTGAAACATCTTCAAGAAAGACATGCTAATTGCTTTGACATATAAGTACATATTATGCTACAGTAAGTGTAAAGCTGGGAACAGACAGCTCGATATTGGAGCCGTCCGATGTTCCCTGCAGCAGCGTGATGATGTCATCACGCTGCTGTCAGATATTGGCTCAGCTGAAGAGACAGCTCTGCTCTCTCTCCAGCTCAGCCTATGCTTTGCATGGACACCCACGGTTTCCATGCAAAGCAACGGACACCGGCCGTGATGAACGGTCATGTCCGATATCGCATTGATTGGTCCCGCTCGAAAACTGGGATGGACGCATACGATATGGGCCAGATAGATGGCCATGAGCATGCACTGCCATCGATCTGGCCCATATCTTTATGTGTGTACCCTAATTACTTTTAGGTAATCTTATTGTTGGGCTTTGCATGGCCTATGACCATCATATCGGTCTTGTTATCCGTAGTTTGGTCTAACTCCATAAACATTAACTAGCTCATTAATATTCTAGGATTACCATGCTGTCCCAATACAATGCTGAGCAAGGCAAGTCACTTTGCTCTGGTTTCCACAATGTTGATATAATATTTGCCGTAATTGCTGTTTTTTTAAATAGAAATAAGTATATTAGTCCAAAAATTTGTCTTTTTTAGTTTTGAAAAAAGGTTCTAGGTTAGAATTTCTGTAAAGTTTTTATTGCTGTTTCTATTAAGCATATATACTTCATATATTCTGTAAAGACAGAAGATCACTGAGGGGCAGGAACCGAGCAGTCTTGTGGTTTACCAAACTGTTCTGAGAAGCTTCGAAATCTTTCTGTCATTCCTTTTATTTCCTTGATTTCCCTCCCAAAAAACCATGGTGTGTTCCTCCAGGCTCTTTGCTTGAATATGCTGTATAACAGTATTTACTAGGGGGGCTAAGCAACCAGAGACTTAAGGTGCCCATACACCTGACGATAGCCGCTCGAGCGATGACGTCACGCCGTTTCACAGGAGTCGCCACATTCCCTGAAAGCATTAGCTGATGCCCACAAGGGGGGTGGAAATTTAGGGGGGCATTACTCTCCCTCCTAACTTCACAGCCCGCATACCATCTGCACAAGTGGGGTGGGAATATAGGAGTTTCAGATGCTAGCATGCAGCCTTCCAAGGTCGTGTTCTTTCATATGTGAGGAAAAGTTGCTCCAGATAGAGGTGCTGATGTATTTCTTCACTAAACCAGTGGTTCCCAAACCCTCCTTGCAGGGCCCCACTTTTCTATTTAGGGACATTATTAACCCCCCCCCCCCCCCCATTCAAACACAAACTAGGTGCGACCCCTAGTTTGGGAACCACAGCTCTAAACAATGTCTGCCATTTGTTACTAGGAGTGGTTTTCTCACACACAAGAGTCAATGTCCATTCAACAATCACATGGCTGCAAACTTTAGTATATGAAACATGTGGTACTCTGCAGTACTCCTTTTTACTTTGAACGCAGTCAGCAGAAACAAGATAAAGTAGTGAACTTGTCCATTGGAAAAATAAACATTTGCTGAATCAATGACTGAAGATGGACACGCACCCATGTTAACTCAGGAGCAGCTTAAAATGTAGCAGATATCAGCTCCATCAACTATGTGTAAATAAAAGTTTTCTGTGAACCATGAACCCTACAAGGACACAGAGCTCTTCTGTAGAAAGCAGCACCTAGGATCTCCGCCAATAAAAATATATAATTCATTAGTAATTCATAGGAATAACAGATGAGCTCTGAACGGGCTACAGAAATCTAAACTTTCCTGAGTAACAAATGATGTAGATGAGAAACACAACAGAACTGTTCTCATTGCTGAGTGATCAGTACTGATTGTTTTCGAGCTCTCTGTTTAACTTATCTCTTTCCACTCCAGGATTCCTATAAACTTTTAAATCAGAGGGTTAGTTCACATTTCCTCAGACTGTCGGGGGAACGGATTATAGTTTGCAAAAATAAATCAAATTCCGCAGCTCTGTGAACCGAGGTTTCCTTGCTACCTTTGCATGTCACTGATGCTGCTGAACAAGCATCTCTGTGGTCACAGCTGGGACCAGATAATAAGCATTGGAAGGCCGTATCCAGTCCAGGCCATAGTTTGAGGATAACCTTCTACGTGTGTAATTAAAGTTTGCTTCTCATTCTTTTCAAACATCTGCATATACTCAATACCTGAGGTTGCTTAGTACCTGCTTCCCCCCATCGCATGATGTGGTTCCTACCGGTATATTTGGTAGAGATGTACCAACCAGCAGGCGGAACTATAGACTGTAGTGGGGGAGTGGGTATTACATACATCTAGAAGTGTGGAATACCTGAAGGGTATACATTTAAACATACAACCTGAACATTTTTTCAAGCTGCTAGAGCAGTGTATCTCAACCTGTAGGTCCGGACCCCCTTGGGGGTCGAACAATTGCATGAAGGTGAATTGTAGTGTACTGTACCATGGTCGTTAAGGGGTTAACTGTGTCCCCATGAGTAATGTCAGTGTTTGTGCTGTTACTGGGCAAAACATAAGGTGGGAGGTGTCACTGCAAATGTTTGGAACATGTGATGTTGTGATCTTATGAGCCATCTAGGAGGCGAATAGGAGCTTATATAAGTTAAGAACTTTATGTAAATTGGGTCTTCTTAGCAGCAGAGTAGAAGAGAGCAGAGGTGTACTGGGTCCAGTGGGGAACACGTCTCAGGCCTGTGGATCCGAAGACCAGTCCTGCACTGTGATGTAACTAAGGCCTCACCCTTCTACCGCTCGCTGGGGACAAGGGCAATCCTAGCTTGAGTGAAGAAGGCTAGGGTAAAGACTGCAGATACTGCTCCCAGATGGTACCCAAGAATATTGTGGAGTGTAATTGGCACTGTGGCGTCATTGCAATAAAGGGGTAGCGCATTTACAACAATCGGATGTGTCTTGGACCTTTATTGAGGGATGTTCCTCTTTCACAACTATTTCACATTGGTCGCCAAGTTCGCTGGAAGCATCAGAGCTGCTCCTAACAAGCGCTGATGCCCAAAAGCGGGGTGGGAAGTTAGAAGAAAGAGTAATGCCCCCTCCCTCCTAACTTAAGTACGGTGGGAAAATATAAGGGAAGGCTCATTACAACATTGTTGTTTTGTTTCCAATAAAGAGTGCAAGTTAAACAACATATGTTTGTTTATTTGGGACCACTATCTATAAGGCAATTTTAAATTTATACAGCTGTGATATGCGTCACTATTGGCTATTGTGAACTGATTTATTATTGCTATCCTGAAGATAAAACCAATGAAATTCAATGACAGGATTTATCCTTATCTTTCATAAATGCTATTGCACATCTTCTTTTATCACCATAATTTGCAAACATAGGAGTTAAGTTCTCATTACAATGGTAAGATCATAAAAATGTATGTTTTATCTTACCTGCGGTTCCAAAATAGCGCCCAATGTGCATTATGAAGGAGGTCTTCTCATCTTCAATCCAGAAGTTATCATAAGTGGCGTACGCCTGCGACCCGTCTTCAGCTTCCAGGGCAATATTAAGCATGAAGCTGGTATTTTTCTGATTTAGAATGCAGAAAGTTTTCCTCAGACCCAACCAGAATTCCCCTGCAAACACAATTGATAGACTACTTTCAATATCTGAAAGGACAATTCATAAAATCATAATTGATTCAAAGGTTATGTGCCCCTTTTCTGAGGTTATGTGCAACAAACAATAATCCTCTGTTCGTTGGTGGAATTGTGGGAGCATAGGCACTTATCTTCTAAGAACGGGATAATCTTAGAGCAGAAAGTGGAGGAGAGGTGAAGGACATGCTCAGGCGCTGTCTGGGTTGCTGATTGGCTTTCATGTGCTCAGCCAGAGCGAGTCCCTCTACTCCTCTTCTCTCCCAAAGAATATCCTTGACCATGAGTTCCTATGCCCTATGCATTAACAGTAAGGTTTCGGGGGCCGCAAGTGAAGGACCTAGGGGGGCCACCAAGGAACGCCAAAAGGGCCGCAGGTTGGGCATCTGGGCCCTAGGGACCTTGAAGGTGAGTAAGGATTTGGAGTTTCAGTCAGAAAAATTAGGTTTACAATTTTAATTCTAAAATATGATCATTCCAATCCCTTGTATTCCATCCACACATACAGGGAATAACATTGCCAGTTTGTGTGTTTGCTCAAAAATTCGATAAACATATGTCCACAATATAAAAAAGCTGAATTTTTTACACCAGTCTGGTCCTTTTATCGAATTGGGTTCAAACATATACTCTTGATTTATCTCGATCTCATCCCCAACCCCGCTGTTCCCCCTGACCATATTTGAATATGTATAATTGCGTGTATTGCGCTGAATATAGATAGCATACCCATCATAGCAAGAAGGGGTCAACTATATGTAGGGGAAAGCTAGTTTCAGATGATGTGGAAATGTATACTGTTCCTTTGGTGATGCAGAAAAGGTTCAGCACATCTGCGCCAGCACTTTTCTCGTGCCTTATTTACAATACTCCAGATCCCTGATAGTGGATGAAACGTGTTGGAAAATTGAGAGTATGTGTATGGACCCAATTCGATAAAAGGATCAGACTGGTGCAAGTGACAACAATTTCTTCTTTTTTATATTGTATGCATATGTTGGATTTTTTTGTACAAACACACAAACTGGCAATGTTATTCCCTTTATGTGTGGGGGGAATACAAGGGATTGGAATGATCTTCTTTTTCAAGTTCAAAGTAGGAATTGAAAATTTCCCCAACCCTTCTCTTCATCTCCAGCAAGTTTGGTGAGGATACCATGTTCAGAGGCTTTGCAATTTAAGCTGGGTACAGACATGTAGATATGGGGCAGATCGATGGCCGTTTCGAGCACCGTGCGCGATCACGGTCATCTATCTGGCCCATATCATATCCACTCGAAAACAGCCATATCTGACATGACCAATAAATACCTCCGATGTCCGTTGCTTTGCTTAGCTCCTCCAATATCTGACAGCAGCGTTAAATCATCACACTGCTGCAGGGAACATCGGACGGGTCGAATATCGAGTCATCTGTACCCTGCTTCTATCACAGTGTGATAGATTCACAACCGTACATTAAAATCAGTCAATCAATAATAATGGAACGACCCTAACAGAGGTCACTCAATCTTTAAAAGAGGGGGGTGTTTATGTAATGTATGTTAAAATTTTCTGGCCACTTTAATATTTTGTTCATGTCAAAAAACATAAAAGGAGCCATTAAATTATTTATTTTTGGTTATTATTTTTTTCCTTATAAACGTCTAAAAGAAAGAAAGACAGAGGTCATGAATACTGCCAAGTCCACCAGTTAATACTTGGTATTGGCAGGAATTTTTTGTAGAATTTCTGTAATCTTCAGTAATTGATTAGCTTAAATGCCAAAACGTTTCTTTCATTTCTTTTATTTGCCCTACCCGAGCCTATTAAATCTGTGCGTGCAGCTAGAATGGTGAGTCATGGAGCAAAGTGAGTCACGACAGAACAGTTTTGCCAAGGTAGTGGAAGAAAAAATTCAATGTAAGGAAATCAAAATGGAGAATTCAATATAAACACAAACAAAAAATATAGTGTAAACATGTGAACCTTGAGGGCTGGTCCTCACTATAGCGATCTCCTGCGATTATAATTGCGGCCATGTATTTGATAGGTCTCATCCCAACATCTGGGATCGAGCGTGGCCTGCGCTCTAGAATTCAGGTAACGGCCATATACATGAAGCGGTGAAAAAACGTGGGCCCATTCACTCTTTCATAGCTGTCAAGTTTGGAAACCAGAAAACAGTACAGTAAGTGACGTCACTTCTGGTATACGGGTCTTGGTTCTTCCGCATTCCACGTGATGTCACTTCCGGCGCCGGACGGACTTCTCAGCTGACTACTCTCCCTGCTAATGTCCCACCCCACTTGTGCTAATAATGTGCGGGGTGGGACATTAGCAGGGAGAAAAACATCCTCTCCCTGCTAGATAAGCGCGATTTCAAGAATCCGGGTGAAATCCGGGATTTCTGGAAATCGGGATTCGGCCGAGAAAGCCACATAAAAACGTGACTTTCCTGGCCAAAACGTGAAGGTTGACAGGTATGCTCTCTATAGGGGCGATTAGGCGGGGGTGGGGTAAGATGTTCTGCCCCACACCCCCACTTCCTGCCTGCAGGTACTAGCGATCTCAGTGCCGTGATTCTAATCGCGGGAGACTGTTGGAGATCGTTGGGTGCAAGCGATCTCCTGCGGTCTCTGCACTGCAATAAGAATATATTGGGGACATCACAATAAAAGTGTTATTTATTCATTCAGGCTGGTGAAGCAGCAGTGACATGGTTCGATATTTCTTTTACATCAATTCCTGACCACCTGGTATGATCAACCAAACTGATCGATATCAAACAGAAAATCGATGGAAAAGTGATCAGACATGTTGGTAAATTTTAGTCGATCGTTTACATTTACATGTTGCACTTTGTTTTTTTAGGCGCCCTCTTGTGGTAGAAAGTGGTAATGAAACTTTATAGTAAAATGGTACAATTGATCGATGTTCGACTGATGTGTGATTTCTAATCGATTCAGTGATGGCATCACAAAAATATCGACCCGTGTATGGCTGTTTTCGTTCCATTCTAGGCCCATTTGGACAAACTAGTGCAAAAATTCTTAATATAATAAAAAGTTATTGATTAACCTCCCTAGCGCTCTTGCGAGGTCCAGATTTCTGTACCAAACTGCACAATAGACGTGGAATGGAATTTTTTTTTTATGTTGTAGGCCTGTAATTTCTCAAAATATGTCCATACAAGGGTCTAGTAGACATCCTGACTATAATAATGTTTGAAACACACAATTATGTACCAACAATTAATAAATAAATGTAATAAAAGGTATCATTTGAATTATAAAATCTCTCAAATCCATTTTTTGTATTTTTATATTTGTTTTTTGTTTATAATAACATGAAATGTGTTTTGTGTTCTTTTTTGTTTTACTTTAAATTGTATTGGATACTGTTATCAATGTAATCAGTACAATTCACTTTGGCACCTTCTCTTCCCTGGTGTGATGGGCCTGATGACATCACACCAGGAGTTAGAGGGTTAACTTCAAAGAGGCACATCTGGGGAATCACACTGAAAACAGTTTTCTACTAGACCCTTGTTTGGACATATTTCAGTAAGTTACCTAAAGACACCAGAATTTAGTAAGAATTTAGAAGTAAGCTTTAACCTTCTTAGTGTTCATGACGAGCCCATCTCGTCCAGAGTTTGTGTGAAGAACAAACTCTGGATGAGCTGTGCTCCAATGAAAGCTGCATATCCCCTGGAAAGCCAGCCGCAGCATTTCCGGGGCTCTGCGGCTTCACGGATCGTGTCGCGGTGACGCGGAAGGGGGCGAGAGTAAGCAGTGCCATAGACCTCCATGTTAATGGAGGGG
>CM070033.1:17667175-17683397 GCA_036250615.1 Ptychadena robeensis
CAAATTCATGTTTTGCAACTTAAATAACAGGGAATGTGAAGGTATTCACCTATTTTTGTGTTGTTTTATGGTCTTTGTTGGACGGTTAATGTTATCGATAACTCATAAAAATTGTAGTGTATATTTCAAACTGCATTTACCACCATTTGGTTCATATCCGCCCAACCCTAATGTACGGTAAAGGCCAAACTGTCATGAGTGTCATCACTAATGCAGAGTAGGATGAGCAGCAACGCGCAATATCAAATTTTTTGCCTAATATTTGCACCATCATTCAGAATTTCAAGAATTCATGATCTCCTGTCATTATTACCTTAAAGCGGGACCTACCACCAGGCATTATGTTTTCATGATGGCATAGAGTGCAAATAAAGGGAGGAATGCAGTGAAAAAAAACCAAACTTACCTGTAATGAGCATTTGGAAATAATCGGCAGTTTCTCTTCATTTCCTGGTTCATGGTGTCAGCAGAAGCCGGCAGACGTCACCAAAACAACATGTGATTTTTTCAGTGAGCTGCTTTGCCATAGAAGATCACTGAACGCCCCCAGTGGCAAACCGCGATTATTGCACCACCATGGTTGGATTTACACTGAAAAATACGTGTTGCCGGGTTTTCTGAGCCCATTAACCAGAAGTGAACCGGAATGCCGGATTAGATACTAAATGCTCATTACAGGTATAAGTTGGTTTGGTTTTTTTTCACTGCATTCCTCCTGGCACTTCTAGTGCCATTCATGAAAACATAGATTCCTGGTGGTAGGTCCGCTTTAATGGCGAAAAAGATTTTCGCAAAAAAAATGTGCATATTCACAATCCTCACTACTGATGTAAATTCTATGTATCTATCTATGATGAAAATATTCTCGATTACGAAGATATAGCACTATATTCGAGATCTTTGCAAATTCTCAAAGTGTCAATAATCACAATAACAATTCACAATTTAAATATTCACGGTCAACACTAAAGGCTCCCACACACCTATCGAGCAGGGGCCGGCAGATGAGTATGTGCCGGCTGTTAGTTTAAACGGGGACGCCGGTCCCCATTCAAATTAATGGCATCAGCCAGAGTTTAGGGACATGTCCGTTCTCTGGCCGATTGAGCTTTGGGGTGACAGGGATCTGTCGGCCAATGTGGGCACTCGCGAGCCATGGCTCGCTACTTCTATGGGGGCCTTAATGCTGAGAAGTTGCATTCAGGAAGACGGAGCCAGATAGATATCACTGGAGGAAGTCTATAACAGATAAGCAGTCCTGAATGTGGCTCAGGGTCATCATTGTTGCTGACGAAAATTTTCCAACCCACACTCGTAATGAGTGAAGAACAGAACTCTTATGCCACGGAGCATTTTCATTTCTTCAGGCAAATAAACTCATTATAATTAAAAATTATAATACATGTAATGTCTAGCAATTGGAAAGAACTAGAACTGCAACTGCAAAGAACTAAACTTTTTGTTACCTGGAAGAATTGTGTATATCATAACGTTTACTTACAATACGCCCATATGAGTTGCTGTTATTTACATCGGGGGAAACGCATGTTCTATTTCTATAAATCATTAATAGAGGATAGCGATGGAAAACAAAAGACACATGGCTCTTAAAATTAAATTAGAAACAATACTGGAAACAAAAACACATGTTGACAGGCAGTGAAAGCTGGTGCAATAGGAAAAACAGCAGCCCAAGTATGTTAGGATAAAACTACAAAAAATGTGTATTGCATACTAAAAATAAAACAAAAACTTTAGAAAACTATTGTAGTGTTTTGCTGCCTCCTTAAACCAAATACAAAAAAATTATCAGTAGTGCATAGGCCTAAAGAAAAATATTTGATGGTGTTATGATGTACATGGGACCATTTGCATTTTGCTTAGCAGCATTTAAAGTGGTTATGAGTATGTGTACAAAGATATTTACATATCATATGAAATACTGGAAGATTAATCACTTTTCAATTGTACTTTTTTTCCCCAGTGTCCCTGTGGATGTGTAAAGCACAGCAGAGTCCAGGGGCCCTGCTGCCTTACCATGAATCAGAACATGTTCACTTTTTTCAATTTTTCACCAATCCTATAGCACCAGTTGGCACAATATGTACAATCATGCACAATATTGCCCATTATATCCCCTGTATAGCAGTGCGCTTGGGTGTCCTTATGTTTGGTTTACCTGTCCTTCTGCAAGAGTATTTGTTGCCAACAGTGACCCGGCCTGATATCTGACATTGCTAGAACTCTGCCTGCCCTGACTTCAGTTTGTCCCTGATGACACTTCTGCCTTATCCATTTGTACTGTACTTTATTGTGTATGACCCTTGGCTTGTTTTCCGTCTCATTAAAGCTTGTTAGCAGGATATCTGGTGTTAGTGATTGTATGCCATGGGGAATTGCACACATGTAGTTTTTGCAGAATTTAAAGTGAGTGTATACTCAAAATAAAAAAATATATATACTTACTTATGAGCTGGTATGATGGGGGATTAGCTCTCCCCAATCCTAAAATAATATACCTGGTGTTTCCTGAAATAATATGAGAGATCCCATCTTTATCTACCAGGCTTCTGTCCACTGAGGGCACTTATAATAGTTTTCTATGGGAAAATTCGGCCAAAGACATTTCAGTGCCGAGCGGAGATCATGCACTTACCCGGCTGTCACTGTGCACAGAGATGTAAGGCACTTCTGGGGGCGTGCGTCATCAGAATCTGGGAGAGAGGAGGGGCTGCAAAGGACCTTCCTAAATTACTCATTACTATTTTTATGCCATCCTCCCTATTATAGGCACTTCTAGTGCCATCCAAGCAAACATGAACTTCTGGTGGTAAGTCCGCTTTAAGTTCAAATTCCAGCTTACATTTTTTTTTTTAAATGACATGTAATAGAGGAATAATTCTTGTTTTTTAATGTTTCTACAACTATTGCCGATAGCTACCTATTATATATACTTGCAGCTAGTCAACCCTTTGCAGAATGGGTCTAATTTAAAATGCTGTCATAGGAAGTCATAGGACCAACAAAACCAACAGGCATTTTGTCATGATACGTCTTGGAAAGGAAAGTTAAATTTATAGGGATAGGAAGTTATGGATTTTCTGGAGAGGTTCACTTTAATACAAATAAAACTTCAGACTGAACATTTCCAAAAGGGATGTCATGTATCTATACCGTATTCCAAGTTTTAGACTTCATAACATTCAAATGTTCCGACCTGACTTCATGGAATTGTAAGGCCGTCTAAATAACATGCCGTGCAGACTGTCAAATGTATTAATTAAAACTTCCAAACTATCCACACCTTGCTTTATAGGAATATAAATGCCCCTGCAAGTCTTCCTCGCTGGGCAACAGAAAAATTATTCCTATTGGCACATTATGTCTGTCTTGATATAGTTCCATGTTCAATTACACTGAAGGGCTTAGTGATTATAAAATGTTTGTCTTTGTGAAGAAAGGGAATATAGGTTTAAATTACAGAACAAACGGCCATCAAGTACAATGGAGTTTAGACCAGCTCCACTTTTCAACTCCAAATACATTCCAAGTGCATCAACACAAGTGAACAAGCTAAGAGTTTTCTTTCTTTGGGAAATAGCCACAGCCAGAGAGAATAAGGCCTGTTGTCTGCCAGCATATTGTAAATAATGACTTTGTGTAAATCATTGATCTCTCTGAGCACACCCAGTTCTAAGTCATAGCTGAAGTTCTCCAATTAGCAAGGAGTAGAAATATTTCTGACTGAAGCAGTCTAGCTCTGACTGAGCAAGGAACATATGTTGGACTACTGCAGAAAGACCACTGCTTCCACAAAGAGCTAAGGGATATTATATGCATCATGTCTTGTAATCTCACCCACACTCTTTACCTATAGACAAGCCCAGGGCCATTTCTTCCGATATGCGGAGTATGCAGGCGCCCCACTGGTCCCCGATGCCCTTAGTACCGCATCAGAAAACGGCCACTCTGACAGCTGGGGGAGATGTGCTGAGGAACAGTTATGGAGAACACTGCCTATGTATGAAGGCAGTGTGTGTTGATGATGTGCGCTCTCTGACAGCACAAGTGGGGGGAGGGGGATTGGGGTGATGAGAACAACAGAGTTTTTACCTTTATCACAACAACAAATAACCCCCAACCACATCTCTCCAACCACCTCCCCCGGTAAACAACTTGCAAGGGGCCTGAGGGTAAATTTTCGCATAGGGCCCCCAAAATACTAGAAACGGCCCTGGACAAGCCCCTGCTCAACCTAGTTGCAACCCCCCAGCACTCGGTTACCCCTAGGAGTTAAGTGCACAAAGGATGATGTCTGGGACATGGCAAAGGACCAGGAGCTCACAAACAAACATGTATGGATGATTGCTAACAACAACCTTCACTGCACAAACACAGTACTGGATACACTGAGACAGAAGCGTAGCCAGGTCAAGCAGGGTCAGGGCTGGCAGTAGTCAGAAAATTGTCTACTACAAAATGAAGTCACAGTCCAAATGAGAAATCGAAGGGTCAGGCAAAAGGTGTAGTCAGGTCCAAGCTGGGTCAGGGTATTGTCAGGAGTGAAGCACAGGTCAGATCTCCAAAAGCAATGTCACACCTAGCAGTAAACTATATCTACACCAAGCTTATCGCTGGAGGGGTGCTGATGAGTAAGTTAGTCTGTAACTCACCAGCACACCCCCCTCCGGAGAGCACTCCGGCAGTGATGGGAGGTGCTCATCTGGGGGTGGGTTTTAGGTGCTAGGATCTGCCTAGGACCGCCCTTGGCACCTACAATATTTTTAATTAATTTCTAGCTAATGTGAACTGTCAGTTTGTTTGGACATTAAACCAAGATGATACAAAGAGAGTTCAATAGAGAGCAATACTACACCTAGCAATGTTAACAGAACAATGTGTACTGTCTCTGTGCAAGTTTACTAATACCCATGACCTTCGATGTGACCTGTCATGACGTGAAAGGTCTGTGATTATATGGCAGGCTTCCTGAACATGCTAAAGCCCTGGCTACCTTCAGACAGTAGCCCAGAACAGACCAGCCCTGATTTCATATCCTATCTAGTTCATTGTCTCAAATTATTGAAGCCATTGGACTAATATAACAGCCATGCAGCTAAAATTTTTAGTGGAGATATCATTGACCCCCAGTTTATACTCAACAGCACAGGAGCCCATGTAGGGTTCCACCTCAACTTCATTCTTAAGCCCCCCAATCACATCCTGCCGAGGATCGGCCAAGCACCCTTTGTGTCCGTATTGGCATAGATCGATTTTGTGGCCGAATTTTTGGGTAAATTAAAACATTAAGCTTTCGATTTGCACCCAATTTCGCGGCAGATTGGATGGAAAATTGGGTGGAAATCTAATGCTGGGAATACACTGCCGATATTCAAGCGCTGCATATATATTCATACTCAACCTTCCCCTTTATCGAGCAGCAGCTCCTATACTTTGGACGAGGGCCCTTGGTCCCCATTGATAGTATACGCATCGATTAAGGTTTACCAACATGTTGGTAACCTGTAGTTTCCAGTGGGTTTGATTGATCCTGCCCAAAGCAACCCATACACGGCTCGATTTTTGCATAGAATTTTGCATAATAGAGTGCTGGCGCTCTATTTAAAAATCGATGTAAAAATCAAGCCATGTATTCCCCTCTGAAGCATGTAAGGGGGGCTTAAGTAATTGAATTACTTTTCATGGTTTCAATAATAAATTGCATGTACACAATCTAATAATACATTCTAAGCACTGTGAGTGATAGAAAAATGTAAGATGACCCATAGCAGGTAATCAGCAATAATTAATTGAACCATAAGATTGCTATAAACCAGCTGCTATGTGCTACTGCACTTCTTCATGCTACTGGATTACATCAAATGTAATGTACTTATATATATCAAGTTACATCTACAGAGAATATAATGACATACCACATCTATAAGAACACTTACCTTTGCAGAGAGGATGGAATAGTTACTACTGGTCAATGTACTGTCTCCTCTGTAGAAAACAATGTGGCAGCAAATCAATAGAGCCGCAGGAAAGTTCTTCATCTTTAATATGAAGAGATGGGAAGACTTGAAGAGTCAGATCGCCTTGTGAAAACACTGCAGACCACAGATGCTGGGGCTGAGACTGCTGGAAGAATAACTGTGCGCACAGAGCCAAGCCTGGATCTCATCATGGGAAGTGACTGTCTCATTAGGAAGCCTGCAGCCTCTTTGAAATCCGAAATTGATGCACTTGCAATTAATTATTGTGGTTTGGTAAATAAAATTGTCAGCTATTGTAAAATTGTTTGGATTGTTATTATGTTGTTATATTATTCGAGATATTTCTGGCAGGGGTCGGGATTGCTGAATTTGTGCAGATGTGCAGGTGTCAGCTGATTATATAGGTTATGGGTGGACCTCATCTGGTTATATGTACCAGCTGTTCCCTGGAACTATAAAGCCAGGGTTGCACATAACTTTTATAGTGAGATCCTCAGATGAGTACCAGGAGATGGTGTTTGGTACTCGCTCCTTATGTAGGGTGGTCTTCCTCACTGTCTCCCTCACTGTCCTCTCCATCAGCCTCCTGCATGGTAGATTCTGCTGCAGATGGACCTCCCAGGACCTCCGATTAGCTGTCTCCATCCACAGGTCCTCAGCTGGCTTTGGGTCAAATGTAGCTCTTACAGTACAGCATTGTTTGAACCCCCAGATCTTAGTCCAAATAGTCCTGTTGTCTACCTGTAGTCAACCTTTCATAGTCATATTCCAGCTGTCACAACTCCAACAGTGCTTTTCTGTTGTAAGATTTTACCCTTTGGGCTTGTGTCCATGGCTTCTTTTTTCCCATGTGTCATTGTCCACTCCGTGGTTCTAATATAAAGGTGTGGAATGCAGCGTCTGTGGCGGTGCCGTTAAAAACATGTCCATTGAACCCCCAGATCTTCAACAACCTTAACCTCCTGAGCATTTCGCCGAGGTCCAGATTTCTGTACCAAAAGTATTACGCTGTTTATCATTGAAAAAGACGTGTTGTAGGCCTGTAACTGACCAAAATATATCCAAAAACAGGTCTAGTAGACATCCTGAACATATAAAGTTTCAAACGCTTAAGTATTTTTTAAAAATCACATTCAATTATCAAATTTAATAGAAAACACAAAAATCTGCTCAAACTCGAATTTTTTTAATAAACCAAGACTGACAGGCGGTCTAATACACCGCGCCAGAAACAATGTCGCGCTGGCACATTTGCCAGCGGATTTCCTTCAGCTTGCCCATGGCTTAGGGCTCGCTCCTGCCGCATTGGGAGGAATGCACCCTGTTGAGCCAAAATGCAGAAAAACTGCGTCTGTACTGCATTCATACATGCAGCAGGAGCGCTGTTTTTCCGCATCTTGGTGTCTCTGGCGGCAATGTGCAGCGCTGCGATGAAGACGGCACATTGGCAGCATACCGCAGCTTCATATTATCACAGCGGACGCACCACTTATTTGGCACAGTGTCTAATCTGCGCTATCATTTGAATGGGAAGTGTACTCTCTGCGTCTTTTTCCCCGCTGCAGACATACGTCCAGCGCAGTGAAAAAGACGCAGTGGACGCAAGCCCTTACAAAGTATTTACTCTGTATGCCTTTTCCTTTATTTTGAACTTGATTGGATACAGAAAAATCAATCCAATCAAATCCAACATGAAAGGAAACTCATAATAAGCAAATCCATGTTTTTAATTTTTTATGTGTTTTTTTCATTTTGAATTGAATTGGAGCGAAAAGAATCGCTCCAATCAATGTCAGAATGAAAGGAGAACCATACAGGACAAAAAACGCCCCTCCCGATGATGTCATCGCGCACCCGCTGGCGCGATCCCGGACACTGGGATCTGAAGTTCAGACATCGGGGGACACGGGGAAGAGAAGCAGCAAGTCTCCTTGGCTGCCTGCAAGCCATCTGAATGCAGGTAACAGCAGCCCGAGTTAATTCGGGCTAAACCATTTAAGCAACTTTATTTAGCCCGAATTAACTCGGGCTAAACACCCAGAAGGTTAAAAGAACAATCTTTTTGTTAGTAATTTACATTCCCAATTTCACACCCCTAACCGCAACCTTTCATAGTTATTAATGCTTCCCTGCGTTTATCCAAGTGACATAAATTGTATACATTTACCAATAAAACTGAAAGAGTTTTGGCAATCTAAAAATTTTATACATGATAAAGTGAAATTGTGTGGACATGTATTGAATGTGTTTGAGCTGCAATGCCAGTTTCAGCCACTGGGGACACAGCTATTAGTGAGCACATCTTGAGGAGGAAGGGATGAGGGGAATCTCTCCTCTGGCTGACTGTGTTCTATGGAATACAGCCTCCCAAACACCGGCAGCGCGCTATGCGAAGGTACTCAGTAACATCAATATAGGTCTGCATAGCCAGCTTTTCACTCCATTTGTGTACTGGCGGACCACTTATGTGACCACTGCATATAAGAGATTCCTGGGGTTAATTAATTGCAGTATTCTGAGTGGCCACTGAATGGCACCAAATAACACTTTTCAATGGGGACAACGTATCTCTATAGTTTTGTATACAGAACGAGATTACGCATTCACCTGGCTGGCTGTTACTGGGCTTCTAGCTGTTGGGTTTTCTCCCTCGCCATAGCCTTAACCTGGAAAGCAGACTAAAGTACCCATACACTGATCGATTTTTCCACCCAGCTGGAGTGTACAATCCCACTCCAAGAAATTGTGATTCCCTTTTCAGGTCATCGCCTTAAGGGCATTTCAAAACAAAGTGCATTACTGCAAATAGAGTGGTAATACTGCAAATAGAGTGGTAATACTGAGAATAAAGTGGTAATGTGCCCTAAACTACAGACAATCCGCCTGCAAACTGCGGCCAAAAAGTGGGCCTTCCACAGGTTGGGCAACATGGATGCGCCATGCCAATGTGTATACGCCGCCCTGTGGAACCATACCATAAGGCTATGTCTCTACTGCGTCAAATTCCCCAAATTTGGCACATGTCAAACGTAAGGATTTTAATGCATTGTCAACACATCCATTGATATTTTGTTTAACCTCCTGAGTGCACTGCCCGTTACGGGCGATCGAGGCAGTGTACACAGTACACTGCCTGTCATTTCCGGCATCTCGCCGGAGCTCTTTACGCAGCTGGTGTCATTACTGACATCAGCTGTGTGAGAGGGAAAGCCGGCGCTCCTCCATTAACATGGAGGTCTATGGCGTCGGCCCGCCCCCTTCCGCATCACCGTGACGCGATTGGGGCGGTGCCGCAAACCCGGAAATGCTGCAGCGATGAAGACAATCGCTGCAGCTTTCCGGGGAGGCATAGGGTCTCCTGCGGTTGAGAGGACCCTGTTCAGCGAACGAACAGGGTTCGTCTCAACCGCTAGGGAGGTTAATAATAATTTTATTCATTTTCGCACATTTAACACATTAAGACATAACCACTTACAGAGACATTACATTACATATACCAGACAGTCTAGCATATAATACCTTCGAAACCTAACCCTAGCATACCTAATCGACTGGCTATATATAAAAAACATAACATAGCTTAGGAAACCACAATCGCGGGAGAAAAAAAATTTTGTATAGTAAAAAAAGCAATAAATAAATAAAAAAATATATAAAATAAAAAAGAAATAAATAAAAAGAAAGATAAAGAAGAAAAAGTATACACACCCATCCCCCCTCACGCCGACTGACACAAGGTCTGAAACAACGGTGAGGTGCGGAAGTGCTGCCAGGGTCCCCACGTTCTCCTATAGGACTCCAATCGGCCACTGTCCTCTGCCACCAAGCGCTCCAGACGCTTCAGCTCATTCAGCTCCGCTAACCATTCAAAAAATGTATGCGGATCAGTAGACAACCAGTGTCTCGGCACCACAGCCCGTGCTGCGATCAAAAAAAATCGTAAAGTATCTCTCTTAATTGGTTCTATAGAGCCGGGTAACATGGAAAGCAGAGCTATCTCAGGAGAGTTAATCAAGGATGTAGAGTGCATGGTGTTATAAATACAAAAGATCCTATCCCAGAAAGGTTGAAGAACTGCGCAACCCCACCAAATATGGGTCATGTCCCCCTTCTCGATTAAACAGCGCCGGCATCTATCGGTCTTCTCTGGGGCAAAGTGATGTAATACATCTGGACAATGATACCACCGGGTGAGAATTTTGAAATTTGTCTCTTGGGCCCTGCTAGTTGTAGAAGTACCAAAAGTCAGTGAAAAAGCTTTATTCCAATCCTTGGGATCAAAAGATTTACCCAATTCTCTCTCTCACCTGTTTACATATTGGGGATATGAGGAATGCACATCCATTGATATTTAATGGACGTGTACACACAGGAGTGCTGGGGATGCGTTGCTTTAAAATGAACAATGAACCCGCTTTGACGTTAAAGTGAAACAACACAATATGCATTAGGCTAGTCAAAAACACTAGGGCTGGCACATTTATTAATGCATTCATGGTGGAACAAAAACAGATTTGTCTCTCTGACACCACATCCTTATGTTCTGTGTTTTGGACTTTTTAACTCTACGGCGTCCTAAGTGCCCATTCATACTATATACGCTTTTTATAAAGCCATACAGGTGTGCGTTAATGCATTTACCAAAAACAGATATGTTTTGCACATTACACATATGTGTTATGCAGCATGAAACAAAGCATGAAAAATGCATGCAGCAGGCGTTATAAAAAAAAATGCATAAAGAAACGCTGCATTTTCAAAACTCAGCGCATGTAGTGTGAATGATAACATTGGTTTTCTGTTAAAAAAGGCAGTATTGTAAAAACGCACACATTATAAAAACGCAACGCATATAGTGTGAGAGGGCCCTTACACATAGTCCCTATGGAAATGTGGCTTAGGGCATGTTTCGATGGCGTTATGGGCTCCATCGACACTGCCTGCATTAAGCGAATTACTTCACAGGGACGTCAACGTAGCCCATGCAGCGCTGAGCTGGTCTGTCGGCTGGAGGTTGAGGTAGTGCACTATGGAGCAGACGGAGCCCATAACTCTGTGGAAACAAACCCTACCTTTCCATGGCGCTCTGAGCTGCGCTGATACCCCCTGTATAAGGCTATGTTCCCACATGTGTGGCCGCCCGTGCCGCAACTGAATTCATGTTTATGGGGCGAGCAGGGGCGATCAGCCATGAGACTAGTTTTAAGGTCGCGTCAAGAGCCCCATTCAAAAACATAGGCGCGATTAGAATCGCGCTGCGGGCAGTCACACATGTGGGAACATAGCCTTAATCTGAAAGCCCTGGCATGCCTATGCAGCCGCCATAACTGAGGAAAGGTAAGTTATATACTGTATAAATATATGTAATTTGTCTTGGTAATTTACTTTACAGCTGAGTTACTGTAAACATTTCACACAGCCAAGTTTTTATTATTAACGTATTCATTAATTGTGTAATGTCAAAGAGACTGGTATTGTTCATTTACACACACTAGCAAAGTACAGAGAGGGCGGCATTTCCAGTCACAGAGCAGTACTACAGCCATCCACCTCACACAGAGACCCCGGACACGTGACCCGCCCCTTTCTACCCCTAGGCGCGTCTTCTGTGTCCTCGGACGTGACGTCAGAGGAGGGCTATGGCTTCTCTCTGCCTAGCAACCGAAGCGTACTCCCCAAGCAACAAGATGGAGAGAATACACTGACAGCTAACAGAGACCGGGGGGCAGGCCCGCGTGACCGGAGAGCAACCGGAGACCGAGCCGACTCATCAGCTATGAACTGACACCGGAGCGCTGTGTGCTGGAGCTATACACCGAGCCTCATGGACCTGCAGCCCTGTCACATCATTGGGGATGTGTATGGTGGACCTGTGATCTATAGGGGATCTGTGATCTATAGGGGGATCTGTGATCTGTAGGGGGATCTGAACCCTTCTGTACATCACTGTCACATCACCATAGCTGGACCTCTACAGCCATCTACTTGAAATACTCCATAGACCTCCAGCACATGGCTGATCTATACCTGGCAGCTGGAAAGAACATCCTATAGACCTTTAAAATGTACTTTTTCTGTAGGTTACCTCATATTTCTGTAGCAGATCACTAACTGGCACCCCTGTTTTGTATATGACACTATTGGACCTGGACCTCACATCATTCAGCACCCCAAAATTGTGCTCCCCTCTGATCTGTCTGCGCAGGTTGACGCCCCTCTGACCTGTCTGCGCACAAGGCTGACGACATACTTCGCAGATCTTAAGAAGTCTACTTATCTACGAGTTGTACTATATACGCCGTTCCCTACTCCGATCATTTACGTTATGGACGTGAAACTTTGCATTCATCTATTATTAACTGTAATAAGATTAGATTAGAAATCTAAATATCTCAACGACTCTTCTACTCCATATATACCTCAACACTACTTCAGTTAAGTTTATCTTCAGCGCACTTTAAACTGTAACCCTGTGTCACCTGTCATATGTTTGCTGTTCTCTATATGTTAATGACCTCATCGATGACGTTTGCCTTGGCACCCTAAATACACATTAACACTTATAAGCTATATAAGAGACCTCATTAGTATCCTCCTAACACTACACTGGCCATGTGCCCCCCACATATCACACCAAGCCCCCCCAAGCAGTCTTTATCAAGCTGTAGCATTTAGCATTTCATTAGCACCTTATTATCAGGTAGTATTTCTTGTCCGTACGTTTACCACTTGGCTGTTCTATTTAATTAGCACCCCATTGTCACATTACCGACCGGTCTTCCTCCTGTCCAAATAGCAATACATTAGCCTTACTGACACCTTCCTTAGTATTGTTGACTCATACAGTAACTTACCATACCTCAAACTGCACTGAGAACACATCAACAGATGGACAGACCCACGGACGTTCCAGCCTTTTACTTTGCCATGAGCTTGTCAAAATCTTTCTGAATGTCGCTGATAAGAAGCTTCTCATCTCGCTACTGAGTCGCTGGAAGGCACAGTCATGCAAGACCAAAGGACCATATCTTACTCGTATCCTTTGGAAAAGTCAAATGGTAGTTTTAGACTGGTTGCATCTGTTTTCTAGATTGCAGGATCTGCTGGTACATCTAGTTCAACAAGACAGTGAGTATCGCCGTATTTCATGATTGCATTTGCAGCTCCATCTTTTTAGCTTTGAAGCCACAGGTAGGTGCTCTTCATTTATCATAAATACTGTATGGTGGATTGAAGAAGTGCTAGCAGTGAAAAAGTGGACAGAATTCTGGTGAAGTGTAGGGGTGACAAGTTCTCCTCTCACAAGAGAACTCATGGAGCACATGCTGATTCATTTGACGACTGGTTTTAGGCCAGACATGGGCAAACCAGAATTGTCCCGTTAAAGGCCCCCACACACATTTTTCTGGCGACCAATGTGTGTGCGCGGCCGTCGGTTGACGGCAAAATCAGCAGCGGGTGCCCACATGGGGCGACAGATCCATCATCACATTGCACTCCACTGCTCATCTGTCGGCCCCTGCTCGGTACGTGTGTGCGGGCCTTTAGCCTTTTAATCTGGCTCTTTGTCACCTTGGTGACCTTGGTGTCACCTGCTTAATAGCAGCAGCTCTGATTCCTTCAGTGAACACAGAACAGAGTTATATCAGAACATTTCCTTGTGGTTATTAGTATTGCGTTCGGTCTGGCTTGGCGCTTAGATGACACAAGGTGTAAGGAACATGCTCAGATTTCCCTTATAATGTGTGTTAAGTTGTTTATGGAGGTGAATCATTGAATGAAGAGTGAAATGGTTCCAGATGCAGTGTTAGCACTTGGGAGCAGCATTGTATTATTGTCTGTGGTTGATACCTGTAACCGAGGCATGGTATTCCACACTAAGCTTTGTCCTATACTCACCAATGAACCACATGCAGGGTGGATTTGATTTTAATCGAACTGATTTAAATCACTAGTCAGTAAGGCTTGATTTAAATGATAGTTTTACCAGCCAGACTAATTCTTGCTGGTAAAACTTTAATATGCAAGAAGATGAAGATTTTTAGATTAACAACTTTTCCTATTGGTTTTTTATCCCCAGTTCAGGTTAATTATTCATATTTGGACAACTTTTGTATTGTACTTAGGAGGAGAAAACCAATCATTACCTTTTAATAATAACAATTTTAACAGATTGGCCCTCCCTCCTGAAACTTAGTTTTACTTTCTTCTTGTGCAGATCGATTCCACTCCAAACAATCAGAAAAATATTGTTTCTATTCTATTTACTTAACTTCTTGAAACTTGGCACTGAAGGGGTTGATTCTGTATTCATATGTTTGTAGAACAATAGGATTAAGGTATTTTTCTCAACTCTGTTCATGTTATAAAATGTTTGCTGTGAAGAAGAGGCATGTGATCTCTGCTGGGTCAAATTCAGTTTTGAGAACTGAAAAAGTAAACCAAGCATCTGTGATAATATCTGTGAAACTCCCCAATAATGTTACAAAAACCTCTGGAAGACCATGATATTGTGAATGAATTAATGGAATTTATTTACCAAAAAAATTCAACATATACAGCCTTATTCTACATACAAACTACGTATTGTTCGGACTATAGGACACACCGGACCATAAGACGCACCCAGTTTTTTAAGCAGGAAAACTAGGATAAAAATATTTGATATAAAAATGTGTTTACATCAATTGGGTTAATGCAATTGATTAAATGGATGCAATATCAAATTTAACCAGTAGATGTCACTAGCAGCAGTACACACACAGCACATCACCTCTTCACTGATCAGGAGGAGGGGGGAACGAGGCTGCCCAGTCTTCTCTGCTCTTCCTTTCCTCTCTGGCTGCCTGAGAGCTGCAGAGTGATTGCCGTTTCCACGGACAGGAGAGAGGGATAGATGGCAGTTCATCTATCTCTCTCTTCATTGCTTATACTAGCAGGGCTCTGAGCTCTGTTGGCATAAGCAATTATACAGTTCAGATGGGAGATCCAGCCGTGGGCAGATCTCACATCTGACAGCACCCCGGCTTATTTCCTTGCCGGGAAAACTGGCGGGGAGCCAAAGCGAGACCACTCGACCTTGGGGCCTCGCATGCGGACCATAAGATGCAGGCACATTCCCTTTTGGGGGTGAAAAGGTGGGTCCGAAAAATACGGTAATCTTTATTTCCTGATGGAATAACCTTTGGATGGTAAAAAAATGTAAATGAAAAAAAAAATCATTGATTTTTATCCACCCTGGGATTTGCAGGCAACCCCTCCATTAAACATACAATCTGTAAATGAAATATAACAAAGCTGAAATAAGTAAATCTCCATTGTCCTCTCCCTCCAAGAGGTGCTACTACATAAGTCACAGCTCCTCTCCTGCTGAGCGCGGAGAGACTCGGGAAGGGACACTTCAATTACTAAAGCCCCCCATACATGCTTAGATTTTCAGATGATCGACCACCGTGCACGCTCACTTTGCTGGGAGATCGGACAAAATTCACCGGTATGGGGGGCTTTTAATGATAATCCCTTGCAGGGTCTACGGATATACATTTTCCAACACGGAAACTATTATTTTAAAACCATCTATTGACCTTGAACAGATATACATTGAGAAACAAAAAGCATAAATAAAGAATAATTTTTGGTGATGATGCCATGTCCAGGGGCTTCTGTGATGGCCTTTTATCATGGGGAAGGTCCTTGGCCAACCACGAGTACTGCTTGAGTTGTGGTTCTGCAGTATACACACACAGGAACAAATTAATCCTTCTAAACATTTACTGATCTCGAATAAGCAATCAGATATTGTGCTGAAGGGTGACAGCTGGGTCTTCAGTTTATATGAAGTCGGTGTGACCGCATTCTATTTAGAATTGTTTCCATCCAAATGTCTTTAAAGTGTTTACCTCACTTTTTCCTTAACTGTGTTGTATCGCAAGAAATTTCAAAACACAGCTGGAAATCGACTGGGAAGATGACCGGCGAGCGCTGCTGGAAGAACAGAAAGTCATTCGACAACGTGCGCAAAAATTATCAGTCGAGACAAATCGAAGAAGGAAGTAAGCCTTTGGTTTTTATATATATATATACACATACAAGTCTATTTGTATACATAAAGCCCCCCATACACCTTACAATCTTCCCATACAATTTAATGTACAATCAACTTTTGTTCAGGGAGGACCCAGCACTACATAGCAGTGATATATACCTTCCAATCACTATGTATT
>CM070033.1:17683497-17697033 GCA_036250615.1 Ptychadena robeensis
GCACTACATAGTTGTTGGTAGATCTAAAGGAAATTGTACAGAGTGATCTAAAGGTGTATGTGGTGGCTTTAGCTGTATTCCAGAGTGTGGCTTGGGTTAGATTTATTACAAATATTGACACTCGGGTAGCTTACCTTCTCCAGCAGATCCCGCGCCGACCTGCAGCATGACCTCAACATTGACCTGTATGAAAATCCAGGCATAGGTGTCCTGGAATTTGGTGGGGGGGGCAGAGCCAGATGTGAATTACTTGGTAATCTGTAATTTTGGTACTGCTTTAGTAATACGAAAATCTGAAATTGGGACCACCAATGAGCAAAAATGTATTTAACAGCTAAAGCCGGGCACATACATTTAGATGTGCTGCCGATCTACCGTGCCAGCCATTTCTTTGGATGGGGATGCCGATCTGCAAATTACAGACATCGATTTCCAGCTGAATTTAGCTTTTAAAATCTTCTTTGTCTGAAGTAGTGATCATTGTTGGCAGCTTGCTGCTTAGGGGTCGTTCCTGGCTCTGCCCTCTCGCTGTCTGTACACGTTTGTACGTCCATCTGCCTTCAGCTAGGGAAGGTCTCGTGCTTCTGACCTGGTCTCATGTTTGATCCGGGTACAATTCTGGAACATTCTGTAATCATCTCCAGCCTGAACTAAAGTGACACCCCCTGCATAGGTCTTCTGTTATTGTTTGTTACCTTGTCACAGCTTGACTCATACATCTGTTGCAATGGGGATGCTCACATACCTCTGGTGATCTATACTGGTTCTGTAATGCAGGGTATCCGTTATAAAACATTGGAAGACATTTTTGACGTGGGGGCCAATTACAACCAAGAAGCCTTGGTAGTGACAGACATGGTACCACAGTTATCGGCGGGCGTTTCTTAAGTTTAAGTCACAAGTTCACATCGGTTTATTTGTTAATGCCAAACTCCAGCTCAAAGTGCTGTGTAGTGTAGTCCCTGCTGCTGTTTAAGGGTTAGTTCCTTGTTTAGGTCTTGGTGGCAGAGAATAGGAATTATAGTTGCCTGATCATGCGCTCCCAGCACCACTCTCTTGGTGTTTCTGTTCTGCCCCCTGTAGCGTATAGCCATAGGAAGCACAGGGTCAGGTTACAATACGAAACAAAAAGTTCTGCTTTAACCCCCCTGCCATTTCTGACGGTCCCAGCTCATCCAGCTCTGCCCTGTTAGAACAGCAGAGGACAAGGATGGGTCAGGCAGAGATCGGAGCCACAGGAGAGCAAACTCACTGCTCCGTGTGTCTCCGATCAAATGAGGCAGCTGCAGGAGAACCGATCACTCCCCCCCCCCCCATGCTGTCCTATGTATCCTGGCACATCTGCAGCGCCATCTAGTGGTTGCAGTGCTAATTTACCTGATACAGTGAATTATTGAAATATTCATTATATGTGAGTTATTCACAAAGCATCTGAACATGTTATTATATTCAGGATTTCTACCAGAAAGTCTATGGTGTGCTTTTGGTACAGAAATCTGTACCTCACCAGTGCACTAGGAAGGTTAATTTGCTGTCTCTGTCATATGGGCTTCTTCTATCCCTTCATCTATTGGTTGGTGCCAGATAACACATACCATCGGTGACATCGGAGAGATTACTGGAACGGGCGACTGTTCTGCTCACATCATTCTGTTTACTCTGCTTGTCTGCTGGGCATGTGCCCGGCTCTACATTCATACTTGTAATATTACCAACACATTAAGCTGATTGTTGGGCATACATGGGCGCCATTGTTTGGTCGTTGTGATTCATGTGTGCTTTATTCTGTAAGTGTTTGAATTGGTTGTGACAAGTGTGTGCTGGCAGAATCTCGCTCTAATGTTTACCCATTGTCTAATATGCAAGCCGGTTATATAGGCGTTTACTTATTCTCCGGCTAAACCCCTCCATGATTGATAATTAGGTTGCGCAGGTTCATTCATATGCGTTCCTTATGCTTTGATTCTAATAGCAGGTGCCGATCTGGAAGCCAACCAATCAGGATTCAGATAGGGAGTTAGTAGGTTATTAAACTCTGTTTCATAGAATACAACCAATTGAAGCTGAACAGGCAGATATTAAATACGCCAGCAATAATTGTGGGCAAGACCTGAACATACCGACCGAGAAGAAGGGGGAGTTCTGTACAGAAAGGGAACTAGGGTTATTAAAGGGGTGAACCACATGCCAAGAAGCTTTACATCCTTAATCCCATTAATTTCCATAAAAGTTGAAGAGTTCCTATAGATATATAATCATAACCCAAACTGACTCCCCCCTGTCCTGAACAGGTGGGGGGGGGGGGTTATGACACTAGGCACTTTATTAGTTTATTAAACACTACTCCTTTATTAGTTTATTAAACTCATCTCTAAGCTCCAGTCTGTGACTTTGCTTAGACTTTGCTTAGACTTAGTTGATGTCCTCAGTCTACTGCAGGAGGAAACAATTCCAGTCTCCTCAGTCTTCAGTATTTATGAAGGTGTGTGGCTACAGCAGTTTCAGGGCTGAAACTTTTTCCATGTGTTTATACACTAGTAGTGCCCATTCTCTGAACATACTGAACAACTTATGGAGAGACACATTTTACAATCTGGCACTAACAACTTACCCATGAGCAGCTATACGCATATGGGAGGAGATCAATGAGTCTGTGTCAAAAAAGTTATTTATGCAGAATTTTACATCCACAACTCATGCTATTTAATTGTAAAATGTGTCTCTCCATGTGTTGGTCAGTGGGTTCAGATAATGGGTACTGCTAGTGATAATGCACATAAGATCCCCTTCGTGGCAGTGGCCTTTTGGCTGGGCTGGAGGGAACACATTTTAGTCTCCTGGGATGCAGAGCTATTGCTCCCAGGATGGTTGGGACAAACAAAAATGTTTTACATATTCAGACCATAAGACGCAGGGACATTTCCCCATTTATTTTAATGGTGAAGAAAAGTGTGTCTTAGCCTTAGGGCTCCACTATCCACTAAAACCCCTGCGTTAAACACGTGCACAGTGCACAGGCCGCAAATTGATGGCAAAGGGGCTATGCTAAGGCTGTCTCCTCAGAGCCCCGAATCCGCTGGTCCAAGCCTGCATTGCATTGATGTTGACGCAGCCATTTGCGTCTATAGGAAAGTAAAGGAGGCTTGACGGAACCCATCAGATCCAATAACAGAAGTGGAGCCGAGAGCTAACAGTCCGAAAAATATGGAACATTCATACTTTCTTTAAAGTTATAAAAAATTAAATACCCTTCACCAAATCATTGTCTACAGAGTAGCATAAATATCTTTTAGCCTGTTTAATTTTGGTCATGTGACTCCTATCCTCCTCTAACTGCAAAGAACTGTTCAGTTGGAGATCCTCACCATTAGCAAGTGTGATAAAATCATGATACAATCATGTGACCATAGTAGGCCATAAAACATTATCTGAGCATGAGCAGAGTGGCGGCACCTTTGCAGAGGGAGTATCGTCCTGCAGAGAGGGGTCACCAGGAATGAGGGAAACCAAGTCTCAGACAGGACTGTGTATCTAAATTATAAAGCTTTTATATTAACCCCCCCAGCATTCCTGACTGCACCATCTCGTCCAGCGCTGTCCTGTCAGTACTGCTCTGGAGGAGATGGTGCCGTCCGACGAAGATCAGAGCCCCGGCTCTGTAATATCCCAGATGTGCCCTTTTGAAGTTAACCCTCTCTCCAATCCAATAAGTTATCCAATACAATTCAAAGTAAAAAAAAAAAAACATTTCCAATTTTAATTAAATTCAAAACATAAATATGAATGCATACTGTTTTGAAATTTATCATACAAAATAAGGATAAAAGATTTTATCATTTTACCTTTTTATTCTTTTTTTTTCTAAATGTAATTTTTTTTACATAATTGTGTGTTTCAAACATTATTATATTCAGGATGTCTATTAGACCCTTGTACAGACATATTTTTGGAAGTTACAGGCCTACAACATCAATTTCTATGGTGTGTTATAAATCTGGACCTTGCAAGAGCGCTGGGGAGGTTAAGGGCTTGTTTTTGAACCTCCTGTTAAACTAACAAATAGCACAACTACCCAGCAAAAAATAGGTGTTTCCGGACGGTTTTTGGTCATTTGCTCCATAGGGTTAAAATGGGGTCTTTTGTAAAAAAACCCTGACCTGACCCCAAAGAGTGTGCGGATGCCCACCCCCATGTGCACCCAGTCGTTTCCAGGTCTGGTCTGCTGTCAGTCGTTTAACCTCCCTAGCGGTTGAGACGAACCCTGTTCGTTCGCTGAACAGGGTCCTCTCAACCGCAGGGGAAGCCGGCAGCGGGGAGACCCTATGCCTCCCCGGAAAGCTACAGCGATTGTCTACATCGCTGCAGCATTTCCGGGTTGGCGGCACCGCCCTGATCGCGTCACGCGGAAGGGGGCGGGGGGTGGCCGGCGCCATAGATCTCCATGTTAATGGAGGAGCGCCAGCTTTCTCTCTCGCGCAGCTGTTGTCAGTAATGACAACAGCTGCGTGTAGAGCTCCGGCGAGGTGCCGGGAATGACAGGCAGTGTACTTTGTACACTGCCTCGATTCCCCGTTTCGCGCCGTTAAAAACAGCGCGAAACGGCCGGTGCGCTAGGAAGGTTAAGCATAAAAGAATGGCATGCGACACTTCTAGTTGGAACAGGTAGGAGCAACCCTATCATTTTCTACAGATTAACTTTAAACAAAGGTTAAAGTGTAAAAAAACTCAATTTGGCTAAACAATATTACTACATATTTATATGATGGCTTCTCTTTGAACTGGATTGCGGCTTCACACTGAGTCCTTCAGTCAGCGCCATCAGGGCATTGGTGGGGTAAAGGGTTACCGTAGAATGATATCTTGTACGGCCTATTGTTACACTAATGCTTTTAGAAAGTATTAACCATTCATTAGTCTTGCGATGCTGAAACCAACACTGTAACACAACAATCGCTTGTGTGCAATTCCGGTGTGTCACTCATTCGCTGTTGATGTAACGCCACTTCGATGATGTTTAGAGTAGAGATAATGCATCAATTATTTATATTTTTTCCAACAGGAAGTATTGAAGAATATAAATATGACGATATATATTGATAGGAATCTAAACCTAAAACTTTTATCAAACGTGTCAAGTATCACTCACAATTTAGGCCGCGTGGCGGGAACGCGCCCTATTAATTACCATTACAGAAATGCGAAAAAGCCACACGTGATGCTTTTCAGACAGAGCTTATTCATGTCCCACAGGGGCCTCCATTTATTTTCAGTGGACGTGTCTCTGACAACACCAAGTTCCTTTTTCCCCGCAGTGGACGCGCATCGACATTGGGGAAAAAATAAATAGTGGACACTTTTTGGATCATGTGCCACAATGGGTTCTTCCTTGGGTTTCTTCCTCTACACGACCAGATGTTCCAACACACTGTCAGAGGCTCACACACACCAATAAAGTAGTCAGGCAAGCTGGTAGGGGGATATGTAGAAGTCTTTACTAGCAGGGATTATGTACAGTTCATCACCAAACCCAAGCCTGGGAATAGGGCGCACACTTTAGGATCTACTATTTCCAAATATAGTTGCTACCAGCTGCAGGGAGAATAATGGCTTCCAGGTGCCAGTGAGAGGTGGTCTCTCACTGACCACTGAGTCCCAGTGGTCAGGGTAATAGGGAAAGCGGGCCAGGTGAGGTGGAGTAGGGAGGAATCCTGCGTCTGCCTAACTCAGCCCCTACCGTTAGCCGCTTCCATCAGCTCGGGCACGTTTGAGGAAAGGTGGTCCTGGTCCAGGGGACAACCCTTTCAGTCACAGCGGATAAGGGTCCCTGGATCCCGGGCACTGCTATGGGGCGGCCGGCAGGAGAACCCAGGAAAAGGTAGGAGATCTGCAACTCCAATCAGGGTGAGACACACTGGCTGTAAACTTGTTAAAGGGGCTAACCCAACTCTGGCTAAGGAGGGCCTAGGGAGGTTTATTTTTCTCCCTTCTGCCCGGAGGAGGGCAGTAGCTGTCTCCAGGCAGATAACAAAAGCTGCAATGAAATAGAAAGGGAAACTAGAAGCCATCGGTCATCCCTGCACCTGCTACAGAGGAATGCAAGGAGTACTAAAGGTATATATGCAATTTATACATACAGTATGGTGACACAGGGCAATATACATAACATTAAATATGTACCAATATGGTGCATACCCTGGTCACTACATCTCTACAGCGTTTCTTGCTCCATCGCGACCCCTACATTCAGCGCCGTGCTTGGCTCAGCGCCGTGAGAACAGAGCATGCGCCGGGCAAGTAAAGTGTATGTGATCCGTTGGGACCCCCACCAAGCACTGTGCTTTATGTAGGGGTCCCATCACATGCTTACGCTGCTGCTTCATCTACATGGCAACGTTGTTACACCTTTAGGCAAACAAGCATATGGTAGCCGTCTTGTCATTAATGTGCAGGATTAAAAAGGTGCTGGTTATGACCCACGAGCCGTAGTTTGCCCATATCTGGTTTAGATAATGCTGGATCTCCATCAGCCGTGAAGTGTGGTGGCTACGGCTTCGAATTCACATTGTGAGAAGCTATTTGTAGTTAATAGGGAATCTTACTCTGTAAGCCTGATTTCAGACACTTTGGGTAAGTCTCCACTTCAGGCCCCCCTAGGGCAGTGGTTCCCAAACTGGGGGGGCGAAGGTATTCCAGGGGGGGGGGCAGGCCCTCATCCTTAACCTGTGTTTGAATAGGGAGGGGGGCTCCATAATATTCCTAAATAGAAAAGGGGAGCCCAGTTTGGAAACCACTGCCCTACGGGCATTCCTTGGCGGGGACCCGATGGAGGCAATCCACATTACCTGTCTCGGGCACCGGCTGTTCTCACCTCTTTCTGCAGATCCACCGGCCAGAGGTTGCATACAGCACTATGTTTACCTTTCAGACGGCCGATCTGCAGAAGGACAACAGCCGTTGCCCGAGACAGGTAATGTGGATCGCCCCCGTTGGGACACCACCAAAGAATGCACTTAGCGCAGGGGGAACCAATAACGCAGTGAAGACATACCCTTAAACTTTAGTAGTACATTGGTGGAAATAGCTCTTTTTACTATCGTTTCCTAATTGGTGAAATGTTTACCGTACTGTCATGTAGAAACTCTACAGCTGTCCTATTCTGTCTCCAAACTGTTTGCCGGTCACCAAGGTAAGATTGTGAAATAGTCAGGTGACAGGCTCAGCTATCGTTCCACATTGAAGAACATCATCCCTGGTGACAACAAACTAACATCAAAAAGAATAAACCAGCTTGGCAAAAAGTTATCCAGATTTATCGCCAAGAATTCTACCAACATCCTGGTCCTAGGCCAGTGACTCCAATACTCAAATGTTCAGTGACAATAAAAACTCCCTTTTTGGATATATATATACTCTACAAACTAAATTGTAGACTTGTACCTTTTCTTTTCTAAAGATATAGCTCAGACCCATCATAGACTGGTTCCTGCATAGGGCCAGCAAGTTCTTGTAAGAAAAGTTCTTCAGCAAGTGAACAGCACATGTACATTGGGTTGATCTTCCCTGATTGGCTGGTCAGGGACATTTGATCATTTCTGCTTCCTATGTTACGTGTTTCCCTGAAAATAAGACAGTGTCTTATATAAATTTTTGCTTCCAAAGAGGCCCTACGTCTTATTTTCGGGGAATGTCTTATTTTTCCATGAAGAAGAATAAGTCACTGAGGTATCAGGGTGGGGGGATCATTTAAAATAACACAGGGGGGATCAGAAGGGGGAATCAAAATGACACAGGAGACTCAGAGGGAGGATTATCATTTTAGTAACCCCTTCTGATCCTCCTGTGTCATTTTGATTACCCCCTCTGATTCCCCCTGTCCAGTTACAATACCGATTCTTCGGGGGTGCCTTAGGCTATGTTCCCACTTAGGCGATTAATCGCCTGCGAAATTTCCCCTATTATAAATAAAAAGTCGCCTCCATAGAGAATGAATAGATGCCATTTCTCGATTGCGTCCACATGTCTATGGGCGTAATCAGGGGAAAAAAACACAACCACCTAGAACGCGGGGAGCCGCAATAGATATAAATGGGGACAAGCCTATTTAAAATTGTGTGCACGATTGACGGCGATTCCACTGGCGATTGAAAATCGCAAGCACCAGGCGACTAATCGCCTAAGTGGAAACATATCCTTATTTTTAGGGGATGGCTTATATTTCAGCATGAGGCAAAAATGTAAGGGTGCCTTATTTTCAGGGAAACAGGGTAGGTTAAAACAGGATCAGCCAATCAGAACAGTACTAATCAATCAACTTTACAAACTGATCATGTGTTTCTCCGTTAGTTCTCTTGCAGAACGTTTCCCTGGAGAACCTGCCAGAGATACCTGATAAGGAGGGTCTGGTCCTTGGGTAACCTGGTGTATTCATAGTGTTCTAATAAATAGAACTTCATTCATTTGTATTCATTCATTCAAAAAAAGGTTATCCCCTTTGGGAGTGTTTCACTAAGAGTGGATTTGCCTACAATCAGCCCCTTTGCAGAGAAATCTGAATGAGCCAATCACAGAAGCAGGAGATAGACTTGTGGGGGCATTGTGTATACCGGGGGTGTACAGACCGCCTTCAGGTTGGCACATTGCATTCAATTTTTTGTCACTGTTTTAAGAAAATTACCAACTGAAAATTTGTAATGGTAAGGCCCCCATACACGGGCACGCGAAACGATCGTCCCGGAATCACGGAATCACGTGAAGCCCACCTTGTCCGTCCGATCACGTACGATCGTTCGGGGGCTACAGAATTGGATCCGACAGAGAACCAACATGTTGGTCTTTCTGATCCGATTCAGCACACATCAGGGGGAGTTGCCATTTGTGAAGTAAGCGATCGGACACGGAACCGTCCAGGAATCCGTGGGACAAGGTGGTATGTAGCGATCGGACGGACTTAATTGGCCGATCGATCGGACCTCCGATTCCCGCTGACATCGCCGGAATCGATCAGATAGGTGATCGATCGGCCATGGAATCCGACAATGTATGGCTAGCTAAAGGGAATATATAATCCTATTTAACAACATTAAACTACTAGATGGTTGTTTAGTAATTATACATTCAGCATGTTGACACGTGCACTCACATATAGATGGTAAATATTACCAAAGAAATGAATTCACCATTTCTAACCCCAGCTACAATTATTTTCTATATCCCCTTAGGCAAGGCAACGTTTCTCTGAGTCAGGTCTGCCCAACTGCACCTTCATGTAAGAACAACTGGCTGGGCAGCATAGTTCATACCCGATGTATAACTCATTCTCTGCAACAGTCATTCAAGAATAATGCTTATTGAAGAGTTTTGCAAAGGTATAGCCACTAGACCCAGATCAGCACATACATGAAATAAGCACATTACTTACCTGTCAGATCCTGGAAAACTGCTACACAAAATCAAATAAAACTTACTTACCTTCTTCATGTTTTATCTGATGGTGGCAACATGAATAAGGGCAGAGAAGGCACTTCCTGATCGATTCTTCTTTGGGCAGCCAGCAACTGACAACAACCCCCCCTCCCCCGCACTCCTACACAGACTCTGTGTGGGGGGGGGGGGGAGTGCACTGGCTGGATCCATCTAGCTGTGTGAAGAGACACCCCTTCTGCTGTCAGAAATCGTTTTGGGTTTTTTTTAGTTGGGGATCCTTTCAGTATCAGCTGAGCTGGAGCTGATACTGCAGAGAGACCTAACAAGTGGTAGCCACTTCCTGATAAATGTCTTTGGTTGCTGACAACAACCCACTCCCCCGCACTCCTACACAGACAGAGACTCCTCTGCAGCTCGGTGTGGAAAAGGAGGGGGGGGTGCACTCGGCTGGATCCATCTAGCTGTGTGAAGAGAGGCTTCTCTCTCCCCTCTTCACAAAGTCTCACAGATGTGACGCAGACATCACCTCTGTGAGACTCAGACACAGTGGCTTATAAGAGAGAATTCCCAGTAACGCCTGCTGCTTGTTATGCCCTGTCTAGGCGTAATACAGTGGGAGTGGCTGTCTCTAAAAAGACGCCCCTCCTGCTGTCAGAAATCGTTTTGGGTTTTGTTTAGTCGGGGATCTCTGCAGTATCGGCCGAGCTGAAGCTGATACTGCAGAGAGACCTAACAAGTGGTAGGTCCGCTTTAAGAGCAGGAAAACAATAACAAAAAATATTTAAAGTGTTCAAATCAATTAGGGAAAAAATCCCCTGCAGTACCAACTTCAACCACATGATGTCACTAGAAGCACTTCACGGCACATCACATCATCTTTCTTACACCTCGGGGAAGAGGGGGAATCTGCGTTCAGAGATCTTCCCTCTATGGCGGTTTGTGTGAAAGCTGCAGCATGAGTGCAGCTTTCACACACAAGCAGTGATAGAGATCTGCTTTTAATGGGTTATATCAGCAGGGCACTGCTCCTCCCCAGCTTATCTTTTTGCCGGGAGAGCGAAGACTGTGAAAGGGAGCTGAATGGCGGTAGGTGGTCGTTCATTCTGACTTTTTCCCCCCGGTTTCTGGTGGGAAGAACTGCGTCTTATAGTCCGAAAAATGTGGTATTTCCCAAGATTTTTAATTATATTCGCCATATAACTTGTAAGCTGAAAATTTGCTTAAAAAAGGGACATTTTCTTTGCCTTCTGGGTTTGTTCTAATTTGTAAATGAGACCTGTAGTAAACGGCATATGCACCATGTATGTATAATGCACCAACATATTAAGCAGGATTGTACATTAAATAAGGGTTGAAAGGTGACACCGTATAGAGGTGACACAGGAGGAAAAGTGGACCCTGCCGGTTCGTACTTAGAGTGTAAGAGGTTGGGGATCAAAGTATATAATAGGTAGTGATGGATGGACTTGGCATAGCGGTGATGTTAGGAATAAAAAGATGGGTAGGTCAGACTGAAGAGAACTTGTTTGAAGATGTTCAACGTGGGAGCAAGGCCATGTGTCCAATGAGGCATTCAGAGCGCCATGGACATGTCGACGCCTCACCCGTGGACTCCGGGCAATTTGCCTGTATTTTAGGACATGTTACCGTCACAGGTATACCTAACAGGACCAGGGAGAGAGCTCCAGGGAGTAAGGATCGTCTTAGAAAAGTCTTGAAGCTGTAAATGTGACCAGTCGCCATGGCATTAGTTGGTCAGTGGGGGGCTGGGTTAAGGGTATATTTAGGTATAAGGTTGGATATGTAAGGCCTGGGCTCATGACGCCCAACCCGTATTTTGTGATTCAGGTGTGTTTATGGGTGCATTAAGAGCTGCGTTTTTATTAAACAATATTTACATACCCTATTGAGTTCAATTTGCAAAATGTATTGATATTCAATAGACATGTAGCTCGTCATTGCCAGTGTTCTGAGATATTTTTCTACCCAGTGAGATTTTACTCCCTTACAACTGTGCATGTGCAGATAGCTTTTCCTAGAGTTACAGGGTTATTTAAAGTTAGGGGTTTGTGGGGGTGAGCTAAGGTTATGGGGAGTGGTGCTTGACTGTAGGGGTGAGCTTTAGTGGTTCGAAACTCTTAAGACTAACATTCTTACTATGGAAAAGTAGGGCTATCTGCACAAGTGGAGTTGTATGGGTAGAAAAAAAAACTATAAGACGCACCCAGTTTTTAAGACAAAAAAACAGCAAAATACATTTTCACATCAATTGGGTTAATGCAATGGATTAAATTAATGCACTATCAATTTCAGCCAGTAGATGTCACTAGCAGCAGTACTAGCACCGCACAACATCATCTTCCTCACTGATTGGAGGAGGGAGCCCGGGGGAGAACAGCTGCAGAGTCTCTCCTCTCCCGCTCTGGATGTGTCTGTGGAAGCTGCAGAGTGATTGCAGTTTCCACAGACACGGAGAGAGGGATAGATGGCATTTCATCTATCTCTCTTTATTGCTTATACCAACAGGGCTCTGCTGGTATAAGCAATACAGTTCAGATGTGAGATCCGACCATGAGCGGATCTCTCATCTGACAGCTCCCTGGCTAGCTGGAAGCGGGAAGCCAATGTGTGCATTCGGACCATAAGACGCAGGCACTTTTCCCCCCTAATTTTACGTCTTATAGTCCGTAAAATACGGTAATTACACCAGCAGTGTCCAGCATTGCAGCAATGACAATGAAGAGGATGGTGGGGGAATATAATGAGTTCTGTTTAACTCAGATTCAGTTTATGGAACCTGTCACTCATCCATATAGAGATGGATGGTAACTTAAATAATACTTTGAAAATGCGAAAAAAGTTAAGGGTTAAATGCCAGAAGACTTTAGAGAAATGGAGTCTGGCTTGAACATCCTCTTGAATAACATGATAAATATTTAAATGTAGTGTAACTAGAATCCAACCACTGAAATAGACTTTTACATGATAAATATTGGCTCAGGCTAATAACGCACGCTTGTTTGTCTTAAAAAATAAACCAGAGTGCTAGGTTACCGATTACTCATACAATGGCAGGACATGGCGTGCAGCATGTTGGATCACGTGCCAGGCTTATTCCAAGCTTGTATGATCCCAGCTCCATCTTACATGTTGTGATCCCGTACGGTTAGTCATTACTCTCGACGGCAACCTTTTATATGGTCGAAATGTTTGCTGCGGGCGTTTGAGTTTTTCGCACAGCGAGTGCTTAGAGCTGTCACATAAAGATCTGTGTTGGTAAATAGAATTAAAGACCTTTAATTGCAGTGGAAGTATTTTCTTAGCACTTTTACTGAGTCATTTCGGAGTTAATCATTGTATGTCCTCACCACTCCTTTATATGTGAGGTGCTGATTGTGTCGCGTTTAACGTATGTAGAAGGCATTCTATGAAAACCCGCAGCTCATCATATGATGTAACAGGGATTACACGTCTTTTCATTGTTTTATGTAATCGTTATTTTTAGAAAACAGATCCTTAGAATGATCGAGAAGACATCTAATGCCCTCCTTTAAAAATATATACATACACTGCTCAAAAAGACTGAATCTAGATCTCCAGCTCAGTCAGATTACATGGACAGCGTTTGTGAACAGCAGTTTTCAGATCTTGCCACAGATCCTCGTTTTGTTTTAAACCATTCCATTGTTGCCCTGGCTTTATGTTTAGGGTCGTTGTCCTGCTGGAAGGTGAACCTCCGCCCCAGTCTCAAGTCTTTTGCAGACTTCAAGAGGTTCTCTTCCAAGATTGCCCTGTATTTGGCTCCATCCATCTTCCCATCAACTCTGACAGCTTCCCTGTCCCTGCTGAAGAGAAGCCCCCCCAGAACATGATGCTGCCACCAGCATATGTGACAGTGGGGATGGTGTGTTCAGAGTGATGTGCAGTGTTAGTTTTCCGCCATAAATAGCATTTTGCATGTTGGCCAAAAAGTTAAATTTTGGTCTTATCTGACCAGAGCACCTTCTTCCACACGTTTGCTGTGTCACCCTTTATGGAAGATGGCAATAAGAAGCCATTGGTTACCAGAAAATCAATAAGAAGGTCCGTTTGTATTTTGGCCCCACGAGCCAT
>CM070033.1:17706788-17722591 GCA_036250615.1 Ptychadena robeensis
CCAAAAATTTATCTTTTTAAGTTGATTGAACAGAAAATCTAGACGTGTATGGGGGGCTTTTGACCCTAGGTGCCCAACCCAAATGTGGCCCTTTGGGCATTGTTCGGTGGCCCTCCTTTGGTCCTCCACATGTGGCCCCCAAAAACTGTTAATGCAAAGGGCATAAGAACTCACCTGTGTAGTAGTCACATGCTGACCCAGCTTTCCTAATGAACTTTGGCGGTCCTACATCAGTAAAATTGTCAATGTTGATCAGGGAAACCAGGTCTACATATGAGCACTGCACCCAGGGGCAGGAGGGGGGGGGGTGTGTTCTGTCAGTTTTAGACTTTCAGGAGCTGGTCCACCATCTACTGAGATATGTGGACGGGGCTGGGTTTTGGATCAATGTTATGTGATGTCGAGGGCCGCACTTGTGGCCCTCCATATTAACTCAGTTGCCCACCACTGCTCTAGACGATCAGCAATCGAGCACAGATGCGATGTGGCCAGCAATTTAAAACACATCCCCCCTCATTTTAAAATGATCAGGGGCTACGGGCGCTCATACCCGATCGCCCCTGATCGCACCCATAGACATGAATGTGTGTGTTTTAAAATCGAATCCAAATTAATTGAGATGCGATTTTTGAACAGTTTTTGCTCAAATGTAAATAAAAGCAGAGAAATTCTTTTTTTCCACAAAAATGCCTTTTGTACATCGTCTTATTATCTTTAGGGAGACACTTATGACATTTATTTCAACTTGCTGGTTGAATGAAAGTAACTTTAAGTCAAAATGTGCCAGGGGTGTAAATAATTATGGGCTTGATTGTAAATAATCATTGATAAAATGAAGCTCTGTATTTAGACATATAAAATCATTGGTACAAAAGAAAAAAACACACCTAATGGTAAATAAGAGCCTCCCCTTGTATATTGTTTGAGAGGGAAGGAGGGTTCCACAGGTCAGAGCTTCTCATTCATTCCCTTATACATGTGGGAGAGGAAAGAAATGGATCAAAGAAAGGTGATATTGGACGATTGGGTGCTTGGTTAGTCTTCGGTGCGTTTCGCTTGTTTATCCTCCTGAGTGGTACTTTAAACTTAACTACTAATAATTTGTGACTTTACTTTCAGTATTTCAGTATTAATAGACAAGTGACTCGCAGTCTCATATCTGACCACCAGATGGCAGTAAAGCTCTTGTCAGATCTGTCCCATAGGTGAAGTTTAAGATTTCTCAGCACGTTGGTGGTGATTGCTCTCTGCATTGGATAGTTGGTGTTGTTTCCTTTTTATTTCTATTTCCATATGTACAGATGTACATATGTAGAAAAGGAGAACTCACATAGGGCTGTGTAATATGTCTGCACTTAATCAATATCTCACAATAATAATAAGCTACCCACTAGTGTCTGACCTGTTGATGACATGGTTATGTAGTTAAATGCATGCAATGGACAATCTAACTAGTACAGTTTGGATACATTTAGTTGTATAGTCAATAAATTTTTTTAAACAACCACCAGGGGAAAGATGGAAAGCATTAGACCGCATCATATGTTTATTGCCGTATGTGCCCCCACTGAGGAAACCAGAAGAAAGACCCCCACCATGGTTATCTTCATTTTAGGACTATTGAATTGTGAATGCATTGTGGGCACCAAAGATATGGCACTGCTATACGTGTATATATGAATACTCATGGCTTTGTATAAAGAAGCTGATTTGTCCAGCTATCCATGAACACACAATGACTTCAGGTATGGCTCTGCTGGAACATGTTTAGTTCCTGAAGGAATGCAGTGCCCGTGTCACTCACGTCTCCCAGACATCTTTCACACTGTTAACAAATAATGACATTCCTCCGAGTTTCATATTTCCATCTTTACAATCTGTCTGTTAACACGGTCGCATTGTGCAGCCTTTATTCATGGCACACGTCAGTCTGATGGACAGAAACGTTAATCCTGTTAGCAGGTTAATGCGGACAAAACGCTGCCGTCCATCAACATGCCTGACACTCCAAAGTATTCTCTCTGTTCTTTGTATTAATCTTTGCTGCATAGGGGACCCCTGTTTATATAGAGTAGAAGAAGTCACTATACAATCATTGTGCTTTTATCCAAATATCAGGCTTTAGTAGAGAGGCTACCTCCATATTTCAAGGTATTTCATCTGGGGGGGGGGGGGGTATGTAAAACATTGTATTAAAGAATGTTCAGTTATCACTAGAGATAGTTAATATTTTTTTTTATTCGACCATTTAGGCCTTGTTTCCATTGATGCGTTTTTTCGCGTTTCAGCGCGTTTGTAACCCCGCGTCCGCAAACGTGAACAACCGCATCCATTGGAAACTTCAATGTAGTTTCCACTGGTGCGGTTGTGCGCGTTCGGATGCGGTTTAGGGCGCGGTTGTGAACGCTGGCTGCAGCATTTTGAAACGCATCCGCATCCCAACTGCATCCGCATCCCAAAAACGCATCCATAGGAAACCATTGGATGTGTTTCAAAACGCGCAAGAACGCATGGCATAGCAGACGCGGATGCAGATTCTGGCGCGTTTTGAAAAAAAATCGCATCACGTAAACGCGAAAACTATGCCAACATGCCATGCGTGCTCGCGGTTTCAGCCGCGCGGTTACTGCACGTGAACGCATCAATGGAAACAAGGCCTTAGACGATTTTGAGTTAATTGCAAAGCCCCTGAACATAGTATCATCACCAAACTTGCTGGAGATGTAGAGAAGGGTTGGGGGTACACTACAAAAGAAAGTATGTCTCTAACTCAAAAAGTTTTTGCACAAATAAGGTTCAAAGTAATCGGAATTTCGACTTCGAACTTAATTTATGCAAAAACTACATGTACTAGAGCAAAACTTTTTTTTTAAATGTTCCCATAACCCTTCTCTACATCTCCAGCAATTGTGGTGATGATACCATGTTCAGGGGCTTTGCAATCAGTCAGCTAGTCAAAAAATTCGACCATTATCACATCTATGGGCTAGTAAGTTGCAATATATGAAATTTTTGTTGTTGGGTTTGATGTGTAAATGTTTGGAGTTCAAGTGATAGCGTTTAGTATTACGCCTGAAGAAGGGATCTGAGACATCCCGAAATCTTCAGTTATCCAATAAACGGTATCACTTGAACTCCGAACCTTCTCTATTTATCGATGGCTAACACAGTCCAACAATATAATATATAACATGAAATAAATAGGTAAGTATTGCAGTCCATGCCAAGTCTCATACCTGATTTATTTTTCAGAATTTCCATCAGGAAGTGGAACAACTAGCACGCTCAGAAAGTTTGTCAAGTTTGGACAGTCTAGAAGAAGGCCCAAACACTGCAAACAAGGAAAGTCTTACGGCAGAAGAGTTTCCAGTTGACACATTGCACAGAGCATTGTCGGAAATCTCTTCCACGGCGAACGGTGGGAATCACTACACCAATGAAAATAACAGTGAGTTAAACAGTGGAAAAAGTTCTCCAGACTCGCAGCAACTCATACCGGATATGATAAGAGAACAAAATGTGTTTGTGAAAAGTGAAGAGTGGCACAGACATACGGCTGAGCAAGGAGTGACAGATACTCCAACACACAATGAATCCTCCTACGCCACCTTCTCCTCAACACAAGAAAGAAATCACTTCCCACCAATGCCAACAGCGGAGCTGAAAACAGGTTATTCTGACATGGGTTACAGAGAAAGTGCAACTGTTGTGGTTAGGCCAAGCAAAGCCTGGGCCACTCCCGACCCAACCACAAGAGAAGCCATCCAAACCTTGGTGCCACACAATAACAAAGACACGGTACAATGCCCTGGTTTATCAATAAAGCCCACAATGACTCAGCCCTTGGCAACTCCAATTGTCGTTCCATTATCTGAAAGTTCTGCCAGTAACTGCCAACTCAACTCTGATTTAAAGCAAAGCAAACATGTACATGAAATCCATTCTGATAGCATGTCTAGCTCCTATAATTCCCAGTTTTATAGAGTGAGAACTGACCAGAGTAGGCCCGTAGATAGCAGCAATCAAAACAGCCCATTGCGGGGATACCTCTCCTCTACAAATCTGGTTTCTAATATCAAGTCCGGTGATACCCAAGAGGAGAAAGATCAAAGCAAAAGTGTTCATTGTCAGGATGACCCTCATGCTGCAGTGCCCACCTTTCACATCAAAACCAGAAGCAGCAGTGCTGGGAAAGACGGACACAAGTTGTTAAAAAGCATATTGAAGAAAGCATCGAAATATGAAAAGGGTGGTAGCAGGACGCTGGGTATCGGCAAAATGTTTCAACTGGGGGAGAAAAACTCAGAAGGCCTCAGAGACAGTGTGGAACTGACTAAGGAAAAAGAAAATAAGAAAAACAAAAAACTAAGATGGCTTGATCAAACAATGGACAGAATAATAGGCAACAAAGAGGCATCGGGCACATTAAGGGCCAGGGAAGCTACCCAGAAAACTCATGCGGAGCCCTCTGCTACAGGAAATTATATGGAACATGTGCTTGTCCCTACAGTTTCCTTAGCGGACCAAAGAGGTCAATCTGCTGGGACGCCAAGCTCTGTTTATTCTACTGGTTACCATTTCACCAAGCAAGCATGGATGACGGCTAAAGGAGAGGAAACCAACGGCCATGCTCAAGCCATGAGAACACCACCAAAAGCAAAGACAAGGATAGTCAAGCGCCCAAAATCGGCTAAGACTCAATCTGTGGTTGGTTATAGGAATAGGAGGGGGGTCATCATACGGCCTCAGTCAGCTACTGAAGCAAGTAGAATCGCAAAGACTCAGACGAAGGTGATGGTACCTCATCCTCCGCCCAGGCTTGTTACGGACCATAATAACAGTGAGACTGTGACGGAACCCAAGGCTCAGCCTGCGAATATAAACACTTCTCAGGTTAATAACATGAACAGTTTTGTACAGTCGCCCAGTCACGGTTTACAGAGAGATGTGATGCCCTCTAAAACAATATCTCGTTCTATGGGTATTGGGATTGCTGCTCAACAACATGCTCTAGATGCTGAGAATGCCACAAAGTCCACGTTCACCTTGAACAATGAGCGGGTGCTGGCTATACAAGAAAGCTTACCTGTTTCTGTGAAACGGACCCCTGTGTATGGAGAAAACGGCCTGCGCCTGGACCATACTCCCACTGATGAGGAAATTGCTCTTTTGTGGCAAGGAGTACGAAGTGCCTTATCTCACAAAAACTCTGCTGGTATGTTACTTTATTTCTCTATAACATTACAGATAGGCCAGCTTGTCTCTCCACAAAAATACAAATAAATACATTGCTAATATCTGTTGCTGTACAGGAACCAGCCTCCCTCTTAAATCCCTCACCAAATAATCTGTGGTCTGCATTTTGGTAGCAGTGCTCATGAAAAAGATTATTTATAAAAAATGAGGCTTTGGGTATTAAATAGGAAATAGGAAAATCCCTATAATAACCCTCTAGGCGTTATCTCCACTTATTGCAGGGAATGAGTGGAGGGGAGCCTATGTATCTTGACACCAAGGTGACAAAGGGTCGGATTAAAATACTAAAGGGCCCGATATGGCCCCTGGGCCTTAGTTTGCCCAATCCTGGCCTATACAATACATTCCAGGGACCACCTCATGCTTGCTATGCCCTCACCAAATAATCTGTGGTCTGCAATTTAATAACAGTGCTCTTGAATTAATTCATTCGCTGTATTTTTCTCCTCATAAGATAAATCCCCCTCAAAACGTGTGTGTGTCTAAGGGTATGTTTCTACATCCATCGGGACCCCCTACACTAATTGCGATGCTTGGTGGGAGGTCCCAACGTAGCACATACACTTACCTGCTCGACGGATGCAGTGTTCTCACAGCATTGAGCTGTTCCACCAATGCACGGGTTAACGTAATCGAGTCCGTTAATCCTTGCATCGGCAGATGTCTGAACACAGCATCCACAAGCCAGCAAAGGTGTATGTGATCACTGAACACTGTGCTAACTTTAATCCTGGTCCACATACATATATTTTTTGATGTACTGTAACTGGTCCAGGACGTTAATCAAAGCCCCTACCGTATGTAGTTCTTGTTGGGTACTGGCACACCAGATTCTGACAACCACTCACCTTTTAGTTGATAGTATCAGCATGGTGCTGCTTCCTAAAAACATCACAGCTGCCCTAGTACTTCTTAAGACCCCCATACACCTTACAATCTTACCAAACAGCTTTTCTTCTACCAAAACCATGTAATATGAGGACCTTTCTAAACCTTTCAATCACAATATTTTATCAGGGAGGACCTGACACTACATAGTTGTTTGTAGATCTAATGGAAATAGTATGGAGTGATCTAAAGGTGGGGGGGGGGGGGCTTTAAGAGCAGTAGTCTGGTTAGAATCTATGCATATATCAAAATGGCTTGATGTCAGTTCTGGAAAAGAGGATGTTCTCTGCATTTTCATGGAGTTTCTTTAAAGAGAGGCAGAATTGTTTTACTAACCCCCCACAGACCAGCAAGGAGTTCCCCCTGAAAAGAATTTTCCAGTAGATACTCTAAATTATATACGGGATGTGGGCCACACTACTCTGAAAAATGCAATTTTTAGATAGATTATGTTTTACTAAACCACAGATAGATCCTTATAATGACAAATCTGTAACACCAAGACGACAAAGGGCCCAATTTAAATACTAAAGGGCCGGATATGGCCCCTGAGCCTTAGTTTGCCCACGCCTGGTCTATACAATACGTACCAGGGACCACCTCATGCTTACTAATAATAATCTGTGATTTGCATTTTAATAACAGTGCTCTTGAATGAGTTCAACACAAATCCCCCCCAAAAAATGTGTGTGTGTCTAAAAGGCCAATGCGCCACCACCCATACCTCTCTGCCTCCGCAGCCAAGCACCAAGCTTGCCTAAGATCCTTATAATGAAAAATCTAAATCTCTCACTAAAAATGTTCCCATGTGTCCGTAGTTCTCTTTTAATAATGTTTTATTGAAAATGGATACATCTTAATCATTTAAAGGTTTTATTGCTTTGTGTCCAATGTTGTTTGTTGTGTTCTAGGTGATTTCCGTCCCGGTGACCTACCTTCTAATCTGCAGACTCGTCCTAACCTGTCTCATGTCTTAATTGATGGAGGAACTCTAAGTAACTGGAAAACGGTTTCGAGAACAAATGGCTTCTCCTCTCCTTTTGTTAATGGTGAGATTTTCCATATTGTAACGTCATATTCTACTTTTGCAAAGATTTAGGATAATCAGTTAGGCATAAAATATACAGTGTCGGCTCTTAACCTCCCTGGCGGTTCACTGAGGTGCAGATTTCTGTACCAAAAGTGATACAGTGTTTTGCCTTTCCGCCCCCATCGGCGTCACCGGTGACGCCGATAGGGGCGGAAAGGCTCTGTGTGCCTGCAGCTTTGTAGAAATGCTGCAGGCACACAGAGAGCCAGCGGTTGCGCCTGATTCCGGCACGGGCGCAGTTTGATTCACGATCAGACTGCGCCAGTACTTGCTCCAGGTGGGCGCGTTCATTTTGCAATTGATCACCAAGCGCTTACCCCGAATGCGCATGGTGATCATTCGCAAAATCAGCCACAGAATAAAGCGCTATGGCGGCTTCAGAGGTACAGAAAAAAAAATTTTAGTTTTTTTTTTTAAGTTTACACTTGTTTTCTTTTCTTTTGATTTGGATTGGATAAAACATTTATAAAATATTTATCCAATCCAATCAAAATAAAAACAAATGTAAAAAAATGAAAAAAAAAAATCTAAGAAAAAAAAAAATTTCTGTACCTTTAAATCTCCTGCCCGCCGGATGACGTCATGGGCACACGAGAGTAGATCACGGAGATAGCCGGAGACCTCGGCTATTTCCGGAACGGCTCGTGTGCAGCCGGACACAGATCCCACTATCAGGAACGCTCAGCGCGAGCGTTTCTGCTAGTGGGATCCACTTTGAGCTGGATTACAGAAAGACATTTCTATAATCCAGCTCAAAAGTAAAAAAAAAAGATTTAAAAAAAGACCGGGGACCGGGTCCCGCCTCCGTGACGTCACACGTCACTCCGGGACCCGGGAGAAGAAGAGAGAAGATGGCGGCGGCGGAGCAGGTGAGCTCCCACGATGTGCCCGAACCCAGTTCGGGCGTATCGATAGTTGCAGTGCAGTATCGCTAGGGAGGTTAAAGAGCACAGCTGGGGATGAGAATCTCCAACACCCCTGAACCCTCTTTAGCCTGTGTGACGGTTTTTACGCTTGATGATGACATGAGTTTGAACTGTTACCGGAAAGTGATGATTAGAAGTTTTTCCTACCACTTTTGCCACAGAAAACCAGACTGAATTGAACCGCCAGGGGGGCTTATCCCTTTTTGTTTTTTTACAAGCATGCCAGGCTGCCACAGCTTTCTAAATTTTCTGTTTTGCACTTAACTTTACCACGACTAGTCAACACGTCTGCAACTTTAGTGACTGGAATCTCAACTCCTAAAATCTCAAGTCCTTAATGCCCTAGTATTGCCACTTCTGAGCCCCAAGCTTGTATCTTGCTAGTTATTATCTGGACATACCATGCCTAGCCCATTGCATTCTAGAATGACAGAATTGCCTCTCTTGCTGAAACCCTCCCACTGTGAGCTGCAATGTTTAGGGGGGAATAACGTGGAATATGGTTCAGTCAGGGGATAATAAAGAAGTACCATATTTTTCAGACTATAAGATGCACTTTTTACAATCAATTTAATTGGAAAGTGTCCCTGTGTCTTATAGTCCAAATATGTAAAATAAATATATATATTTTTAGTCCCAACCATCCTGGGAGCAATAGCTATGCATGCCAGGAGGCAGAAATTTGTTCCTTTCCCTCCAGCCAAGCCAAAAAGCCACTGCCAAAGGGAGATCTTATCTGCATTAGCACTAGCAGTCCCTATTCTCTGAACACACTGACCAACTTATGGAGAGACACATTTTACAGTTAGATAGCATGTGTTGTGTATTTACATTATTATTCTGTATTGCAATAACTACATTTTGTGACACAGAATCATATCTCCTCCCATATGTAAATAGCTGCTCATGGGTAAGTTGTTAGTGCCAGATTGTAAAATGTGTCTCTTCATAAGTCGGTCAGTGGGTTCAGAGAATGGGTACTGCTAGTGTATAAACACATGCTAAAGTTTCAGCCCTGACACTCTCCTGCAGTGAAGACCTTCCACCTGACACTGGCCTTTTGGCTGGAGGAAAATAGCGTGAATACTGCATGGTCCAGTCCTACCTACTTTTCTGGAACATGCTGTATATTCACTTGATATCTGAATAGAAAAACTTGCATCCTATGGTCCGGTGGGTCTTATAGTCCGAAAAATACGGTAACCTAATGCACAAGTTGACCCAAACTAACTCAATTTTGCTAGTAAGTATACTGAAATCTTTCAATGACTGTTGTCCAAAGGGTCAAAAACCTAAACATTTTTACTATACCAACTGGCTGAGAGAGACTAGAATCAGAACTTTCTGGAATGGTGTATACATTTACCATTTAAACACTGCATTGGAAATAGTCCAGTATATGCCATAGGCTGTAACTAAATAGGAGTTTTCAGTTGGAAGCATTAATCATGACTTGACGGAGGACCAGAGCTCTTTTTTTACTTCCCGATTGTTTCATTAGGTTATGTCACCCTTCCAAGAAGAAGGCAGATTGTAGATAACAGCGAGAACAAACGCAGAGCGTTGCTGGAACAACGAAAAGGAAGACCTGGATCATCAGGCTGGAGACCTCCACTCTCACAGGTAGGTAGTGACCAATAACATTTAAGAATCTTCTAAATGAATCCGGTAACTGGGTCCAAACTATGCAAGAGAATCAGTTCAATGCTTTGCAGAGAAATAAAACAATACTTTGTACAATACTGGTGATCCTTTCAGTAAGATGTAAAATATTGCATCTTTTGCACTCCCCTCCTTCATTTGCGCTTCCCTGCGTCTTGCCCGTGGCAAACTGCAATGGAGTTTTGGCCTTATTGGAAAAATGAGAAAACACCATGACATTTTGGCAAAAACAGGGCATCCAATAGAACAAGACCAGTATGGTTTTGACAAAACATGGTGTTTAGCATTTTGTATTGTATGGTGACAATACTTGCTTGCTTCTATTTGGACTTCATAACACCTACCTGTCCGCTCATCTCTAACATAGGTGAAAGTGTTATGTAGTGGGGCTGATAAAACAGAATGGGGCTGGTAAAACAGTTTCTAACTGCAGTAGTCAGAGAGCACAGGAAGTTAGCTATGAACTCATAAGATTTTTGGCAGGATCAATGGGTAATATTTGTCCTATGAACCCTTTCAATGGTATATTTAACTGATCATTTAGGTCCCAGGTGGCCAACATGCAGCTCTTTGGGCATTATTTGGTGGCCCCCTTCCGTCTCCAACTTGTGGCCCCCTTATTGCATGGGGCATAGGAACTCGCCTGTCCGCCGATTCCCCACTGACAGGTCCTCATTCAGGAACTTCTGGGAAGAGGAGTAGAGGCGATAAACTTACGTGATAGGCATATGTAAAAGCCAATCAGCAACCCAGATGGCGCCTGAGCAAGTCCCTCGCCTCTCCTCTTCTCCTCTAGTGTTGGCTGGGGATCAGCAGACTGGTGAGTGCTCCTATTCCACCAATGAACAGAGGTGATTGTATAATATCGAATAAGTGAGAGAAACCCTGTTAGGAAAAGTAAAATTGCCAACATCCCAAATATGAATAGAAATGAAAAAAGCAGTTGCACCCAGTGTGATAAGGGAAGGAAAACACTTTCCCAATATCAACAATTGGAGGGACTTTCACGGCAAACTTTCACTTTCACGGCAAAAGTCAATAGTACAAACAAGGTCACATATGTATAATAAACGTATAATTGTGATGAACAAAGCAGCATCAGTAGAATACATTACATATAAATGAGTACAAGATACATTTTCAAGCAATCATATGTCTTTGGACTCAACGCGTTTCGCGAGTTCTACTCGCTTCTTCAGGAGATATACATATGAGAACCATCTTGAATCATGAGCCACTGAGAATGCAAGGGAGAGTTGGTACAAAGTAAGTGATATTTAGTAATTCAAGAAATTATGAATATAGATATACTGATTGTATAATATATATTGTGGCACATAACCTTTGAATCAAAGGTTATGTGCACCATAGATATCATCAGTGGCTTTAATGATATCTATAAGTCACATAATCTTTGACGATGTATATGACACAAATTGTGCATTACCATACCACAATGCTCCCTAATGCTTGGATTATAATTTAAAACAAGTTTTATGTAAAAAAAAAAAAAATTATATCTTCTAGCTATACATGCTGTCATTTATCCATTATAAAATGCTTATACAAGTCAGTATAGATTGAAAATGTTATATGCGGCCCTTTGTTGAGGCTGAGGGCCGCACTTGGGGTTAGGTGTTCATTTTGAAGTGTTTCATACACTGTACATGAGTGTGATTTTTCATACATGCTAAGCCGTAATTGTGTTTGTCAATGGAACATGTTAAGGGGATAAATATTATGAGAAATAATACTGAATGGAGTTAAAATAACTCATCCATCTTGGTGCCTAATGTGGAGGAAAGTGGGGCTGGTAATCACCAGTGTTTGTTCAGGACATATCATCATTGAGTAAACATGGCATCTAATGAACCTAAGACAGATTACAGGCGACGTGACTTCATACGCATGCCGACGTCTGAATGAATGTGGTTACACAATGTCTGATGACTTCATCTCCCCCCAACACTTCGGATGTCATCGCAGTACGCATGGAAATGCATGGCAGGCTCCCACAGATAAGCAGAATATTCTGAAAGAGTCAAGACATCAGTTGATTTCTTAAAGTGTGAAATATTTATCCTATTCATGTATTAATCATCAGTGATGAGCGCAATATCACAATAAATTAGAGAATTCATGTTCTCCAGTGAATATTTCCTTCATTGTGCAATCCAGCACTTGTACATGACCATATTGCGAACGCAATGCACGGTAGTTCCGGGTAGTGATGTAAAAAATCTCTAATCCCAATTACAAAGATTTAGCACTGTATTCAAGATCTTCGTGAAAACCTGAAGTGCCGATATTCACAATATAATATGCAATTAGAATATTAATTAATGATAATGTTAATGATGCAGTGTTTAGAATCACAGATCCATCCTTATTATCTACATGAAGTGTGGTTGTATGACAAACAAATGCGTTCAGTTCTACATGTACCAGAAGTGGCACAGTATACACAAAGTTCCGTATTTTTCAGTCCATAAGACTCACCCAGTTTTTAGAGCAGGAAAACAAGCAAAAAAATATTTGAAGTGTTCAAATCACTGGGGAAAAAATCACCATGCAATACCAAACTTTGGTCACTACTGAGCACTTGCTATCACATTACAGCATCTTTCTCACACATTAGGGAAGAGGAGGGCCAAGTAGGAAGCTGCATGCAGATGTCTTTTCTCTTTTTGGCTGTGTTTGCGTGAAAGCTGCAGCGTGAGTGCAGCTGTCGCACACAGACAGAGATAGATGGGAGAGATGCCGACTGGCAGCTCTTTCATCTAATTCTCTCTGCACTTTATTGATTATATCAGCGGAGGTCTACTGATATAAACAATGCAGCACAGATTAAGGGATCCGCCCATGGGCATGTCTCCCATCTGACAGCTCCTCTACCTCTATCCCAGCTAATCTTCATGCTGGGACGCCTTCGGACCATAAGATTCAGGCACTATTTTCCCCCGATTTCTGGGGGGAAAAGTGTGTATTATGGTCCAAAAAATACAGTATATTTCACCTACAGGAACATTTATGGTATCTCACCTAAAATCTAGGTATCAGTATGGAGCTGGTCTCTTCTAGGATGAGAATGTGTCTCCAGGAAAGACTTGTGAGGCCAGACTTGTTATTGGATTGGAGGTCAATGAGTATAAGCTGATATAACCATAAAAGAGGGCTGAGTGGTGTGGGGGATGGTGGGTGAGGTTGTAAGTCAATTCTATATTATTGTTCCATATTAATCCTTCAGATATGATGTCCATGTCATGTATAATAATACACACTTTATAACTGTTCTTTTCCATGTCCAGAACTTCCATACAGTGAAGATAAGCCCATTCCCCAGTACACATGAGCCTACACCAGGACACCCTTCATCCGCTTCTGCTGAAGGTATGTTACATACCATTGTGTTTTTTCTAGCATTTCACTTCCGAACGAATAAAGGGCGACATCTTGTTTTTAAAATAAAATTCTTAAATATCAACCATGGATGTTTCCTTTTCTTACTGTCCTACAGAGAAACAACAGGAAATCTCTCCAAAGTGAGTTGAATTCCTGTCTTAAGCTGGACATACACCTTTAGATCTCTATGTCCGATATCCTTTAGATCTACCAACAACTATGTAGTGCTGGGACCTCTGCGACTAAACACCACTTGATGGTTTAGAAAGTCCTATAACATGGTTTTGGTAAAACAAAACGAGATCTAAATCTGACGGTGTATGGCCAGCTTTAGAGAGCTGTCTCTACATCAGGTATCCCTATTGGACTATTTTCCCTCTGGTCTTGCTGATTTTGAATTTTAAAATTTAGAGGTCAAATTCTCACTCTAGGTCTGAGTAACAGTGATCACCAGGCTAAATAAAGTGGTGCATCTTTCCAGAAGGGATATACATAGCCTGTAATAGATAAAGAAAAACTTTAAATATAATCTACATCAGGGGTGTCAAGCTCCCAAACTAATTTGGCCCACTGAGCAAATATTTTTGGCCAGCGGCAGATCTGTTAGATCTCCCTTCTTGGCAGACCCACTACCAGATGCACTCGCTGCCCCTCCATCTTTCTAATCTGGGAGTAGAAAGCTACGAGTCCTGGCTGCCTGGAGTATTCTGATATCCGTAGTTCTCTACTCCCAGAGTTGGGGGACAGAGGTGTGGTAAAGACAGAGCTGGGGAGAGGGTTTCCAGCATTGATCTGGGGAAGGCAAAGTGCACAAACTGTACACATAGGGATGGGGGAATTACACACAAGCATGGCCGCATACATGAGCTAGACACACTGTACACACAGGGATGGGGACACACATGAGCTACACACACTGCACTTACAGGGATGGGGACACACAAGAGCTACACACACTGTACTTACAGGGATGGGGCCACACATGAACTACACACACTGTACTTACAGGGATGGGGCCACACATGAACTACACATACTGGCATACATGGAACACACACTGTACACACAGGAATGGGGGCGCACATGGACTACACACACACACTGTACACACATAAATGGGGGGCATACATGAGCTACACACACTGTATGCACTGTACCATTTATATGTAGTACTTGTGTGCTTCATCCCTGTATCTACAGTGTGTGTGTACTCCAGTGGTATCAAACTCTGACCCAAGGGCCACAAAAATCCTGCAGTGTAATTTTTACATTTGGACTGGTCTGTATTTGAGTTTGACACCACTGACCCACCCACTATATATTGTGTGATGAACTTTTTCTAATGGTGGACGCAATAGAGCTAACATGAGGTCAGTGAGTAAATCACCAATCTGAATGTCGTCTTATGTTGTCAATAATCACAAAGAGGAGTCACCTTCTAAGTGCCATGGTGAGCATTTAACCTAGGCTGAAAGTGAGAGAAGAGCCAGAATTCTGAGTCACTTCCAAAACAAGAATAATGGGGACATGGTTTTAGTGGAGACACTTGTTCTGTGATGCTTACCCATATTTACATGGAAAAACTAATACGGCGTTTTAGATCAACTTAACAAAAATAATAAAAGCCTGCAGTAATCCTGATGTATACAGCATGAGAGGATAAGTCATGAAACGCAAGTCCGTTAGTCATACCCAGTTATGAAGCTCTTGTTTATGTTTGATTCTCTTCTGTATGTAGTTTCAGAAAGCACGGCTCAGTTTATGCTGGCAGAGAACCTGGTGGAAACATCTGCGACAGATGGAGAAATCTTAGCTGCCATGCAAACATTGCAGGCAAACAAGCACAATCTCCAGAGCCACAAATCCCCCAACACAGGACACACCGCTCTGTCTATAGAAGAACAGAGGCTCCTCCAGTCTCTCGATCGCCTTAACCAGAGGCTGCAGAGTAAGTACGGAGTACGGGGATGGCCGGCATGGGTTGTCATAATCAATCACGTCAAAAGTATAGCCGTATGTGATTCAAGTATAATTAAATAAAAATACAAGCCAGAAATAGAAAAGATTACAACCTCAGATGTATAGACAAGTCTGCAAAACACAGAGCGCTTCATTGCTGGTGTGTCCAGGTAAAGGACTTACAAGGACATGTGTCTGTGGTTGCAAAATGTGCGTAAAAAAGTTCAGAGGGGTCCTTTGTCACAAGACTTATGTGACCTATGATACACAGGCAGTGCGTGTTATTACCTTATAAGAAAATAATATTCTTCCCTATCTCCTATTACACTAGAGGGTCCCAAACTTTCCCTGCAGGGCCCCCCTTTTCTAGATAGGACATAGGACCATTGCTGTGTATGCGTTGCAGTATCGTGTAATAGTGTTAAATGGCCCTCAAACTTTATCTGAAATACAACTCATACAACTTTCTTTGGTTTTCACACCAATCATCATTCATATAGTGATGCACACACTACACTCATGCAGAGACATGGATCATTCACATAGAGACACACACACTGCATACATGCAGAGACATTAGTCATTCACATAGAGACACATACACACTGCAATCATGAAGA
>CM070033.1:17724743-17736814 GCA_036250615.1 Ptychadena robeensis
CCCCCCTGAATACCTTTGCGCCCCCCCAGTTTGGGAACCACTGCTCTATGGGAACATTTGCCATTATGTGACTGACATTCCTTAGGTTTACACATACTTTCTTGATCACACTTCTTATTTATTATTATCCTTGCATTGCAAAATCCTTTTATCACAATCAAGTATTTTATGCATCATTCTATAAATGTTCCTTTTTTTTGTAGAACATCCACCATATCCCCGCTCAGCCAGTGGAGAACGCAGCACCTTTGCACAAGTACCGCAGCCAGTCTGCTGACCCCCGAACGCGGCTGCAGAGAAGATACTGACTTTAATGCTGTCATAGCGTAGCCTACGGCAATGTATATCACTGTATATATGTATGTATATATGTTTTATACAATGTTTTCCATTGAACAAGGTATATATTATATAAGTGTGTTTATGATTTCCTGGTTAATTGGTTTTTAATTACTTACATCCTTTGATCCACAATGAATAACTCAATGGAGCAATATTTCTACCCAGGATAGTTATATAATTGCAGTTTCAGGACAACAAAGTTTAATGTGAAAATCCTTTAATTGGCTTTGTCAGGATGGGACTATTCCATGTTCTAATTAGAGTGACAACACCATGATATCATAGCGGATTCATTCTGAACCGGGAAAACCGCTCAGCTCCCAGCAGTGTCTGTTGTGCCAGTTCATGTAATAGAAGGGTGAATACACACATTATTTATTAGGATAAGCCCTTCTATGCAGATCATGTTCATAGGAGATAATTGATTTCCAGTCACATAGATTACTTATTATTATAAGTCCAGCTATGTCTTTATTATTAACCTAGAGCAGTGGTGGGCAACTAAGTTGGTATGGAGGGCCACTAAAGGGCCGCACATAACATTTTCATGATTTTCTAGAAATCATTATGTTTATTTTTTAAATAACAATTTTTAAAAAAAATATATAAAGTATTAGGGATCACTGTAGTATAGTAATGCAAATGTTCTGTCACGTATATCATCAAAGGTTATGTGCTTCAAAGCCATTGATTATATCGATGGGGCACATAACCTTTGATTCAGCAGACAGGTGAGTTCCTATGCCCTATGCATTAACAAGTGGAAGACTGAGGGGGGCTGCCAAGGAACACCCAGAGGGCCGCAGGTTGGGACCTAGAGGGTGAGGTGCTGCACCAAACAGGGCTCCATTGTGCTGTCAGTCTAAAGGCCCTCACACAAGTAGCGAGTGGGGACCGACAGATGAGCTGTGGAGAGCAGCTTGATGACGTCATCATGTTGCATTCCTTCGCTCACAGCATCGGTCGGCACTATTTGTGTGCCGGCCGTTAGTTTGGATGGGTATGCCAGTCCCCATTGAAACTAATGGCATCCGCCAGAGATTTATGGACATGTCTGTTCTCTGGCTGACCAAGATTTGGGGCAACAACGATCTGTTTTGTCGACGGCCGCGAGCGCGCATGCTCATTGTGTGTGTGGGGACCTTAACTTTGTACATGTGCATACAGTAGAGGACACCACATGGAATACTTTATCAGTATCCTGTTTCCATCTTCTTAGTTGGAGGCAGGTCCTGGACAACAGGCTTTAATATAAATGCATTAAAGGTCATGGACCTGGTTATCTTGTCTGTAAGGGGAGGCTGAAGCAGTATTACAAAGAAAGTAGAACTACTATACAAGTAAACTACTTGTATACCGCATTCTTTGCACCATAAGACGCACCCTATCATTTTGGAGAAAACATAAAAAAATGTAATCAGACATCCATTGACATATAAAGTGAGTATACAGCATATTCCAGCAAAATAGACAGGGCTGGATCATTCAGTATTCAATTTTTTATTACAATAGTAATTGTAATGTTGAAAAATGTAATACATTATTATACATGTCAAAATTCTTAAATCCAGCAGAGTCTGGATCTATGTATCTATACACTAGCAGTACCCATTCCCTGACCAACCTATGAAGAGACACATTTTACAATCTGGCACTAACAATTTACTTATAAGCAGCTATTTACATATGGGATGAGAGATAAGTCTGTGGCACACAATTTGTTTATTGCAATACAGAATGTTATTATAAATACACAACTCATGATATGATCACAACTCATGATATGATTTAACACCCGACCTCTTCCCGGTCGACAGGAGGCCCTAGGCAAAAACTTGCCTAGGGCCCCTAAAAGACTAGAAACAGCTCTGCACATCACTACCAACAGTCTTGCCAAATCAATGTAGTTTTTCCTTCAGCAATAGTGAGAGGAGCCTTCACACACACAGACGGCTCTAAGGCTTTGTTTCCATTGTACGCCGGGACCCGTACGCTAAGCGTATACGCTAGCAGGGGTCCCGACGTATCTCCGACGTATCTCACAGACCTTTGCCTGCCGGCGGACGGTCTGTCTTCATTGCGCTGAGCTCATCCGCCGGTGTCAGGCTGAACGTAGTCGAGTACGTTCAGCCTTTACACCGGCGGATGTGTAAACAGACCATCCGCCGGCAGGCAAAGGTCTGTGAGATACGTCGGAGATACGTCGGGACCCCTGCTAGCGTATACGCTGAGCGTACGGGTCCCGGCGTACAATGGAAACAAGCCCTAAGAATTATGATTGATCAATAGTGCCTTTTTAGTACATTTGTACTCCATTGTTCAGACATCTGATTGCAGGAAACGAATAGACGGCTCTGCTATCATATTCTGTAATGCGTTGCAATAGCGCAAAACTTTTTCCATCTCTCATCACAATAAAACGCGTCTATTTCAATGTCTGTAAAAGAACTGGACATCAAACTCGCCAACAAATAAGCTGGAGGTGGCAGCTGATTGACAGCATCCACAGCCAATCATCTTCCCTGTACTGTGCACACAAGCAGTTTCATGTGGGAAACCACATCTAATTTTGGAAGAGCTTGTCATATTTTTATCCCGCGCCCTGTTACTCTCCACAGACTCCATATTGACAGATTCGAGTTCAAGCTGCCGGAATATTCTTAGAGCCGAATTACAAACAGACTTTGTTCTTTGCAGCAAACCGTTTTATGATAGACAGCTGACGCACTGAAAGGGACACTGTTCAATCTGTGAAAACAAACAGCAGGAAATACATGTATAGCCGCGCACTCGTGTATTAGAATTGTTTTAGGAAATCAGGACATTTTTTATTTATTTCTGCATTTTTAACATATTTTTATATGGACTGTAGAAGGAATCATATCCCTCTCCTGTACCATCCCCTGCAATTTCTGAAGCTGCATCTCCCCAATGCCCTAGGTCTCCTGTCCTGCTATTGGTCAGTTTTTGAGAAGGTGCATCATCACCAGTATCTAGCCCAGGTATGTCCAAAGTGAGACCCCGGGGTCATATGCAAAGTTTCCACTGGTTCCGCAGCCTCAGTCATTAAATCAATGATATGCAGAGGTGATCCGATCTGGGGTGACATAATTCCACTACTAGAGTAGGGGTGATGTGCGGTCTCCATGCAAAGCAATGGACATCCACCACGTGATTTACAGTCATGTCCGATATCCCTGGGATGGGCACATATGGCCAGATAGATGGCAGTGAGCATGCAGGGCCATCGAAATGGTCATCGATCTGGCCCATATCTACACATGTGTTCCCTGCTTTAGGTGTTCACACCGTGCTGTGCCTGTCTGGCTGCTTCACCATGCAGATTATCCCTACTATCAGGATTTAAGATTAGGGTGAGCAGTGTTCATCTCACTGATTCTCCATATGCCATAGATAGGGGAATGGTCAGGACTTCTGGAGTTAGGTGAGACAGCCAGGAGAACTGCAAGTCCCAGTATACCTAGGAGCAGTCTTGTATGAGTGAATGAAGAGATCTACCCCATGTTATCCTTCATTTGCATTTAATGTTAATGTATAAAGAATTTCCGGCTAAATGGTCAGCCCCCCCCCCCCCCCCCCCCCCCCCCATACATTTAACTTCACATATCCTAAGTTGGGACACCCCTATTCCTATTCCTGGTAATCAGATGGGGGATACATGTAAAATAAAACATTGCTAGATTGAACCCATGCTTAGAGTAGGGAGTACTTGGATGCCAGCCGCACTAACTGTACGTAGTTACCTTTCCTTTCACAGCAATGAGTGGCCATATAATCCTGGAATAAATAGCTTTAAACGGTCCAACTTGAATGGGCGAGGATTCTCTTCCTGCTCTGCCTGACTAATGTGGCCAGGGCGGAAGTTACATTGGCCACCATATCTGGAAACATTACTTCCCTTCATCTTGTTTAGTTTAGAATAGAGTGTCAGGAGATTATGTTCTGGTGGTGAAGACTATATTTAAGTGAACCTCGGTAGGCAGGTTAGCCGTTCAGATAACATCAATCACCTCTCCAATATTTATATAGGCCTCGCCCTCTGTAGAGTGAAGGCTCACCTCTCTGCATCTTAAAAATAAGTAAATGTCATTGTGACATGAAGGATTGTCATTGTCTACACAAGGAGGGTTGAAGGGCCCATTCACAATTTGACGGTCATGTGCTTTGGGGTCATCATTGTGTCACTAACATGCGGTGTGACAGCAGACTGTTTGTTTTTAAAGAACTTCCAACACATAAGATTGGACCCGAAGTCAGATACGGAGAACTATTTCCCAAGCAATGTATGTTGTGGATTGCCATGCATTTGGTGGGCTGCCATGCACCTCCATGCTTTACTCTGCTCTTTTCACTTAGTGGTCAGTGCAATCTTTACTGAACATCAATCACACTGGTTGTATTTATTTTTTAGGTTACCCAGTACAACCTGTACACCCTCCCACAACCATACTGCATGATTCAGTGTGGGGCCCACTCACAGCCTGCGAACCTCCTGATGGACCTTCCATTAGAATCAGTAAGTGCCCATCATGCAGGAGGTTATATATATATACATACAGGGGTGCACATAAAGCCCCCCATAGACGGGCCGATTTCCGGCCATAGTTGTAGCAGACCAACCTGCGTGCTCGCCCCCGCCGAGCACATAAAGGTTGGTCTGCCGCAACTATGAGGGAGCCCACCTTGAGTTTTGTAGAAAAAAAGCCGGCAGGTCGGATCGCACACGGATCCATCCTGCTGGTTTTTTTTCTGCCCGACTGCGCTGCAGGCTGTTAACTCGGAGGGGAAGTCTCCTCCCCCTCCGAGTTAATTGGCTACAGTCTGACAGGAGTCCCGTGTGTTAGTGGAACACACAGGATTCCTGTCCTCGCTGTAGCAGACTGCTCTAAAGAGTCTGCTAAATGTCGGCCATAGATCGGGACGTCTATGGCCGGCTTAACTTTTTTAGTGAGCTACTCAGATAAGTACCAGGAGATGGTGTTTGGTACTCACCCTATATGTAGGGTGGTATTAATAAGTGCCATTTACAATGCCAATTTCACACTACTAACTGCAACTTTTCATAGGTATTCATGTTTCCTTGTGGTTATCCAACTGACAAATTGTATACATTTAACAATAACAACATTTACATGATAAAGTGAAGTTGTTTGTACAGCTATTTCATGTGTTTGAGCTTTAATCTTAGTACAAATTGCAATATTACCTTCAGCCGCAAGATGCCTCTAGTAAGCACTTGCCGTAACATCACAGCTTCTTTCTCACAAATCAGGTAGGAAGGGGGGTAGAGAGGGACACTGACAGCTCTCTCCTCTATGGCTGTCAGTCAGCAGACTGCGCTTACTAACAACAATGTAGGTACGTAAAGCTTGCATTTTGACTCGGCGTACCATTAATGTGCAGCCATATATATATATATATATATATACTTAGATTTAGCTTGGAGTTCCCCTCTCATAACGTTATGCATCTTTTGACTGCTGTACGTGGGACATTCTGTGCCATTCTATAAAACTCTAATATTGACTGGTTGAGTTATCTTTTTGGGCAAAGTCATTATTTGGGTTATGGGAGTAGTCCCTTTAACTTCATGGAAAGACTGTTAGATGACTTTATCACACAAATATTTTATATCCAGAATTAGAAGGTGAATGTACTAGACCAGTGACCCCTTTTATATGACCCCTTTTCTGTTTACATTATATAACATATATATAGAACATTATTGAGCCCCCCACCCCCTCCCTTTTCAAACACAGGTTAAGAATGAGGGTTGGTGCCCCCCTGGAACACCCTCATGCCCCCCCCCCCCTCCCAGTTTGGGAACCACTGCACTAGACATACCTACTGTATAAGCTTTTGTTATATAGATACGATGATGCATGATTTGTTATACTGATTTGGGGAGTGATGACATAAAGAGATTTATTTTTCTATTCTAAGATTTCAAACCAAATGTCATTGTCAATTGTATGTTTTTTAACCAAACCAATATTTATTTATTAAGATAAGGAATTTTAAAATGTAAGCTTAGTTATAGTCAAAGAAAATTATATGTGACCATATGATCTAAGACTCTTGTTTCATACAGCAATTGTATGAGGAGGATTTGTATAACTGACCAGAAGGTACCAGAGTTGTACATTCTAAAGGCCCCCATACACCTTACAATCTTTCCATACAATTTCTGTACAATCAACTTTTGTTCTACCAAAACCATGTAATATGAGGAGCTTTCTAAACCTTCCAATCACTATGTATTTTATCAGGGAGGACTGACACTACATAGCAGTGATATATACCTTCCAATCACTATGTATTCTATCAGGGAGGACCCGGCACTACATAGCAGTGATATATACCTTCCAATCGCTATGTATTTTATCAGGGAGGACCTGGCCCTACATAGCAGTGATATATACCTTCCAATCACTATGTATTCTATCAGGGAGGACCCAGCACTACATAGCAGTGATATATACCTTCCAATTACTATGTATACTATCAGGGAGGACCCGGCACTACATAGCAGTGATATATACCTTCCAATTACTATGTATTCTATCAGGGAGGACCTGGCACTACATAGCAGTGATATATACCTATTAATCAATATGTATTCTATCAGGGAGGCCACTTTACTACACAGTTGTTGATAGATCTAATGGAAATTGTATGGATTGATCTTAAGGTGTATGGGGGGCTTAACATGGGCCCTTCCAACAGACTTGGTCTTACATGGGCCCCTACCTGCTCAACAATACGTGAGTCTGTGTTTAATATACATAAAAAAGGAGTATGCTGCTGTTCTGCATTGGAGTACTAGAGAAGAGGAATAAAATTAACAGGAGAAGTAACTATGGGGCATTTAAAACTCATAACTAGCAGTGTGCAGAAATATGTTTCCTAACCAATACCCTATGACTTAAGCCCCCTATACACCTTTAGATCACTCCATACAATTTTCTTAAGATCTACCAACAACTATGTAGTGCGGGTCCTCCCTGATGGGGGGCTTACGTTTTTATTGCCATACCAGCCCAAGTCTAGGTTACCCTTCTGCCATATTCCCTGGCTACTTTGTAGTGCTGTAAAAAGCCAGAGAATATAATGGTCCTGCTGCAAATTTCATTTATCTATATGGTTTAGGTTATGCTCTAGTTTGTAAATACCAGCAAAGCAGATGACACTGGGGGTCCTTGGCATGTTAGGCAATCACAACAAATACTTTAATTGATCATTATAATTTTATTGTATATGTTGGGGGGAGGGGAAGGTATTTTAAGATTCCCTATGTATCCTCATAGAGCAGTGGTTCTCAAACTGGGGGGTGCGAAGGTATTCCAGGGGGGCGCAGGCTATCATTCTTAACCTGTGTTTGAATGATGAGGTGGGGCTCGATAATGTTCCTAAATAGAAAAGGGGGGCCTGCAAGGAAAGTTTAGGAACCACTGTCAAAGAGGAACAACCAAGGTACTGTGCTATGTATTCTCAAACACTGATTAAGATGAGAAGTCCCACCACTAGGTGGCAGTGTGTCGCCTCTAATGGGTGAGCCTGGCATGTGGGCCTCACCGCTAAGCCTTGTGTCATTCTATACCATCTATAATATCACTGAGTCCCGGATAAACATTCGCAGTTGTAAAAGAAGACCTTGCCTTATTTATTCAATGGAAATGTGTAACAGCTGTAATGCACTTTACTAGAGTTTTCTATTTTTTTTACATACCTTGTTCTTTTTTTTTCAGAGTGAATTTTAATGTCATTGTTCTGTTTGTAAAGAAAAATACAATTATTTTATTACAATAAAAGGATGAAAAGATTGGTATACATCTGATGTGTGTGAAGTGATTTTTGTTATGAAGAATGCATGTTCCTGGGGTGAGTACACTAAAATGATAACAGATGCCCTGGCTGGCACAGCACTGGGAGCTGCCTGGCTTCTTCCATACTGTCTTCATTTTAAAAAGGACCTATGCCCAAATGATTACATAAACCCGAGTTCTCCTTTGTTTACATTGTGTTCTATCTGATCCACTAACATATCTTGGTCTTTTCCACCCATTTCTCCATCACATGTGTAAAAGTGGACACTGGTTTTCTCCAGCTGAGTCTCGAAACCTTGCAAGACTTTGAAGGGGGCAGTCATTAAAGCAGACCGGTCAACTACTGTATTTTTCGGACTATAAGATGCACCTGACCATAAGAAGCACCCAGTTTTTTGAGCTGGAAAACTAGAAAAAAAAAAGATATTTGAAATGTTTAAATCAATTGAGAAGAAATCCCCCGCAGTACCAACTTCAGCCACAACTGAACTGGTGTCACTAGGGAGCACACTTCACGGCACATGTCATCTTCCTCACTCATGGGGATGAGGCGGCGGAGGGGGAACTGCTGCATATGTCCCCCCTTTAGGCAGTGTGTGTGAGGAAGCTACCAGTGTGAGTGCAGCTTTCCCACACACCTCAGGGGGGTGTGGCAAGATGTCCTGTCCCACTTTCTGCCTGCCTCTGAGAGAGTGTATGGGCATGGCTAAATTTCAATGGATGGAGACACGATACTTAACATAGTCCATTTATCTCTATGGCCACGGTCAGGGGCGCTCGGGCGCAGTCCACGATCCAAAATGCTGTAAGGCCATGTACCCACTTGGGCAATGTGCTGTGGTTCCAACTGGGCACGCCGACCGTGGGAGATCACTGGGTGCTAGGATTGCAGCATGGCATCTGCAGGCAAAAAGTGAGGGGGTGGGACAGGACATCTTGCCCCACCCCGTATGATCATGTCTGGATGGGCGCGGTTAAAGTGAAATGTGGATTTTAACCATGCCCATTCATGTCTATGGCCATAATCAGGGGATGATCGCGGATGTAGGGAGAAGCCCCATTTATTGTGACATGATTTTACCTCCCTGCTGAGGTACAGATTTCTGTACCAAAAGCGCACCATAGACTTTAATGGAAAAAAGTTTTGTGCATTTTAGGCCTGTAACTTCCCAAAGTATGTCCATACAGGAGTCTGGTGACATCCTGACTATAATACCATGTTCAGATGCTTTGTGAATAACTCACAATATCAGATAATAAGATTTTAATAATTCACTGTATGATGTAAATTAGCACTGCAACCACTAGATGGTCCAGGCTACAAAGGAGAGCATGGGGAGGAGGGAGAGGGATTGATTCGTTCTCCTGCAGCTGCCTCATTAGATCAGAGACACACTGAGCAGTGAATTTGCTCTCCTGTGTCTCTGATCTCTACCTGGCGAACCCAGCTCGTCCACTGCTGTTCTGACAGGTCAGAGCTGTCAGAGCAGGAGGAATGGTAGGGGGAATAAATAGCGCCGCACAGGTGAACGCTCATGTGGGGACAATCCCTCACCTGCGTTCTAGATAGACGGCCGACCGTAGATCTGGGCATGAGCCCCATCAGATAGATGGCGGCTATCACGGGAGACCGCCCAAGTAAAACAGACCCTTAGCCTTTCTTCTGCTTGTCTCCAGTACAAGAAGTAAGGGCCAATCTGGAGTGCTGGGTAGCAGTAGTTTGGGGCAGAAGTTCTAACCTTTCTCCATTCTACCCAAAACAAAAAAGGGAGTGCAACTAAAGCCCCCCATACATCTTAAGATCGATCCATACAATCTCCATTAGATCTACAACTGTGTAGTAAAGTGGCCTCCCTGATAGAATACATAGTGATTGGAAGGATAAGAAAGGCCCTCATATTACATGGTTTTGGTAGCACAAAATTTGATTGTACAGAAATTGTATGGAAAGATTGTAAGGTGTATGGGGGCCTTAAGAAAGTTGATGGAGCTGATTCTAAAGACAGCAATATGCCTCCCCGCTGGGTTCATGAAATGGTCCAACCGAAATACAGGAGATGAATGATTTGGATCCAATGAGCGTGTTTGTTGGGATTGTACACACACACTCAGCAATGCGCTTGCCTTTCATTGTATTGTACAGCAGGAAGTGAGGAGCCCGGGCGCTCCTGGAATAGGTGACTGTAGGACCGGGATATCTGTGGATATCTGAGGGAAGCCAGCGTTGTACAGACCTCCTGCAGCCAGCTGTTCCAGTGGACGGCAGCCAAACAGTGTTTGTAAACATCTCAGTCGGTTTGCATCAGCCAATGACATTTATAACTAATTCCAGATCAGCCGAACGTTGGTCAAGGGCCGCGATTACGACATCCGATGTTGTAACCGCATCTCTCCTACAAGATTCTCTATCTGTTTATGCTCTGGTAAGATTGATGAGGCCAAAACCATCCCTGAAATAAGACAGAAAGAACAAAGTGATTTCATAATCCCACACGGGTGTTCCTGCTAGGAAACAAGCTGCTCTCATCTTAATAGACTTTAAGGCTAGTGATGAGCGACTAGGCAATACTCAAATTCACGTAATTTCACAAATATCCGCCATAATATTCAATTCCATATTCGAAATCTCGAATATCTGCACTTGTGGACATGAATTGCGATCTTAAAATCGCAATTGCGATCAAATATGCGCAACGCATGCAAGTCAATGGAGCTCGGATATTCGACTGGGAGAATATCCATCATTTCCGTTTAAAAACTTGCATCGCATCCATTGCAATTAAGGGGGTCGCAATAATCGCGTCGGATATCCGATTTTATATTCGCGAATATTCGCGAAATGGTGATATTCGAGCTAATTATTCGAAAATCGAATATTCCAGCTCAAAACTATTTAAGGCTAAATTTGCACTGTCGTTTAACAAGGTAATTTTCTGGTCTTTAAGGTGACCAAACAACAACCTTGCTTTAAGTATAAAATGGAAGTCATTTAGATTGTTTATAGAACCTAAAATGTACTGTCGTTAATCAAGCAGTACGTTTTCGGATCGTTCTTCGTGATTGCCTTCTACTGTGTTCAGAAGTTCATCTCTTTTTTGAGTGTTTAAAAAACTACCTGCGAGCGACTATCCAACCTTTCTGCAGGATCAAGTGACCTCCTGTGGCTGCTTTAACGCTCCCTCCCCCCCCAGACGTTTTTCAGGCTTTAAAGCTGGGGTACATTGTGCAAAAAGGTCTTTGCTTTAAAGCGTCATTAACACTTTCTGCCACCGGAGGGCATCTAGGAAGCTTTTAAACGTGTTGTTCGAATAACAACAGTGTAAATTTAGCCTTAGTGTTGGGTGCCAAGCCAAAATAGGTGAACATCGGGCAAATGGAAACCCATTATGTAAATGAAGTTACCCAAGTTTACCTAAGAACAGAAATGTTGTCTATTGCAGCTGAGGGGTTGGTATCTGCGTTACCTATGCATTTTCCATTTTACGGTTTCTTCTCATTTGTTTTTTACCAGAATATCCAACCATTAACACTCACCCTTCTGTAACTATGGAGGAGTAACCCTTAGGCAGCAGTATTGTCATCTGAGGCAGTGCCGTTTCTAGCTGTTTGGGGGCCCTATGAGAGACAGAATCATGCACCACCCCAAGAGAGAAGTAGGGACACAACGCTTTGCACCCAAATCCAGAACCCCCACCACTGTCAGGGAAGGAAGATAAAGGAAGAAAGTGAATCCCTGAACAGCTGCGATGTGGAATTGGGGCCTTATGTAGCGGAGCTTGGAGGTCCCCAGGTCCCTATGCGCATGCATATTCACCATATGGCACAAACGGCCCTGATCTGAGGGCTTCAATAGAGGGTTGTCCAATACCGGTCCTCAAGGGC
>CM070033.1:17740423-17751577 GCA_036250615.1 Ptychadena robeensis
AAGAAAAGTTGATTGTACAGAAATTGCATGGTAATTGTATGTGATGTATGGGGGGCTTTACACACAAAGCAGAATGGGCTGGTTGTGAGTTTTGCTCACCTGTCACATATATCTTTGAGGAACGTCTCTCTACCTTGCAGCAGACTTTTGCAGAATACGAGATATTCCTGTTTTTCTTGGTGTGAGCACACTTGTGAAATACATCACTCTCTTTACAAGAGGCTGACTAAAAAATAGTGAGACAATCATTAGCGCTGTCTTGCGTGCTGCCCCCAAAATTATCCAACAGCTGCATGTCAGCAACTTACTGAAAGTGTTGTCCTGATGACTAACTGGCCAACTAATCATCATGATGTTGAAGGAAACCTCTTATTGATTGCTGCTGCTAACCTCCTCTATACTAAGTACTAGTAGTCTACATGGCATGGAAGAGTAACAACCTATGTGTGGTTTTCATTGCTATCTCTGTCCAGGTCGGAGAGGATGCACGCGGTTCCCTGTCCTGGTGACCATTAGAGATGGCCGTTTTTTTGTGGAAATTTTGACTAATTGAATTTGTGAGTTAATTGCAAAGCCCCTGAACATGATATCATCACTAAAAAAAGTAAAGAAGGGTTGTGGAAACAGTAAAAGTTGTAAATTGTTCAAAAGGAAGCCATGCACAGGCTGATTTTCACCCACTTTTTCAGCAGATTGACCGCCATGTGCACTCCCGTCAATCGCCCAGCTGTCACTCAGCCGAAAATCAGGTGGTCCCACCTGGTGAGATTGACCAGGAATCGCCCACATGTTGGATTGCACGGTGATCCGGCATGCCTGTAATTCTCAGCCGATCCCATTACTTGGAATGGGGTTGGCAGACACAAAGGGTGCCCACCAATCAGCTGAGGGGCCGGCTGCAGGGGGATGATGTCATTCCACTGCAGTTGATCCCTTATGTATCGAGGTAGAATCGCCTTGTGTATAGCTACCTTAAGCTGGCTATTCACCTTTAGATCTCTCTGTCAGATATCCTTTAGATCTACCAACAACTATGTAGTGCCGGGTCCTCTGCGATTGAACACAGGTAGACTTGATGGTTTAGAAAGTCCCTCATTTCATGGTTTTGGTAAAACAAAAGGAGATCTAAAGTAAATCTGACAGAGAAATCTAAAGGTGTGTGGGGACCCTTAAGCCCACATACACCTTACAATCTATTCATACAATTTCTGTACAATCAACTTCTCTTCTACCAAAACCATGTAGAATGAGGACCTTTCTAAACCTTCCAATCACCCTGTATTTTATCAGGGAGGTTACTATACTACATAGTTGTTGGTAGATCTAATGGAAGGTGTATGGGGCGGCTTTACACATGTAATTTTAACATAACTTTGAACCTCATTTATGCAAAAACTATGAGCTAGAACAATATTTTTTTGTTATATTCTCACAATCCGTCTCTACATCTCCAGTCATTTTAGTTTTGATACCATGTTCAGGGGCTTAGCAAATAACTCCTAAATAAAATAGTCCAACTTTTGTGACCATTTATAGACACGAGATCACTGGGTTGAGGCCCTGATACACCTTACAATCTTTCCATACAATTTCTGTACAATCAAATTTTGTTCTACTAAACATGAATATGAGGACCTTTTTAATCCTTCCAATCACTATGTATTCTATCAGGGAGGACCGGCCACTACATATCAGTGATATATACCTCCCCAATCACTGTGTATTCTATCAGGGAGGACCCGGCACTAATAGCAGTGATATATACCTTCAATCACTATGTATTCTATCAGGGAGGACCCGACACTACATAGCAGTGATATTAACCTTCCAAAACACTATGTTTCTATCAGGGACACCGGCACTACATAGCAGTGGTCTATACCTTCCAATCACTATGTATTCTATCAGGGAGGACCCCGCACTACATAGCAGTGAATATATACCTTCCAATCACCTATGTATTCTATCAGGGAGGCACTATACTACACAGATGTTGGTAGATCTAGGAGATTGTATGATCGATCTAAAGCGCCCCCATACACCCGTGCAGATGTCATCCATACACCTTAATGGGTAATACCAACAACTAGTAGTAAAGAGCCTCCTGAAGAATACAGAAGGATTGGAAAGGTGTAGGAAAGTAGAAAGGTCTCTATTACAGGTTTGTTTGTGGTTTAGAAGAAAAGAGTGAGTTGTACAGATAGTTGCATGGGAATGTAGGGTGTATGGGGGGGGGGGCGGGCTTAAGGTGATGGGGGGCTTACTTTCTTTGGATCCACTTTGGTAAGTATAAACAGCTGCGTACTGGAAACACCCCATAGGACAACCTGGTTGGAAAATATTGGATCCTAGCACTTGGTAATTATGTCAGCATCGCCTTCTTTCATAATATATTCCAACTCTTGACAGGTTCTACTGTACGGAGATCCTTGTTGTTCTTTTAATCTTGAGGCTAATCAATGTATGTCCAATAGTTAGGAATCCCAGATAGTTAAGAATCAGCAATTACATGCATCTGAGGTTCTTGATGTGTCAATGTGCTCATACTTTTTTCTTTTTATTCCATTGGCTCCCTAATTATTTATGAATCTGCAATGAGAAAGGAACATGACGATATAACCAATTTTAGAAGCAAACCATCATCTTTGACTAATGGCAGGTGTCTCTTAGACAGTGATGACCCAAATCTCTAGGGCAGTGATTGGCTGACCTGACTTGTCAGCTAAACACAGAGGCTGATGGAGGAAAGAACTGCAGCCCAACTGGACCCCAAGTTATAATCCAGAGGATTTGTGTGTAATTCAGGTTAAATTGCCAAGTCAGCACTTTAAGATAAATAAGTGGGTTTTGGGTTACAGTTTGGGCACTTGGTCTCTAAAAGTTGCGCCATCACTGCTCTAGGGTAAGAGTTACCACATGGCTGATATGGGACTTTATGAATGTAATAGGACGCAGACCATAAGGCCTGCATGCATGCCTGCATTAAATTGTTAGAACCTTGCTGATCATTTCTTGATATGATATCAAAAGCCCCTGCAGATTGAAAGCTGTCACTCAAACATTCCCCATCCATTTGCACTTAGTACCTACAGCTAAGGGAGGTGAAGAATGGATGAGCTGGGCCACCACAAAGGTCGCCATATTTTATAGAAAACAATTATTGTCTCTATGATCTTTTCTACCTATAACATTTGGACAAGTCTTAGTTATTCAGGCTGGGGTGGTAAAATAAAGCACTCATGGAAGCCATACCCAGGCCAGAGAGTAATTCTAGAGAAGTGTAAAGCCCCCCATACACCTTCAGATTCCTCCATACAACTTTCATGAGACCTACCAACAACTATGTAGTGCCGGGTTCTCCCTGATAGAATACATAGTGATTGGAAGGTGTAGAAAGGTCCTCCTATTACATGGTTTTGGTAGAAGAAAAGTTGGTTGTACAGAAGTTGCATGGTAATTGTATGTGGTGTATGGGGGGCTTAAGGAGGCTATGAAGTGTTAAGGAGGGGGCTATGCGAAGAAATTGAGTCTCCCGGAAAAGTTAACTTTTCAGTTCAGTAAATGTTCTACCATAGAATCTTAGCACACAACATATTGCAGATTAATACAACATGTTAATGCACACAACATATCACATGTTAATGCGCACAACATATCACATGTTAACACAGGATAATTATGTGATAAGAAATGTAACGAATACAGTATGTATTGAATTTTCTTTTCATGGAGTGCCTTATAAATACATCTTGTTTAATTACTTAAATCAATGACAGTTTTTTATGTTTATGTCTGCTTACAAAGTACAATACTCCTTTGACCACCTAAATTCTATATATAGTGTGCCAGGTACCCCTGTCATAGGGTGCCACTATTGGAGGTTGGGTTTGCATTCACCTATGGTTTGTATTGTATCACATGTTAACACGCACAACATATCATGTTAACGCGCACAACATCACATGTTAACACACACAACATATCACTGGTTAACGTACAACATATCACAGGTGGTTGCAAACAAGCGCAGAGCCAAGCTTATATTATCTTAAAGGGCATCTGTATGGAAATTGATACACAGACATCAATTGTTGACGTCCTGATATTTTGACCTGTCTGGAAGTCTCTGTCTTTTCTTAGCTACTATCACAGAACAAGCGATAGTTAGCAGTAAAGGCAGCCATTGAAACCATATGGCCTTTTTCAGAAAAGCAGTGAACAGAAAGGTACATGTTTCCTGCTGGTATATGCAATAACAGCCTGAGCCCTTTATAATATAGATAACATGTATATTAGTAATATTTTCCAGCAGACCCTCATACTCATTAGGTTTGGCCTGTGTCTGAGTATGGGAGGGGAGGTCAGCGGAACCTTTCACACCCGTCTCTGTTTCCGGGGGAATCCTATTCAGCGCACCATGTGTGCTTTGTTTCTATAGAAACGTAGACGCGGCCTGTGTGAAAAGTAGCTGGCGATCCATGAAGATGTCTCAGGGAGAAGCGGCCACGTTCACCTTCCACCCGCTACCGAACCGAACCTTCAACTTCCTGGAGAGCAGAGACATCCGGGAACTGCTGACCAAATGGTAAGTATGGCGGACGGGGTGCAGAGAGGAGAGCTCCCAGTGTACAGTACCTATGCAGACAAGGTGCCTCATGTGTGCAGTACCTCTTCCCCCTTTATAGGTGCTGCTGCTGCATTATCTGTATATAATGATCTCCAGCTGATACTTCTCTAAGTTCATTATGTCTACTTTGTTCCCAATTTAGCTGCACAATTACCTCATAATAGTTGTCATTTGGTTTGGCTGTGTAAAGTCTTCTACATGTTTAATTAAAAAAGTGCTGGGACTGTATGTAAGCCTTCCAAAACCAATGAGAGCTGTACACACACACACAGCTTTCTGTTCTATGGAGTGGGCAGGATGGCCGAGGGGCACTGCGCTGTATCCTCTACAATAGGAAAGAATAAAAGCCATTACTTTCTCAGCGGATCGCTTAACGGCATCAGTGGACAACTGTACTGCCACTGGATACCCATCTGGGACATCTGCAAACACTTCAGGCAATGGAAATCTAGCTTGTGTATGGGCCTTAAAGGGTTATTAAATCCGGTGCTACAATAGCGTGATCCCTTTCTATCAGTGATCCATGATCCTATGTTCTTCCATTGTCAATATCGAACTGAAGCCTTAGTAGTTAGGTGTATAGAGAGGCCCTATGCCAAGTCTCAGGAGGTGCCCATTGATGCTGGATGATCAGCCAGGTCAGTATACATTCCATGTATGTTGAGTGGATTAAGCCCCCCATAGACGGGCCAATTCCCGGCCATAGTTGCGGGCGACTGACCACCCTGCGCGCTCCCGCCGAACACATAAAGGTCGGTCACCCGCAACTACAGGGGAGCCCACCTTGAGTATCTGACCAAAAGAGCCGGCAGGTCGGATCGCACGCGGATCTGTCCTGCTGATTCATTTTTTTCTGCCCCATCCTGTGCTGCAGGCTGTAACTATGTGGATGTGGAGTCTCCTCCCCCTCCAAGTTAATTGGCTACAATCTGACCGCAATTGCGTGTGTTAGTGGAACACACAGGATTCCTGTCAGTTCTCTAGCCGACTCCTCACATGGTGGTGGCGTCACCACGCTGTTAGAAGTCTGCTAAAAGCCGGCCATAGATCGAGACCTCTATGGCCAGCTTTAGATTGTTCTGCACAATTTTATTAAGATTTTATATAGTTTAGTCTCTAGCTGTAGTCAAGTCGACTAGTCGCAATGAGGTCATCACAGACACAGTTAGGGAACACAAGTGTCTATCAATAAATAACTTTTATTAAAGTTCTCTGTAACATTATCAGTCAACAAGATAATAAAACAAAACAAAAATAATTTCCTGGTAGATTTTGGTGCAAAACAGAAAGTGGGTACAGCTTAAACCACACCAGCCAAGGCACATAAATGAGTCAACACTACACTGTGTTTACAAAAGAGCACAAGCACTGACACAGATAGAAAATTAGCAAAATGCCCACAAGATGGCACTGGCGTTTAAGTATAGACTTCACCAGCCGAGTCCATCTCAGGAACACGATGTCAGTACGTTTCATCACCCCGAGCTGCACACTGATACAGTCTCTGACTACACAGGGGATAATGCAGGTCATTGCTTCTCTCTCTGCGGGACTGCTCACCGACTGGCGTGCACACAAAGAGATGACTAGTCCACTCTTTTCAGGAGCTGCTGACTGTCCCTGTGTCTAGTAGACAAGATCATAAATGCCCTAGTGGCAATATATGTATTTACCACTTTATTATGTTATTACTGCTGTTCATAAAATCGATAACAGAGCTGCTATAAGCTTTATAAGCTACAGGTCTCCGTTACCATTATCACTTCTCACCGTTTCAATTTGTGAACCTCCCACTTTGCCTCAGGGCATCTTAATCATTTTAAGGGCTTGTACCGGCTGGTGAAGCTGGCCACAGGCCGGCTCGGTCCCAAAAGTGCACGAGCAGTCGCGGTACCCGCGTAACAAACCACGCAAGTGGGGACAAGCCCGTTGACATTAATGGAAGTGGCCAGCCTCGGCGGTGGGGACAAGCCCTAAGCCTGGAAAGAAAAGTCATTGGTGCGCCTGGATCAGGTTTATATATGGTTTCTTCTTTGCATGGTAATTTTTTTTTTGGGGGGGGGGGGGGTTTCTTCTGCCCTCGTCAGGAATTTCTTTTTTAACTGCAGATCTAAACATAACTCCAGCCATCAAAACATTGTTGGTCGGTGACAGTTAATCAATACACAAACTAGAGTTGGCTCAATAAGGTTCCTTTCTAGAAAAGGCAAAGTTTGGGAACCACTGCTATAAGGACATGTCCTATCTCAAATGAATCGGCCTACAATGGAGGATATCCTCCTGTCCCCCAATCGTCCACACAATGTGGATATTCCATCAGAAGACCCTTATGAGGTTCTGCCACAGGAAACTTCATGGGCCGGTCAAACAAATCTTCAAGTTTGATCACATCATTTAAAAAACAAAACAAAAAAAAACTATTGAGTAATTAATACACTTACTTGCCCTGACAACCTGTAGCCCATATTGCGCATCCAGAATAGGGGTCCCTCGCGGCATTCCTGTGCAGGCATCTTTTGGTACAGAACTATTATTTTAACTAGCTGATTTATAAGTTAATTGCAAAACCCCTGAACATGATATCATCACCAACATTTCTGGAGATGTAGAGAAGGGATTTGGGAACATTGTAAACAAAAACGTATTGCTTTAGTTTTTGCATAAATTTTGTTCAAATTTGAGTAACCGTATTTTCACACTATAAGACTCACCGGACCATAAGACGCACCCAAAGTTTTGAAGAGAAAATTAGGGGGGAAAAACAGCTATCCAGATATCAAGTGAATATACAGAATGTTCCAGAGGCAGGACTGGATCATGCAGTATTCACTCTATAATCCTCCAGCCAAAAGGCCAGTGCCAGGAGGGAGGTCTTCACTGCAGCAAAGTTTCAGGGATTGAACTTTAGCATGTGTCTATACACAAGCAGTACCCGTTCTCTGAGCACACTGGATCAACTTATGAAGAGACAAATTTTACAATCTGGCCCTGGACAACTTACCCATAAGCAGGTATTTACATATGGGAGGAGATATGAGTCACAAAATGTAATTATTGCAATGCAGAACGTTAATACACAACTTATTGTAAAATGTGTCTCTGCAAAAGTTGGTTAGTGTGTTCAGAGAATGGGTATACTATACTATGGGTACTATAAGCCAAATTTATTTATTTTTAGCAAAATTTGGCTTATATTTGATTATATATGGTATTAATTTTGGGATATAATTCAGATTTTTCTCACAGTAACAAATTCATCTTTTTATAATGGTTGTCACCAGGGGAGGGCTGGAAAGGGGGTCAGGGAGGCAGTTGCCCCCCAGGCCGCCCTTAACCAGCGCTGGACAAGCAGCTGTTACCGGCATGGCTCAGATCCCTCAGAGCTTCTTCAAGTCAGCAAGTGGAAACATAATGAGGGAGGGACTAACTGTACATAACCCTCTTCATCCCACTCCCAGCACCAGCTTCTGTTCATCTTCACCATGCGTATGAGATGAGAATGAATGAATAAGAGGCTGGGGGCTGCTGGGTGCCGAAGGATAGAGGCTGCTGGGGGTGATGGAGAGAGGCTGAGGCTGCTGGGGGTGATGGAGAGAGGCTGCTGGGGGTCATGGAGAGAGGCTGAGGCTGCTGGGGGCAGAAGGAGAGAGGCAACTGGGGGTGATGGAGAGAGGCTGAGGCTGCTGGGGGCTGATTGTATCATATTTGTCTTTCTTAATAATGTCAATATGTCAAACGGTGGGCGTGGATGGTGAGCTGGTTCAGTGGTGCAATGGGCCACAGGATTTGCCCCCCAGGACTAAGGCTGCCAGTCCTCCCCTGGTAGTCGGCAGTAAGTGGGTTAATGCCGGCATGCTCACTCCAGTGTGCTTCACGCAGGCTCCTGAAGTGCACATTGATGTCATATTTGCTTCACAAGCATTGGAGACTTAACACTGAGCTGTCTGTTCTTCTCTGGCTCCTCCGATGCACGACTTCAATCAGCCTGTTATGTGCTTGTTAATAGCGAGTAAATAACATTACCCTAACTGCATACACCGTGCAAATGTCGTGTACTTAAAACCTACAGTCAATAAACCAAAAAGATGCCAGAAGAGACACTTCTCTGTCCTTACAATTTGCTTATTGACTTTCCGTGTGTACAGAGCCGTGATCGCCTCCATTATATAGGGCTCCCAGACTCGGGTGTGAGGACCAACTTCACACGGATCTCAGCTTTGCAGAGATTAGCTTGTAGTGTAAGAGGAGATGCTGGGGATAGCAGACACTTTGTGAATGTAATGTTGCTTTATAATTCTCAGTGTACGCGTCCAGAGCATCTGGCGTGCTGGTTCCTTTTCCCACAAAGAGTAAGCAGTAATGTATTCCAAGGTTTCCTCTGGGTGCTCCGGTTTCCTCCCACACTCCAAACACATGCTGATAGGTTCATTGGCTTCCCCCAAAGAATCTGCTATGTTACATATGACTTAAGCAGGGAACACACGTGTAGATCTGGGCCAGATCCATGGCTGCTTTGAGTGCCGTGCGCACTCACGGCCATCTATCTGGCCCATATAATATGTGGCTATCCCTGTTTTCGAGCGGGATCCCACTTGAAAACAAGGATATCGGACATGTCCGGAAACCACGATTGATGTCCATTGCTTTGCATGGGGACCGCTGGGTGTCCTTGCAAAGCATCATCGGAGCTGGATGCTGGGGACCTGGAACATCTCTTATATCCAGCCATGTGTTTCCAGCTTTAAGGTGGCCATGCATGGGTGGATTTAGTTTGATTCCTAAACGATCTATTGCTGTGCACGATCATTCCCGCTCCAAGAAAATGCAGATTGAACAGGGACCCGACATGTTGGTAAATCCTACCAACCAAATCCAATCCAATCGCCATTCCCTTGATTTGATTGCCAACGGTGGTGCACAATCGTTCTGTGACTAATTGTGCCACCACTTTCTGATCGATTGCAGAGGAATTGACCCAGCTATAAGGTTCCACTTGAAATCGACTTTAAATTTCTTGGCTGAATTGATCGACCCAAACAAAAGTGATCGAATGTGTTAATTTCTGTTGATCTTCCAAGTATCTGACAAGTTTTCTTGGTATTTCAATAAATTTGCGTCCGATCTTACTGTGGAGCATGTGTACAAGGCTAGGGAAAGGAATCGCTCACATTATGTGATCCAAAATTTTTCAATCAAATGGAAAATGGAGTTGTGTATGCCTAACTTTAGAATGTGACATGTGACTGTGTTAGTTTCATATACATGACTATGGTGGGGACATTAGATTGTGAGCTCCTCTGAGAGACAGTTAGTGATATGACTATATATACTCTGTAAAGTGCTGTGTAATATGTCGGCGCCCTATTACTATTATCTCTTTATATATGCTCTGTAATAGGTCGGCACTATATAGTTATATAACTGTCTCAGAGGAGCTCACAATCTAATGTCCCTACCATAGTCATGTGTATGTAACTAACAGATTTATTTTTGGGGGTGGCCAATTAACCTATTACTATAGGCTAGACTCTAGTGCAGTGGCGAACCTTTTAAAGACTGAGTGCCCAAACTGAAACCCAAACTCCACCTATATATCTCAAAGTGCCAGCATGGCTATTTAACCTGAACCTCACACACACACATGAAACATGTTAATACACACTCAACGTTCTTATAAGATAGAATAGGGGAGGGTATAGGGAGCTGTGTGCAATCAGAAGAGAGGGGAAGAGAACTGACAGTATTGACAGCCAACAGCCTGCATTTCTTTCCTCTGTGCTGGCTGACAGCTCCGATGCCCACAGAGAGGGCTCTAAGTGCCACAGGTGGCATGCGTGCCATAGGTTCACCATCACTGCTCTAGAGCTTATCTCTATGTGCTTGCCGACCAGCTTGCACACTGTCTCTGTCTCTGATTGGCAGTTTTGAGAAGGAGGGCAGACAAGGCAGGGTATTTTTTTTTAAGAAACAGGAACCAGATATAGGAAAAATAGTCAAGATAAGAAAACACCAGTGGGAAGGGCAGGCAAAACCATCATCTCCTGTGTAATCAGAGGCAGAGACTGCATGTAGCCGGTCAGTGCACACATAGAGACAAAAGGTCTTTTGCTTCTCTGACAAATGGCATGAACACAGGGAGGCGACTAGTGGACGTCTAGCTAGAGCTTTACAATTTTTTTATGTTCCCACATCCGTTCTCTACTTATCCAGCAATTGTGGTGATGATACCATGTTCAGAGGATTTGCGATGAACTCAAGAATCGGCTATTCAAAGTTTCACAACCATCTCTAATAATATCTCATTGTGCCTTTCAGCACATCTGTGACGGGGAAAGAGAGAGCAGAGAATCTTTTTTATTTTTTTTAAAAGTGTGCCAAGGACCTGACCCACTCCTTGTTCAAACCCATTGTTAACAGTAGAAGCGGGTCATGGAATAGACCGTCGGTCCAACACTCTTGATAGGGAAGGATTGTTTATTGCATGTGATATTGCACTAAAACCGTGGTTTCCAAACTGGAGGGCAGGC
>CM070033.1:17764064-17781889 GCA_036250615.1 Ptychadena robeensis
GGGGGGGGGCCAAACTCAAGACCCGGGGCCAAAGTTGGCTCACAGTGTCATTATTTTTGGCCTGGCACAGATGTACCTTTTATTTGACATTTGATGTCACATGCGTTATAGTTTTAGGCTTTGCTTGTTCCGTATTCAGTGTTTCAAAACTGTGGATGTTTACTCAAAATCTAAAAATACATATGTTAAATTAAAGTTTGACTTCTCTCTGAGCTGGTATGATGGTGGCGTAGCACTACACAATCCCCAAAAAATATACTTATCTGAATCGTATGAAAGATTCCATATTTATTTACTAGGCTTCCGAAGGGTTTACTCCGGGTGGAGTATCGCAAGTGGCCACTAGGGGAGTTAATAATGGTATTCTATGGGAAAATACCATTCAGTTTAAGGAGGAGTTGCGATTAGAGAGTTCTGGGGGGTGCCGCGGCACATGACAGGGAGAGAGGAGGGACTGCGAGAGATCGTCTTAAATAACTCCGTACAGTTTAGTTTTTTTGTTTTGCTTAGGAATTCCTCACTATTATCGGCACTTCTAAGGCCATTCATGAAATTACCAATTTCTGGTGTTAGGTCCGCTTTAAGTTTGTTTCTGAATAAAAAGATTCTTGTTATATCTGATGGGAAGGAAAAAAGATATATTTTTGGAAGACTCTTTATAACCCGGACTCAAGAAGAAAACAGAATCACAACAGTGTCACGGTTATTCTAAAAGAACACCAGACGACGTTAAATAAAGTTGAATTCCAGGTTATATGTTACACCTTAAGGCCTTCATACACACAAAATCTGCCTCCGATCGCTGCTGCCCACATGGAGCGACAGATCCATGTTGCCCAAAATCTTGATCAGCCAGAGAACAGACATGTCCATATTTTCCTGGCCGATCTCATTACTATGGATGGTGACTGGCTGAACCGCTGGGCAACTGCCTACATCTTGATGTCTTCACGCTGCAACCGGTCTCTCGAGAATCCCGCAGCCATGTATTGGGGCCTTTATAGTGGGGTGAATCCAGCACAGAAAACATGTAACTTGTATAGTGTAGTTACTTACCTGCACCTTTGCACTGATCTCCCTCTAAGTGAGCGAGACTAGGGGCGCAGACTCGGCATCCGACCCAAAATGCAGAGCTTTGAGCACAGGCATAACTAGATATGACTGGGCCCCATAGCTAATTTTTTTTGGGCCACAGCTACAAATTTTGGGCAAAGTCAGGGGGCTAACCTTGATTTTTACTGAAAAAAATGTCTACAATTGAGGATGTTTTTATCATTATCAAATTACCTCTTTTCAGCTTATGATGAGTTTCTGTATATAATTATGTTTATCTCTCCAGGAAACAAAGTGGAAAAGGTTGAAGTAAAAGAAGTTCCCTGTACTCAGCTGTCACTGTCATTATTTGATTGCCTGTATGCAGCAAATATCATCCGGGAAGGGGGATACATATCCAAATGTCTAGATGAATATGTAGATGACTTCATTATCTCCGACAAACTCCGCCAAGTAAGCGTAGCATTATCTGATTTTTGACCGTTTATATATACAACTGATTGGTATGTGATTGGTATGATTTGTTGCTGATTTTAACTCCGGATAGCAGAAAAATCTTTTTATCTCTGAAAATTCTGCCCAGTTCCTCCAGAGCTCTGTATTAGCGTAGCTGAGTAGCAGGCACTCTCCATATCTCAAGTGTCTTCACACAGACTTGTACATGATGGCATTTCTGACCTCATCCGCTACGCAAAACAGATATGGTACATATTGGTCATATTTAGACTTTATGCTCAATAAGACATACTAACAAACCGAGACACAACATATAAGCGATTTTTACATTAATGCCACCAGATCTTCTTTGTGTGATTGTTTCTTTTTTTCATCTTTATATAAATAATCAGTAGGAAACGTGTCATTTCCACCAATGGATCACACAGAAACCTCCGCTGCCCGGCAACATTCCGCTCTTCCTGGACAGTTTCCAGGCAGTTATCCATTAGAATTACGCAGGGGTTTTCAGGGCTGCAATTTCAGGGCACCAAGATGCATTTCCTGATTTTTTTATTTTCATCAATATATGAATATTGCAAATAATTCACATGTTAACAAAAGCATCATTTACACCAAATGGTTGGCAAAAAGATTTCTAGGTACATTCGATGTTCCCCGGACAGTTTACAGGTGATTACCCATTAGAATACCATGTGGGGGTGGTCGTCCGTATGTAGCAACTGCTGCCCCAAGGATGAAAACACTATGTGCACATCTGATAAGCTGATTAAAGCAGGGCACACACGGCTCGATATTGGATCCCTTCAAGGTTCCCTGCAGCAGCGCGATGATGTCATCACGCTGCTACCCAATATCGGAGGAGCCTAAACACAGCACTGCTGGTTTACGGACCATTGCTTACGGTCATGTCCAATACCCCTGTTTTCTAGCGGGATTGATTGGTCCCGTTTGAAAACGCCGATGGATGCATATAATATGGGCCAGATACATGGTTGTGAGCGTGCACGTTGCTCGAAGTGGCCATTGATCTGCCCCATATCTACACGTGTGTACTCTACTTCATACTTTCACCCCATTTTCTCTGGTTTCAGCTGGTTCGTACTGCTTTAAGAGGACTAGTTTGATTAAAAAATAAAAAAGCTGTATTGTGTTTCTTTTGTAAAAAAAAAACTGCAAACACGTGTTGCATTAGCACATACCTTCAACCTCCTGGGCGTTCTGCCCAAGTTATCTCGGGGTGAGTTTCTTAGCTGATGGGGGTAGGCGGCACCATTGACCTCCTTGTATTGAAGGTTTTTCCGAGCACACCTCTCGCGAGTCATGTTCGGGACCCCCCCAGAGGGCAGAAAAACGTGAAAGCATGTAATGTGCTCTGCCTTTAAAAAAAAACGTGCCAGGTGCATAACGCCCAGGAGGCTAATAAACATATAGTGTGAAAGGGTCCTAATGGTGGGCAAGAAAAAGAAAGAGAAGGTTGGGAGAGGATGGAGTGGTAAAAAGGAAAATTCAAACAATGGGAGGGGGGTCAGTGTTGGAGAAAAACAAGAATTGGAGAGGAAAGGAAGTGGCTAAGGTAAAATATAGGGAGTTTGGGGAGAAGGAACAGAGGGAAAGGGGTTATAGAGGTTTATGCAAGCATTGCTCAAACCGCCCCAATTCCTATCACTACAATAATACTTCACTAGAAGGAGAACTTCTTTAACCCGGACTCTTCTCATTCTAGGTCCTTCTTGTGGAAGACTCCTACAAGTTTGACATTTTCAGCCCCTCGGATAGACAACAGTTTCTTTTTCTGCTTTTTAAACATCTTTGCCTCGGTGGAGCAGTCTGTCAGTTTGAGGATGCAGCTGACCCTTATCTAGATACAACAAAGGCCATGTACAAGGAGCTGCTGAGGTAAGATGGAGGAGCCCCTTATATATTTGTTCATATTTTTCAGAAAGGAAGCAGGCACTGGCTAAAGTATATGGAGTTTATTAAATATGATGATATGAAAAGTTGAGTCTCTCCAAGCAACTTGACTTTTTTAAATTGGTTCCCTCTTTATTTTTCATCGCTGCTTTCATGGCATTTAGTTGGCTAATCCTTTGTATACCATCAACAAATGCCATTTTATTGGAATACTTGTTTTTGTTCTATTTTGCTTTATCCTTTGTTACTTCCTGTCTACATGTATGTACTCCAGTATGCCTTAATGTACATTGTAAGGGCAACTTGTAGTATCCATTAAAAGCCTCCTTTAGCCACTTCCTGTCTACATGCTTGTACTCCAGCCAGAGGTGCCCATTATTCTAACCAGGCCTACCTCAACCTTTCTGCCATAGAAGAACCATTAAAATATCCTTTTCTCCCATAAAACCATTGCTAATCCTTATGTTGCTTACAGCTTATGGTACTTGCGCTTGATTGTTAGAAGAATAATGGCTTGTTTGCCATAGTTCATGATGACTACCATCAAAGTCTACACTACATTGGACATTAAGGCATTCTTTCCTAAGTTCTATAACATGCCTGCATACACAGACCCGTTAACAGCCTGTGAAGCACCACGTTGCTCCAATGACAACACGAGGCCTCACGGTGTCCATGTATCGCTGGTAATAATGCTCTATGCATCCATTGAATATAAAGCCAATAACGTGGCACTTAAGGAGCCCTTAAACACGGAGAAATTTGTGGGCAAATCACAAGTTGGATGCCAGTGTAGACTTTGCCCATCTGTTATCTAAATATTTTTGAAAAGAGATCAGAAATGTCTCATTCTTTAACCTCCTAAGTGTTTAGCTCAAATGTATTCCGGTAGGTTGAGTTTGTTTACTAGCAGTACTTGCCCCGAAATAACCTCGGGCGTACTCACCCATTCGTCCCTCCGTACCGGCGAACCTGATTTCTGGGTCCGCCGTGGTGCCCGAGAGGCGGTAGGGGCTTTACCATTGACCTCCATGTTCTAGGTGTAGCATTGCTTTATTTTTCCGCACATCCCCTGCCTCATCGATGATGTAAAGGGGGGCGGAGGGAGGACGCGGCTGATTAAAATTTACTAAAAAACGCTCAAAGCATTAAGTAACATCTAGCAGACTCTAGAGAAACTTGTTGACCTCATGTTGTCATTGTTTCGGCGGCAATGATGCCCTTTGCACCCATTTAAGTTAAAACCACTAACGCAGCACTTAAGGCGCCTTTAAATACAAACACAAACAATTTTGCGGGCAATCCATGAGTTGGGTGCCAGTGTAGATCGTGCCCATCTCTTGTAGCTAAATATCTTTCAAAAAGCAATCTGAAATTTCTCATCCTTTAACCTCCTCGCAATTAGCCCGAGTTATTTCTGGGTTAGTTTACTGCAGTGGTTCCCAAACTGGGGGGCGCAAAGGTGTTCCATGGGGGTGCAGGCCCTTTATTCTTAATCTGTGTTTGAATAGAGAGGGGGACTCGATAATGTCCCTAAAAAGAAATGGGGGGGCCCTGCAAGGAAAGTATGGGAACTACTGGTTTACTGTGAGTTTACATTAGACCAAAGCCCCCCCCCCCCCCCACACAATAACTTCGGACATACTCACCCGTCCAGAGGGAGCCCCCGGGGTCCCTCTGTATCGCCAATTTTTCTGGGTTTGCCCTAATTCTGGAGAAGCAGTAGGGGCAGCACCATTGACCTTCATATTAAAGATGTAGCAATGCTTTTTTGCGTTTTCAAAAAATTTTTATTAAAGGTTTTTTACAATACAATAGTAATAGTAATTGTAAGTCATCAAGTAGCATTAGGTTTAAGTGCTGGCAGAGAGGCATAATAAGGCGGACAAAAGACACAGTCATTCGCATCAAAACCGCAGTAAATGTGGTAGCCGTGATCAACTTCCTAAACTAAAAAAAAAAAATACAGGAAGTTGAAAGTGACCAATAATCAAAAAGGGGGCCAACTTGTAGCAATATAAACAGGGTAGAAGCGGGATAATGACGAGGAGGGGGGTCAAGGGCGGGGCCAGCGTCCCTTGAAGGCATAGGCAAGGGGACTTAACAGGGTACGTTTGGCGTATTATCCAAGGTAGGTAAAAGTGGAGCAGGCATTGCTTTTTTTAAGCACATCCCCGACACCATCATTGATGTAAAGCGGGTGGGGGGTCAGAGGGAGGGTGCAGAATCACCGCAGATTACATTGTACAAAATACAGAGAGGATTAAGGATCAACTAGCAGACTCTAGAGGAACACATAGAACGCTTATTTAGAAAAGCGGCTCTGACCTGAATTCTAGGAACAATGGTGGACCTTACCTGTCAATGGTGTGTTGGCACAGATGCTTATAGGTTCCAGGTGTGACACAACAGGAGGAAGTTGTCAACCCATAACAGGAAATCGCTTTATCACTAGGTCACCAACTTGTATGTTTTTTCTAATAACTCTAATAAGTTAAAGAATATTGAAAATTTTAATTAAAAAATTACATTGCAGTTTTTTCATAATTTGTTTTAAATATAGTTTTTATTTTTAGCTACAACTTTTCGTGAATCCATTAAATAGTTTGTATGAATAATTATTGTGCATAGATCCGTTGATCTTTGCACTCTGTGGCTCATGGATTCTTTTTTTTCCCCGAAGGGTGCAGTTTTAACAAAGCCATTTCACAATCACTCTTTAATAACCTAGTGCAGTGGGAAACGGGAAACAGATGGGGAGAAGTGGGAGGACAGAGATTTTTAATGAGGACAATTTAGCTAATTAAAGACCCTAACTGAACAAAATTAATATAAAGGGGTCTTTGTGTAAATCATGCGACCTTGAAACTTTTTTGCTTGTAATTTTAGATAAACAATTCCCTTCCACAGCGGGCTGTACGTCTCCCCGGCATGTTATTCCTGGGACGGTGTCCCCTAGAAATGGTGTTTATTTTTTCTAGCGTCATTTCTGTGCTCCGTGATTGCGGGCCGGGTTAATGTAGTCAATTATTACGTTAAGAAAACACATGGTATATCTGGACACCTTGTGAAACGTTGCCCTCTAAATGAACCTTTCATCTGAAATGCACGATTCCATAAAGTGACTTTTATGTTGGAAAATAAGAGTGAAGAAGAAAAAAAAAGTTAACTTTCATCACAAGTTCTAGAAACTTTATTGAAAAAGGAAATGGAAGGAAGTAACGCAGGGCTTGTATGTGCTCCATTATATGAAACCTGCCTTGTACACATTCACAGGCAATCTCACACATAATAGCTTCCATTCAGCTAGAAATTTTCCCAGACTTGTGTAGCATCTGTGCCCATAAGCCTCCCGAAACGGCTCAAGTGCTGGAATCCGACTGCACTGTCACCAGACCTCCATGGCATGTTTATAGATGCGGTGGGCAAATCAGGAACAAATCAGCTGGGAGTAAACTCCTGGGCCACTCTGCCCGCATGGAACATTAGGGATAACAAGCTCCTTCGTCATGACTTTGACTGCAGGCATTTTGTTTAATTACATTTAGTTTTTTTTTTGCTTTCGAGTTATCCGTTCACTTACATTTCTCTTTTAGGCTTTTGAAGTCCAGATCCACTGCTTATTAATCTAAATGTAATCCGTGAAATCCAGTTATGTAATAAGTCACGTGACCCCTGATCCAGTAGTAATCAGTTCAAGCAAGCCTAAGGATTGTATATGTATTGTATACCATATTTGTCGCTCTATAAGACACACCCCATAGATTTAATAAGAAAATTAGAAAAGCAAAATAAAGAGTCAGAAACACAGACATTTACATATAAAGTGAATATACAGTAGGTCTGGTCCATTCTGTATTCACTCTATATGCCTCCAACCAAGCCAAAAGGCCAGTTCCTGGAGGCAGAGGTTAGTTCCAGCTGACAGGGCTGAAACTTTAACATGTGTCTTTTAAACAGTTCCTATTCTCTGAACCCACTGACCAACTTTTCAAGAGTCACAATTTACAATCTGGCACTAACAACTGACCCATGAGCACCTATATGGGAGGAGAGATAGGTCTGTGTCACATCATTCTTTTATTGCAATTCAGAATATTAATGTAAATACACAATTCATATTATCTAGCCTCAAATCACTCAGATGGTTGGTCAGTGTGTTTAGAGAATGGGTACTGCTTGTGCTAATACAGCTCTCCCTCTTGGTAGTTGGCTTGGCTGGAGAAAATATAACAAATTCCACTCTCCTGTGATGCAGAGCTATTGCTCCCAGTATGTTTGGGACTTAAAAATGCATTTTTTTACATATTCGGACCATAAGACGCACAGACATTTTTCCTTTGATTTTAATGGGGAAAAACGACTTCTTATAGTCTGAAGTTATAGTTTCTCGATCGAGTGGTTATTGACCTGTGTATGGGGATCTTTAATCTGCATGGTGTTGGTTACATATAGGAGCTTCTGCTAACTGGCTTTCCTATAGATTGGCTCTAGACTGTGTTAAGTACAGTAGGTACATTGGATTGTGAGCTCCGCTCCGCATGAATCCAGACCCTTAAAGAACACCTATGTTACTATATAGTCAGTAATATTAATGAGTAACATGTAAATTAGCTTACCCCTACATTGACCCTAGATTGTGTTCGGGTTAGGCTGTGTTTAAGTTAGGCTTAAAGCAGATGTAAACATAAAAAATTAAAACATGAAATAAATAAACATACTGTATATACATAACTCGCATCCATGTAGCATTCATCCAGGGACAGCGAACCCGAAGGAAAAAATAAATACTTGCCTTACCTGCCTGCTCGCTCCCCTGTCACCATACCTGGAGTGTCCAAACCTCCAGGCAGCAAAACTCTTCCGCTCTCCATATCCATATCTGAATCAGGTGACGTTCCGCGTCTGTGTATTTTGAATGTACGGGGTACTTTTTTTTCTTTCTAATTTTGACCTCTGATCTTCTACAAAGCAGAATCAGAGGTGGTAGGTTCTCTTTAAACAATGGTAGGGGCGTTGGATTGTGAGCTCCTCAATGACCGTGTGAGAATGACATGTCAGTGCTAAATACTCATTAGTAATAATATTAAGTGGCCCCTAGACTGTGCACACACTGGTAGACTATGACTATGCTAGGTAAATTGGATAGTGATTTCCTTTGAGCCAGATAGTAACATGTCTATAAACTCCCTTAAGGTAGGCATACACCGCCATCCCCATCCAAAGTAATGTCCGGCACACAAAGGGTGCCTGCCGATCCTCCAAGGGGTCAACTGCAGAGTGATGACGTCATCAGGCTGCAGCCGATCCCTCATCTTTCGAGGGAGAATCTGTCTGTGGCTGCAGCCGATCCCTCATCTATCGAGGGAGAATCTGTCCGTGTATGGGCACCTTTAAACTAAATGGTTAAATATTGTGGATCCTATTCTACCAAAACATTGCACCCCCCACCCAATATTAATGAGAAATTATATTCAAAACTTTCTTATTGTTAGTAAACAGTGGGGTTTTAAGGTGCTGTAGCTATCAGGACCTTTTACTCTATATTTGTTTAATTTTATTTTAAAGCATGCATTTTTTTATAGGAATGCATTTCTGCATATATACAAAAACGCATAAAATTTTCACATTACATCTGCATTTTTGAACAAATCAATGAAAAATTCATCAAATATGCATACAGCAGGGCGTTTTAAAAAACGTATGCGGAAACGCTGCGTTTTAAAAAATGCAACGCATGCAGTGTGAATGGTAACATTGGTTGTCTATGTAAAAACGCATGCGGTCAAAAAGTGTGCGTTTCTAAAACGCAACATATAGTGTGAAAGGGCCTTAAAGGTGACCATACACGGGTCAATTTCCCACACGATTCCTGGTCGATCGATCACCGGGCGCCTGCACGCCGATCGATCACCGGGCGCCTGCACGCCGATCGATCGACGAGGAATCGAGTGTAGCCCACCTTGACTGATCGACATGGCCCCCAAATCGGATCGGCCAGGGAACCAACCTGTTGGTGTTTTCTGATCGATTGAGCACACATCAAGGGGCGTTGACATTTGTGAATCGATCGACTGGTAACAGAATCGTCCAGGAATCGGTGGCCTAAGGTGGTAGGCACAGACTTGTATGGTCGATCGATCAACACCTGTGACTTCACCGGAATCGATCGGATGGATCGGATCATGTGATGTGTAACAGAGCATTGCTAGATGTGTTAGTAGTGTAGTACAAGGCTTCAGGCCTGATTTTTAGGTCACTCGGGGTCTGAAATCCATGCTGAGCCCTGCCTGATAAAGCCTGTGTGTATTTAAGGACTAAAGATGAACTTTGGCTTGGACAATGAATCCTCCTAATAAGGCATTGGACAGTTGGTGTTTGGTTCACCGATTCTGTATTTACACAGTTCATCTTCTCACGGAGGGCAGAGTACATGTGCTGTCAGTGGGTGTGAGAAACGCACTGTTTTGGCTCGAACAGTGAAGAAGAAACTAGGCCAGATGCACCTGCCATTTACCTTCCATTCAGCTTGTTATTGCTCACTTCCACACCCTGCTCCAGACTCGCCATAATTCACATGTACACATGTGGACAGAAATACGAGGGCAGCAATGTATATTTGGATTACGGATGAGCAGTTTACATGCTAGAATAAGTTTTGGAGATGAGAATTGTGAGTTCACTTACAGCTCCAACCTATCCTCTGATTATACCACACAATGTAAGATCCTCATGTGGTGCACTACAAGCTTCAGCAGGTCAGTTACACCTCCATATCCTGGCCAAAGGGCATCCAGCATCATATAACCCTTTCCTCTCCAGCCTCACTATACATATGACTCTCACCACCCTCCTTAAAATCCCAAAACATATATTGTATGCCCTGGACAGAAAAAAAAATTTTTCTCTGCCCAGAAAAGTTTTTTTCCCTCAACGTGGGGGTGTGGAGACTTTAAAGGCCAACCGATTATTCAAGAAACTTGATGATAGCAGTAGTAAAATACAAAAGTTGTTTAACAGTTTTTAAAACCTATCTGGTTAACAATCCATTGGACTCGTAAACCTAAAATGTTTGTGTTATTTTATTACTGCTGTCATCAAGTTTCTTTAAAGGACAACCAATAATTCAAGTCCCCCATGCCCTCCCTTTGCAGGGGCAAAATCTTTTCTGGGCTCTCAAGCCTCACTGGCCAACTCATTTTGGCTTTGCATCATATGTGGGCACTGGCACAGGTTTTCGTTTATTTACCAGGTTCCACCTCACACCGGCCATGATCTGCCATCATCACATAGACTCAAAATAGGCTCCATATTATGTCACTAGAAATTAAAAGAAGGTGCAGTAAAAGTTTATATGTAAGTACATAAGTTTATATATGTATGTATATAGGTGTGTGTGTGAAATATATATATACACTGCTCAAAATAAAGCAAACACAAAAACGAGACCTGATCCTAGATCTAAAGGAATGAATATTCTTATGAAATACTATGTTCTTTACATAGATGAATGTCCTGACATCCTTCACACAAAAATGATCAATGGAAATCACATTTATGACCCCATGGAGGTCTGGATTTGGAGTCACACTCAAAATTAAAGTGGAAAAAAAAACAATACAGGCTGATCCAACTTTTATGTAATGTCCTTAAAACAAGACAAAATGAGGTGACTTAAAAATGATCCCTTTACATAATGTGATCTATTCATAACCAATCAATTCCTATCCTTAAGCTAGCCATACACGCTTGGATTCTCTCTCGATTCTTGAGGAACAGACCCTTGGGATCGCCCGGCACCCTGGATTGGGTTGGATCACCATGCAATTCGACATGCAGCGGATTCCTGGTCGATCATGTCAGCTGGGCGCACCAGATTTTCGGCCGATAAATCGGGGGAAAATTGGCCCGTATGGCCACCTTTAGCTGTGTACTCATGTTCCATACTATGATCGGATACAAATCAATCGAAATGCCAAGAAAACCCATCAGAAACTTTACTGATCTACTGAAGTTTACCAACATGTCTGATCACTTTTTGATAGATTTTTTTTTCCGATTTGGATCACTTTTAAAACTATTTACCTAAATAGATCAATTGAAAAAATGGAACCATGCATGGCCACCTTTTACTCTCGTTACCCTGGATGAAGTCCTAATTTTCACCTTTTAAGTGCCTCTTGACTACATATTTTTTCTGGGTTGGGTTTGCCTTTTATACGAATAGGATATATGGCACCAGAGTTAACAGTAAAGTAATATGGACATTTGTTTACCATCAGCATTCATCAATCATCCAGTTTCCTGGTGACTGACAATACTTTGAGTTCAGCTCATAGATAGGAACAAAAGACCATATATTGCTGTAGTCTGCTGTGTGTGACACTCCCTTGACTTGTCCAGATATGGTCTTCCTGGTGTTTTTCCTCTTTGATTTAAAGGGCTATACTTTTACAACCTGTTTTTAAGGTCAACATTTGCACAGTTCATTATAAAAACTTACTGAAGATGTATATCTACAAGAATGTGTACAAGAAGGTACTGTTTAGTTTCAGTTTATGAATTCATTTATAAGCTATATAGGAATCTTTGAGCAGTGTATTTGTTACATTTAGGAGACCCTGATTTATATCATTTTAAGGTATTCAGATATCTTTTATCCACGGGTAAAGGGTCTATGGGCATTAAATGTCTCCACTAGTGGTACATGTGAAGGCCATATAGGCCACAAAATGGAGAACATTGTCGGGGGCTATTGGGGTGATGATTCTTACATGTGGTGGTAGTAGCAAAAATAGCGGTTTATTCATAAAGTGACCAGAGCTGCATAATGAGATGCAGAAAATTCAACATAAGCATGCAAATTCCTGGCAGGGTGATTGCAATTGCAGTGCTTCATTGGCTCATTTGTCAAAGTTTGATGGGTTTTTTTTCAGTCTGCATTCAATTTGTATTCCATTTGCACTTTCTATGCAAAATTAAATTTTCTTGATGGGTATCTTTTGGGGCAGGGGCAGGGGCAGTTGGCTGCCTCGTGGCAGGGTTAAACCAATGTGTCAATTGTTAACCAATCCTATAGCACCAAGTGGCATAATTATATTGGGATCTGCCCATTTTATGAGGATCTGTCATGCACACCATGCCTGTTCTGTATAGCAGTGTGCTCCTGTGTTCGAATCACCTGTTCTTCTGCAAATGTCTTTGTTGCCAACAATGACGCAGTCTGGTTTCGGACATTGCTTGAACTCTGCCAGCCCTGATCTCTGATCATCTCCTGTCCTATCCATCTGTACCGTACTTTTTGAACTGACCTTTGTGTATGACTATTGGCTTGTTAGGATACTAATGAAGCTTGTTAATACTATATATGGTGTTGGTAATGATTGTGTGTCCAAGCATTTTTCAGTAAACTATTACTTTAAAAAGATGATAAACCGTAAGATACAATAACTGAAACATATTGTAAACCTGCTGTAAAAGGTACACAATGCAATACATCAAATTGAAATTGCAGCATTTACTATTATCTCCCTGGTGGTTTGCCGAAACACAGATCTGGGTAAGTTTGTTTACAAACTTTTGCCGATCACTTCCAGCAGCACCTCTTCAGCGTCAATGGTGGGGGGTATGGGCAGGCTGCACCACTGAACTCCATGTTAAGCAGGCAGAGTTAGTTTCCCTACATTGCCCGCGTCATCGATGACTACAAGAAAGAAGGGAGGGCGGGGAAAACCAGCAGGAGTACATCCTCCTGTACCTCATTGAGAGGTTGAGTAAGACATCTAGTCTCTAATATCTATCATGAGATGGGTTTGTAGAGGAGCGGTGAAGGGGCTGACTGCTTGGCGCCTGTCTGGGTGTGGACCGTAGGGAATACGTGACCTAGGTCACCAGGTGCAGCGAGGTCTCTTACCCTTTGGCGTGCGATTCTCCCCTTCTTCCTAGTGGACAGCCATCTTGGCCCTGCTATGGGAAGGAACACTGGCGCGGCTTACAGTGGGGAGACAGGAACCCTGGTCCAGACAGGTAGTCAGCGGGGTCTGTTTCACACAGTTCCGTTTGTAGAAAGTATATCCACGGCACAGTTCTTTCATATAATGAATAAAGAATGTCCACATACTGGTTACAGGTTAACTGGGGGCTACTTTACTGAAGGGCAGGTGAAAATATACGAGTGTTCACCACCTCTGGTCCCAGAGGGCTGCATCTTAGGAAAGTTCAGTTACAAACAGGGTATCCACTGTGGCCTGTCCCTGGGAAGTTTAGGGAGCTTGATTAGGGCTAAAGTTGCTAAGGAGGCCCAGCGGGGCACTACCCTACCCTGAGGGGGGAAATCAGCTTCTTACTCCATCCAGATGAGAAGCTCCTGTTGCCCCAGGCTGAAGGCCGTTCCCATGGGGGGCCTCAGGAACAAGGAGGACACTGCAGACAGGTCCAGAGAGATGGAGTGGCTAAGAACAATACAATTTATAAGTTTCTCTAGGCCAGAGTCACATCCCCCAGGCAGGACCCTCAAAATAGTGAGCACACATTTAATTAACTGTTTAGTGGCTTTTCCATTACACTACAGGTTCATGCCAAGTAGAAACCAGTGGAGGCTCTGAAGTACCCTAGCACAACATACAATGGGTTAGCAGAAGAATATTCAATATAGAAAACTAAGATAAAGAAAAATGTTAAAATAAAAAAGCTGTATGAGCTAAATGTAGAAGACAACAGAAAGATGTTCTACCCCATTGATGGCATTGGTAGTGAGCCATGGTCCAATCCTGAGACCCAGGTGCCAATAAACCAACCCAATACCTCCATTCTTCTCATTTTACTTGCACCCGATTGGACGAATTAACTGGACACAACTCATTCACATTTAGTGACACCTTCTCTCCTGCGCAGGTACTCCCCATACATACTTGTGTCATTAGTCATTTCTTTTTATGCAGTTAATGCTCCTTTGCCTCTTTTTTTCCTACAGATCTCCCTTTGTTACTCCCCAAAGCCATTTTTTTGTGCCAGCAGCCCCTAATTCTGTAATCTCCTTAATTGCCTTTTGAAATCATCAAGCGAGCCCAGCGCTGTTTCACTTCGGGACACCTTTATTTGGCCGTTTCATGCGCCGTCTTTTAAATCTAAAATTTGCCCTTTTTTAAATAGCAAAGGCTAACAAGTCTCATTTGTCTCCCGGTAATCTCCTCGATTTCACAGCAGTTTCACATAACCTTTACTTCCCATAAAAGCCTTTTTTCTTCTGTCCGAGTGGCCGGGAAGTATTTGAGAGGAAATGTTTTTCTAAGGATTGTTATTGGACTTTTCTCATTACAAGGGCACAAGTGGAGTTTGTTGAATGGCCCTGGCTGTGTCTACTATTAGAATTCCACATGTGAAGCTCATTATATTCATATGGATACCTTCATCTCTAGAGTGGTACTGACATGAACTCAACCGTGCTGTCAGGATGATTTACTCAGAAACTCCTGTAACCACAGCTTATTAGGGTAACACTGAGAATGGGCACCAAATGAAAGCACCTCTCTGTGACCAGTGTGTTTCAGCCACTCGCTGCTCGCTGTACTATTTCTGTTTCATTACACAAAAAGCCTGACTTAAAGGGAATCCATTGTGTACTTTCAGCAAGCACATGTGGCAGACATTAAATTACTTTGTTAACTAGGTGTTTATATTTTTAACTTACTTGCTGTTCCATATTGTAATTTATTGTGTCACATGAACGGATCTATAAGGCGCCCCCTGGTGGACATCTGTGTCATCCATACACAGCGTGGTTTTGTTTATAGGGGCCTATTGATGAACAATCACAACTTTATTGATAGATTGAATTGTAACAACCGTTTGCCCTTTCTATGCAAAATTCAACACAAATTATCTTAATTGGGGTATTTTGTACCCCTCCAGGGGTGGGGCAGGTGGCTGCCTCGTTTCGGGGTGAAACATGTTCAATTTGAATTTGGGCTGCAGGAGATGTATCTGTTAATGGTTTACCAATCCTATAGCGCCAAGTGACATAATGAGAGTGGGCAATCTGCCTATTTAGACTATGTCTCCAGATCATTCGGGACCCCCATGCTAAGCACAGTGCTTGGCGGGGGATGCCGGCAGATGCTGTGTTCTCATGCTCTGAGCCGTTCCGTCGATGCAGGGGGTTACCGTAGTGCAGTAATTTAACCCCTGCATCGGCCAGCTAAAGTGTATGTGATCCGTCGGGTTCCCTGTGCTTAACAGAGGGGTCCCGATGCATCACAAAACGGTCTGGGGACATGGCCTTAATGAGGATCTGCCATGCACATCATTGCTACTAATGACTTGTGTATAGCAGTGTGCTCCTGTGTTTGGTTCACCTGTTCTTCTGCAAATTGCCAACCCTGACCCAGGCTGGTTTCTGGCATTGCTTGAACTCTGCCTGCCCTGACCTCGGATTGTCTCCAATTATACCTCCTGCTCTATCCATCTGTACCATACTTGGACTGACCTCTTGTGTATTACCCTTGGCTTGTTTTCTGGATACCCTTGAACAGATCTTTAGGGCGCCCCCCGGTGGTGATCTGCCATCCATACACGGTGTGATTTTGTTTATAGGGGCCTATTTATAAACAAGCTGCAATAGTAGGTTCACCAATCTGATCGGCATGTAAGAAAGGATCAGATTTAATGAACGCTGCTAGAATTACCATGCTGTAGTTATTTTAGCTAAGTGAGAAACCCCATTCACTTCAGTGGAGTAAATGGTCACCATCGCCATTTTTATACTCCTCAAATCACCACTCATTCATTCTGATTTTGATGCTATGCTGTTCACATCCCAGAAGTATGGCGATCACTCAAAGTGGCAATCCTGTCAAAATATAAAAATAATGGTATTATTGTGTTCCATTTATTGAAGTCAAAGTTATTTTTGAGTTCTTTATAAGTATTTTTTAGTGTGTTCAACCTTTTACACGTAGGCCTCATATACTTAAAGGAAGGGCAGTAAAGCACCCTGAATGCAGCCAAACAAAGTGCAAGGAAATGGTGTCCATATCAGGATAAAGCTATAGATCACCATACGGGTGTATTAAAGATTTATAATTCTAAGTGGATCTCAAGCGTCTTTAGATTGAGCTCCCTATGTGAGCATTTTGCTATGGAGCGTTTTTTTCTTTTTTTGTAATATGCATTGGTACATCAATTTCAGGAGAGCTGATCTGAACATGCAAAGTATAGAAGGAACTCCATTAGATACCATAAAAAAAAAAGTTCCAAAGGCAACTTGTCATTTTTCGGTGACCGTCAATATGATCCATCCTCTGACCCATGTGTCTCTACTGAGTGCTGTTAGTCACTGCCTTATAGCAGTCTCTAGTTACCAACTATGAATAAAAATGATAACTTTTTAATCTCCCCATTTGAACTTCCTTGATTTCTTATTTTCTAATTGCCTGCTATTATTTTTTTTATTAACTGGCTTTTAGGCCAAAAAAGATAAACTGTTCTTTGCTTAAGGATTGTAATCTAATCATAAACTTCTCAAAGTCAAGTGTATTTTTAATAGATGCTATATATGGATTGTTTGGGAGATTGCTCAGGACACATACTGTAATGCATGCCTGGCATACACACGCCGATTAGCGGCCGTTCTTACCGTTCGCGCCGTTGGTCGGCGGCAAAATTGGTGTGTGCCCACATGAGGCAACTGATCCCTGTCGCCCCACAGCTCGGCCGGCCAGAGAAAGGACATTTCCAATGTTCTCTGGCCGATGCCGGCTGATGCCATTAACTTCAATGAAGGAAGGTAATGGCTAGCACACAAAGGGTGCCTGCCGATTTAAGTCAGCCCGGGAATGCATCGGAGCTTTTCTACCTGCACCCGTCTGTGGGTGTATGGCAGGCATAATTCTGGAAAGTATTCACAGCACATCACCTTTTTCACATTTAAGCTGATGGTCCGAAGCTCTATTCATTCAGGAGAAAATTACGCCATTTTTATTCCAACCATGATCACCATTTTAATTTACCTCTAATTGCAACTGGTTGGGATTTTGACCTATGCTAAGATTTTTAAATAGCACTCAAAGTGGCAATCCTTACTTTTTTTTAAATGGAGCATAATAATGCCATTTTATTTTTATTAAAGCGGACCTACCACGTTGTAGGTCACTTTGCACTATCGGCATCAGGCTGCCAATAGATAGGGCAATCACTGTCCAAAAAGAAAAAATAAATAAATCTTAAAGCAAGAAAGATGAGTTTTTCCGAGGTAGCCCCTCCCATGCTGTGACGTTGCGCCTAGGCTGCTTGTCAAAGCTGAAAGGGCTGCCGGGAAAACATCAGCTGTGTGTGGGGCCCCATACTGCACTGCTCTGCCTCTGCTCTGTGACGTCACTATCACAGCGATTCACTGTGCAGCCCTG
>CM070033.1:17796649-17806811 GCA_036250615.1 Ptychadena robeensis
AATTAACTCGAAATCGGCAAAATGGTCGAATTTTTGAAAAAAAATTCGACCATCTCTAACCAGCGCCCCCCTGGAATACCTTCTCGCCCCCCAGTTTGGGAACCACTGGTTTAATCAATATCCTCTTCATCAATCAATCATGTATGTTTGTATGTATGTAAAATGATCACCTGACTTGAGATTTTGGATTGGAAATCTGCTCAGGGTGTCATGTACCTTGATTTGTAAGCTCTGACAATAACCAGAACCTTTTAACCTGCAGTAAAGCTGACCATGGATATAAGAGAAAAGATGTGGATGCAAAATTTACTTGTCTCATGATGTCTCCTGGACCAGGTACTCCTCTTTAGTTCTTCGAAGACCTCTATTTACATGATCACTTAAGGCCCCCACACGCGTACCGAGTGGGGGCTGACAGAGCAGGACAGATCAGCTCTGGAGAGCAGCGTGATGATGTCATCACGCTGCTCTCCAGAGCTGACAGCATCGCCCGGCACCCTTTGTGTGCCGGACATTAGCTTCAATGAAGATGCTGTCTACATGTCCGTTCTCTGGCCGGCCAAGCTGTGGGGCAACAGGGATCTGGCGCCCGCTTGGTGCGTGTATGGCTAGCTTTACCTTTAGGACAACAGAGGAGAATAAAGGAGCACCTTAATTCCTGAAACATGGTCAGGGTATTCTAACCCGCCCGTATCTTTTCTCCAAAAACATTCATTAATGGCCGTCTCATAGACAATGGATCATCACCAAGGTTGAGAAGGCACTAGTGTGATATGATGCTGGGTGGACCATGAATTGTGCTTTACACCTATAGTATCTTGTCTATGCTGGCACATCTATGCAGCTACATTTGGGAGGAGACTATCGTTTAAGTTTCTTTGTTTTTTTGCTGTACCGTGTCCCCTTGAATTAAGTTGGTGGACCCCCAGGCAACGTCTGCTGTCTCAGCTCTAAACCAGAAGAAATGTCTCTCCGGGTCCCCCTGGCTGGGTGGCCATTACAATGAATGGTCCATTGCTTGCACACTAGGTAACCCTGCCTGGAGGGTGCACAGATTTACAGATAATGTGAAACTATCCCAATGAAAACATGTAATTAAGACCAATTACAACTGAAATATCAGCGCATGGTCGCCTACTTATGCTTAATTTTCTAGTTTTCCACTATAATTAAGAGATTTTTCCAGGTTTAGATGGATGATCAGATGGATTCTCATTGTCAGAGTGATCACTTGTGTATCGTGACATGGGAATCCTTTTTCACACAGGCTGAATGTTTAACAATGACTTGTAAAGCATAACTTAATCAAACTTCTTTTTACTTTGTATACCTCTCCTGCCAAGTTTGCCATTTGTCAATTAACTTATTCAAATACAGTTTTCACTTGTTTTTCCTTCTTTGTCTCTGGGTGACCTCCTGCAGCCTCTTCTTGTCTCCCTGTATGGCATTCAGGATGAATTGCATTTAAGAATATGTTTCCTATTGGTGACATCAAGGCTCCATGGTTTGTACAAATGCCCACTTTCAGTATCCATAAGAGGCTCATGTGGCAGACAGGTCAGTTCACCAAAACAAGAAGGTATTGGCTCATTAATTGAACAAGTCCTTTAGGGAATCATCACCTTATATTCTTGTCATGTTTTAACATGTGGAAGCAAATTCTACCAAGATGGCTGCCACATGAAGACACAGTACAGAACAATGGATGGTAAGTTGGTAACTGCCAGGAGACTCTGGAGAGGCTGGTGACTAGCCCCCATGTTTTCTGTCTGCGCTTTGGGTTCAGCATTTAGATTTTAGTTTTACGTCAATGTCAGCTGAACACGTAACCTGGTGATGCCAAGCATACTAAATGTAGAGGGCCTCTAGTGTAGGCTTTGACACCATCAAAGGTCCTTCACACACTACAACCAATATGTAAAATTACCAATAGCAGACAGGTTATCCAGCACTATCTGCAGAACTGAAGGCCACCATACACAGGTTGATACCATGAGATCGATGACCCGTTAGAGTACAACGTGCTCAATCACGCATTCATTGGGCATTCATCGATTTCCATTCGGTCTTTTGAATGGAGACCCTGGTCCCGCTTCGTCTTTGTGTGGGATCGGTTGATCCTGCCCGAAGACAGGGGTTGCTGCTTTTGATGGGCGTGCGATCGATGGTCGCGAACATGCACAGCGTGGTGTCATCGTCTTGACGCAGCATCGATAAAGGGGCTATCGAGACATGTATGGGTAAACTCCCACACAGATTTCCTCTCAGACTATTGTGGTTAGGATTGGCCTCACTGGTGCTGGAACCACTAATTGTGCCACCAAAGCCTCTCCAATCCAAACTCACAGTATAGGTTCTCCACGCTCAGATAAAAAGTCCAAACTTCTTTATTGAAAAATCATCAAAAGCCCGTGGTCTCCTCCTCTCTGACTGGTTTCACCCCAACTAGGGGGCTTATTCGTCCATTATGTATAATTCTAAGACAACTATTTGTGGGTATCTGTTGCTGCAGAAAGAAGCAGGACAGAGCGGAATCAGCCTGGCTAGGCTGTTCTCCAAGAAGGTCAGGACATCTCAGTGACATTACACATGACATCACCAGGATTTCTTACATAATACGGTAGCAGTGTGGTCACCCAGTGCTGCAGATCTGTCTTACTAGCAGTAGGCCTCCATTGTACCCCATCCCCCAATAGCCTAAAATTGGGCATCACGTTCCAACGCCATTGTGATTAATGGGTGCTAACAAATATGGTTTTTGGCTTTGAATATATGTGAAGACAGATATTTCCTTATGACATAAGCAGACTCTGCTTCCTTCTATGCATTTGAATTACCGGTAGATGTAAAAAATTAAAGCAGACCTACCACCAGTAATTGATCATTTCATGCAGTGATTCCCAAACTTTCCTTTTCTATTTAGGAACAGGTTCCCTGAGTGTAGACCACTCGTCTACACTCCTAACCTGTGCAACTAGAGACTCACCGCTACCCTCAATACATGTTCAACCCCCTACTAAGAAACAACAGCAAGTCCCTCGTTCCCCCCAGATACCCATGCTTCCGGATCTGCCCGGCTTTTGATTGATGGACTATTAGGACCCAACATATTTTGATTTTGCCCACACCTCGTGAGGAAGACGTGCAAACTGAAACGCGCGTTGAGGTGTCTTTGGAACTTCTACTGATCCTTAGTTACCCATGACCATCATCAGACGGGCATCTCCCAGATTGGAATAGCACCAGAGGATTTTTTGTGTTACCACAAAAATACAGAGAATAAACGTACCTCTGGGTATCATTGATGAAACATATGGACTTTGATTTTTGCTCTGTTTTGCTATGTTTTCTTTTTGACCCATCTTAGGTCATTACAGTTTATCTATTTTTGTATTGATGTTTACATATTGATAATTTTGAATCCCCAATTGGGGTTGCTGTATTGTTGAGGGTCGGCCTTTTAAAGTCCCCTTGTCCCAGCCTCTGGCCGGGAGAAAAACTGCTGGATGGTAAGACCGGTACCCTGGTCGCTCCACCCACCAACCAATACATTTTTAGTATATCTTTTTGGGATGCGGGCCACACCCTCAAGGGAGTATTGTGGTATTTCTCCTCTATAAAGCTGGGCATAGACAGGACGATTTCCCGACGATTCCTGACCCGACCTAGCGGGTGGGATGAAGTCATCATGCCCGCCCGCTAGTGCCGAGAATCGGCCGGCACCCTTTGTGTGCAGCTCATTACCTCGGCTGGGGACAGCCGTTCCTCATCCAAACTAATGGGATCGGAGCAAAATTATCTGTCATGTCGGCAGATTTCTGGAATCAGCCCCTCTATGCCCAGCTTAAAATTTAGGTTGTAACTCAAGTTGTTCACTTTGCAGCCAGGTTGTGGATAGTGAGAGGGGAACCTCCTCTACTCCCATAAGGACCCCTCTGAGCTGATACAAGTGCAGACTGGTTCTTGGAAGGTACTGAAACAAGATTTCCGTATCTCTTAAGAGTTGAACAGACTTCCTAGTAAATGCCCAAGTGTAATGTTATTATTAAAGTTCAAGTCCAATATATCAAATAGGTGGGGCAACCATAGTAAGACATATGAGACATTAAGGTCTCCAATTGGTGTCCTGTAAGGCATCAGCGTTATGTGCCCAGGATGCCCAGTGCGTGGGATTTGACCTGGTTTAGGGCACATTAACGCGTCCATTATGGGCCTGACATGAAGAGTACGATTCTGAAAACAATGGGCATGCATCAGATGTGTCCATTGATTATGTTGCATAAATAACAACGTGGGGGTCCCTGTTATTTACACGAAGCACCATGTCACGGGCTATGACACATCTGTCTGTGTTCAGGCACATCACACCCCATATAAAACTATGGGCAGCACAATTTTTTTGGGGCACAGTGGAGTTTAGGTCTAAGTAATACTAACCATGACCAATATTTTACAGACAATAGCTAGTTATGATCCTTCATGTACTACAGTGGTTCCCAACTGGGGGGGGTCGAGGCATTCGGGGGGGGGGGGGGGGGGGGGGGGGGGGGGCGCAGCCGAGGTGCACTTGGAGCCCTCTATGTCAGAATCCCACTGTCAGACAGAGAGAGGAGAGGGATCTGCAGAACTCAGCTGTCAGTTCTCTTCCTCCTCTGGGGATTGCACACAGTCCACCCTCCCTCCCCTACCACTGCCAGCCAATCAGACAAGCCTGAGAGATGGAAACAAGACACCAATGGGGGAACTAACTGCAGACAGTAGGTAGAGTTCATGTAATGTGTGTGTTTTGGCTCTATAAGAATGATGAATAACTGGCATGTGTGTATATATGATGCATCATGCCGCGCTGCGGCTATGGTGTTTTTTTTTTTTACTGTAACGAATGTGCCAGCATTAATGCTACCACATCTGTTACCTGTATTTCTGCATTGCGCTGGTCCTCATTCTAGACCTATGTAGTTTGAATGGGGGGGGGGGGGGGGGGCTTGGTAATGTTGCCATATAGAAAAGGGGGTCCCTGCATGGAAAGTTTGGGAACCACTGATGTTCTTAATTTAGCAGCTGTGCTTATGTCTCAGATGGTCTTTATTAATGCAGGTGGTAGACCAATGCCATGTTGTTATTCTGAAGTCATGCCAACCTGCCACCCCATGCCCTGCTACCCAGAGTGTACGGCCAGCTTGGCTGCAGGAGAGGTACTGCCAGGTAAGTAATGCTGGATAAATAGCGCAGAAACTATTTGTAAAAATATTAAGTTCTTTTCTCAGAAAACGAACTGATTATCCTGTTTACTCTGAGCTAATCTCATAATATAACGTGCCTGGTAACGCTATAGAATGGCAGTTTAATCATGAACGGCACACAGTAAGAGTAATTAAACATAATGGGAGACTTGTCCTTTCCTGGTGATACCAGCATGCTGGGACCTGCCTGGCTATGGATGTCAGATCTTCTAGTGTACCTCCTGTTTTCTTTGACACAATCCACAGTAGTTCACAGACTTTGTTATTGTTCCAGATCGTTAGTGTTTTCGTCTTTAAAGAAGAACGGCGCCATTTCTGCAGCTAGAGGCGCCATGGCAACAAAACACGGATTTGATAGATCCTTGCTGAGTTGGTAACTAGTAGGACCTGTGAAACTCTATTTATATGATAAGAGATAAAGAAAGTTTTTGAATACAATGTATTCCTAGCAGGCCATACACCTTTAGATCTCTCTGTCAGATATCCTTTAGATCTACCAACAACTATGTAGTGCTGGGTCCTCTGTGATTGAACACAGGTAGACTTGTTGGTTTAGAAAGTCCCTCATATTACATGGTTTTGGTAAAACAAAAGGAGATCTAAAGGAAATCTGACAGAGGTATCTAAAGGTTAATGGGGACCTTTAAGCCCCCCATACATGTATAGATTGTGACCCAATGTTTTGGCCGATTGACCATGTGTGATGACGTCATCATGCGTGGTCAATCGGCTGAAATATTGGGTCACAAACGGCCCGTGCACCCTTTGTGTGCCAGCGCTGTCCGTCGGGACTGCATTGATCTAAAAATGAGTAGCTTTTTTTAACACCCTCTGGACCATGGCTCATGTCTTGCCCAGTGGGCGTTTTTTGTTAAGCCCTTAGCATGTGTAATAGATCCTCGGGATCTTTGTACTCACTGTATCCTCAATGTGCACCCACCCGCAAACCCTCATAACACCGTATCACCCCTCGTTGTGGTATTGATCGGGCCTGGTATTGTTTGGTGGGGTGGAATGCTTACATACCACCCCCCTTTTCTGGCTTTGCCAGGCTGTATGCCTAGAGGGGGGTCTGTTATGTCCTGGAGGGGGGCTATACATATTCATTAAACTTCCAGGCCTGCCAGATCCCACATGATTATAGATTCCAGGGGAGAAACCTAAAAAGTTTATACAATATAAATGACTATAATTAAAGCGGACCTACCACCTGGGAGGTCACTCAGCAGTTTTGGCTTCAGCCCAGCGGAGATCCTTAATTGTAAAAAAAAATAATCTTTTTCTGACAGCAGGAGAGGAGCTTGTTACGAGTGCGCCCCCCCCACTGCCTTATGTCACGCCTAGGCAGCCGAAGTGGGGTCTGGGACATCTCTCTCAGGCAGGAACTCATCAGCAGCTGATGTGGAGTGAAGGGGGGAAGGAGAGGGGGGGAGTGAGGGCGAAAGCAGCTTCACATCTTCAGGATCTTAGATGCCAGCATGAGAACTGCAAGTAAAGTGAGTATAGTGTGAGGTGTTTTTGTGTAGCAGTTTTCCAGCATCTGAACTCCTGACAGGTGTGTATTGTGTCTGTTTAATAGATGTCTATTTTTTTCATTTGAGTTTAAAACTGCTTTAACTCTCTGTTGCGCATGCAACTTCTTATGCATATATAAATAAGGTTCTGCATTAAAGGGGGATTCTTGCAAAAATGCAATTGCACAAAAAATGTCTGAAATACTCAGGGAGAGCAGGTAGGGTCCGGACAATGATAAATGTGGCCGAACAACCATGTGACCGTAGCCTTATTTAGGATTTTGTTACATGTTGGGTTAACAGATGCAAATAGGAATAAGCATTATGTTAATTTCTTTACGTTTTAGAATATTTTAAGTCAGTGGGGGGGGGGGGCACAAAGTATTCCAGGGGGGCACTGGCCCTTATTCTTAACCTGTGTTTGAATAGGGGAGGGGTAGGGGCTCGATAATGGTCCTAAATAGAAAAGGGAAAGTTTGGGAACCGCTGCTTTATAGGTGAGTTGACACGTGTAGATTTTTTCTTTAATCAACGTCGTCAAACATCGTTCGTTCATTTATCGAATGTAACATTAGATTTTTTGTTCTTTCATCGCCGATATCGAATGAAAATACATTCAAAATTACGACAGATAAAACCAAAAAATCGTTCATTCTTCGCTAATCAAACGAAAAAAATCTACACGTGTAAACCCACCTTTAGTCAAAGCAAAGTTTAATGGTCATAGTTAGATTCTTTCTACTGCTCACTGCTATTTTTTCGAAGCGCCCTCGGTGCGTGACAGGCACATACAATCCGTGATCCTATAACACCTGATGTGAGTGCACATCAAGAACACCACACAAAAACACAGGTGTCTTTCGTTTTACCCCGCTCCGTCTGAGTCCAGAAGACTGAAGCCCCCTGACTCCAAATCTGTTCCCTAGGGGAGTCCAGTCTCCCAAGTAACAGGGACTAGTGGGGCCCCACTAAATAATGCTGCTATTTATATTAAGATTCAGATACAGCCTGAAGCAGGGTACAGACATGCAGATATGGGCCAGATCGATGACTTCTTCGAGCGCCGTGCACGCTCACGGTCATCTATTTGGCCCATATAATATACGGGCATCGCTGTTTTCAATCATTCCCGCTCGAAAACAGCCATATCGGACATGACATGACGTTAAATACGGCCGATGTCCATTGCTTTGCATGGAAACCGTGGGGCTCCATGCAAAGCCTCGGCTAAGCTGGAGAGAGAGCAGAGCTGTCTCCCCAGCTCCACCGATATATGACAGCAGCGTGATGACGTCATCACGCTGCTGCAGGGAATATCGGATGGCTCAAACATTGAGCCGTCTGTACCCTGCTTAAGGGCCCCCATACACCTTTAGATTTATCTGTCAGATTTCCTTTAGATCTCTTTTTGTTTTACCAAAACCATGTAATATGAGGGATTTTCTAAACCATCACGTCTACCTGTGTTCAATCGCAGAGGACCCTGCACTACATAGTTGTTGGTAGATCTAAAGGATATCTGACAGAGAGATCTGAAGGTGTATGGTCAGCTTAAAAATGGCAGCCCGAGCCCCATCATCTTATCGCCACTTTACCTATGGCTCCCCATATACATTATCTTTACAGCACAGGGTCAGTACAGCAAGCGGTGTGCTTGTGTGACCATCCCACACACACACTGTGACTACTGTATGCAGTACATAGGGTATTGTATACTATAAACACCAGAGTTGCATCTCATAAAAGCAGCTTTCAGGTATACATTAACAGATTCATGAGAAAATTACTCGGCTGGTTTATATGGTGATCAGGTTACAAGGTCATTGAAGAGATCTTCATAGATGTGACAGGCTAGAGGTTATATCAGTGCTGCAGGGAGTGTAGAAGGGTTACTCCACAAATACACAGGAGATGATGGGTGGCATTAGGTGGTGCCGGGAGTTTACTAGGTGTGAAAGCCACTTATACTAATACAAAACATGACTCTCAACGTGAAGCCAGAAATAAAATCAATTTCAGCAAAGTGTAAAAAAATATTGGGTTGTTACAATGTTACTTGTGAATCTACATTTAAAGGAAATGTCCACCTTCATGTAGGCCACCCATCCCCAATGTTGATTCATAGGTGTCTCCTTGTCTGGGGCACCCACACACCCAATGATTAGCATTTTGAAGGGAGCTCTTAGATACTTATGCTAGCCATACACAGCCAGAGCCGGAGCGATATCGTCCTCCGATATCGCTCCGGGAGGCTAACGTGATGACGTCATCACGTTAGCCTCGCATTGCATTCTGGGGCCCCACAATCGGCCAGGCACCCTTTGTGTGCCGGCCATAAGCAGCGATGGAGACGCTCGTCTTCATTGCTGCTTATGGCCATCGACTTCCATCGGCTTCGGCCGGCCAGAGATTTTCCAACATGTCGGATCTCTGGCCGGCCGAGAAGTGGGGCGACAGGGATCTGTCGCCCCATGTGGGGACATGCTGATAAACGGCCGGATTTTAACCTGACCAACGTCGAGAGCGCGCACGCCCGTCGGCCAGATTAAAATCCGGCCGTTTATCGGCATGTGTATGGCCGGCATTAGCTCTCTTGGCATCACTCAGCCCTATCTGAATCTTTCTAGAAATGTTCACACTTAAGCCTGCCATACACACACCAACGGGTGTGCACGCTCGTGGCCGTCGGTCGGTGGCAAAATTGGCCGCCCATCGGGGGTGCCCACATGGGGCGACAGATCCCTGTCCCCCCACAGCTCGGTCGGCCAGAGAACAGACATGTTCGAAATTCTCTGGCCGATGCCGGACAATTCCATGAACTTCAGTGAAGACCGGCATCTTCATTGAAGGTAACGGCCAGCACACAAAGGGTGTCCACTGATGTTGTCAGCTCGGAGTAGCAGTGTGATGACGTCATCACACTGCTATTCCGAGCTGATCTTAGCAGCTCTGTCGGTCCCCACTCGGTGTGTGTGTGGGGGCCTTAAGTCTATGTTTCCACATCCGTCAGGACTCCCTCTAAGAGTATTGCTTGGCTGGGATCCCGACGGTGCACATAGACTTTACCTGGGCGGCGGATACTGTGTTTACACATCCACCGATGCAGAGGCTCAACATACTCGACTACGTTCAGCCTTGCATTGGCAGACTGGCTCGGCGCAGTGGCACAGCACAGCATCCACTGAGCAGGTAAGTAAATGTGCTCCGTCTGGACCTCCCTCCAAGCAATACGCTTAGTGAAGGGTGTCCCGAAGCATCTGGAAACTCCGCCTTATACCATCTAGAAGGTCTGTTTAAGTAAATAGTGAAAAATATTCAACAAACATGTTGGCTATTGCCCTAAATAGTCAATATACAGGGAGTGCAGAATTATTAGGCAAATGAGTATTTTGACCACATCATCCT
>CM070033.1:17841371-17869323 GCA_036250615.1 Ptychadena robeensis
TGAGATGTTGGGGGGAGGCTTGGAAGGTGATGGGGGAAAGATGATGAGTTCTGTTTTTCTCAGGTTGAGTCTTAGGAATCTGTCAGCCATCCATGAAGAGATGTCCGATAGGCACTGAGAGATGTCCAGGACAGAAGGAGTAAAGGCCGAGGTGGATAGGTAGATTTGGGTATCGTCGGCATATAAATGGTATTTCAGGCCAAAGGATGATATGAGTTTGCCGAGGGAGGAAAGGACCGGGCCAAGGACTGAGCCTTGTGGGACGCCAACAGGGAGGGGGGTGTGTGAAGAAGAGGAGCCATTGAAGGAGGTTAAATAACATCAAGAAGGGTTTTAGTAAGCTCATAGTTGTTAGAATGTTCTCTATGTTAAAATAATATGAATAGCGGGTCTCCAGACCATTTATACTTCAGATGGGATATATTTCACCCAATGGGTCCTCTAATCTAGTGGTAAATCTTTGGAACTCGTCATCACAGCGGCTCTTCCAGGAGTTTCGATGCCTCGGTTCCCCAACTTCCATATATTGTACTTCTTCTTTAACTGCACCACTTGGAGGTGTCATAATAGGTTGGAGGAAAGAACAAACAATCAGTGGTCGGTACATACACATCTACTTCTCTACGAAGAGGCTTTCCAAAGCTAAGGGGAATGAGGAAAAATGGAAGGGTAGGGAGGCGAGTATACCCTGTTGATGGGAACCTACTGGATTCAACTATTTAAATGCCAGTGAGAGCTCTTAACAGCTTTGTGCCACTTGATCGAACAGGGAACCAACATGTTGGTAACCCCTGTTCGATTGCCATTACTTTGCATGGGGACTGATTGCAAAGTGGTGCGCATCGATTCTCCATCCAATCGGAAAAGCTTGAGCGCAGCATGGTGATGTCATCACACTGCACTTGAGGGTTCACAGCTTGAACGGGTGTATACAGACATGCACCAGATAGATGGCCGTGAGCGTGCATGGCGCTCGAAGCGGCAACTGATCTAGCGCATATCTTTGCGTGTATGGGAACCTTTAGTTTAGTGTCATTTTGGTGGACTTCCATGGTTGATTGTGCTCTACTGATTATACCTTCTTGTGATTGGTTTGACAATGAGTTTACATCCTTGACCTAACTTGTGGCAATAGTTAATACATAAAACTTCAAAGCATACTGTATGTTGAGCAACACAAGGTGTTTGCAAGCTGTGTTATCTTTCAGGAACTCTGTATGTTAGGATGGTCTGATTTGGACTTGCTGTCATCCTATTTGTCTAATTGATGGTTTCCATCACATGACTGTCTCTCTGATAAACATTCCCATGTCCTCTAAAGCTGGCCATACACCTTTTAGATCTCTCGGTCAGATATCCTTTAGATCTACCAACAACTATGTAGTGCCGGGTCCTCTGCGATTGAACACCGGTAGACTTGATGGTTTAGGAAGTCCCTCATATTACATGGTTTTGGTCAAACAAAAGGAGATCTAAAGGAAATCTGACAGAGAAATCTAAAGGTGTATGGGGACCCTATAAGGGGGTTTAGATGGGGGTTTCACCTTGCGAGATCTTATAAAGAAATACTGCAGGCCTCTCAATCCTATCTGCTCTAGACTGAATGAACCCATTTTCCCACAGCCGTTTAATCTGTGAAGCCGGGTAAGCAGAAGGTTTTTATGCCTAGAAATCTGCTTCTGTTAGAGAATACATAGTGATTGGAAGGTATATATCACTGCTATGTAGTGCCGGGTCCTCCCTGATAGATACATAGTGATTGGAAGGTATATATCACTGCTATGTAGTGCTGGGTCCTCCCCGATAGAATACACAGTGATTGGAAGGTATATTTTACTGCTATGTAGTGCTGGGTCCTCCCTGATAGAATACATAGTGATTGGAAGGTATATATCACTGCTATGTAGTGGGGGGTCCTCCCTGATAGAATACATAGTGATTGGAAGGTATATATCACTGCTATGTAGTGGGGGGTCCTCCCTGATAGAATAGTGATTGGAAGGATTGAAAAGGTCCTCATATTACACGGTTGTGGTAGAAGAAAAGTTGATTGAACAGAAATTTTAAGGTGTATGCGGACCTTTAAAAAGGTACGAAATGTGGTTCCCTAGTCCTACAATGGAGGTAATTTGCTTTGGTGGCTACGGTAATAAGGAAGAACCTATTACACTGGTTGTCAATGGAAATATATATATATATATATATATAACAGTCCCTCTACAGGTACCATTTAATGACATACCAGAAATTATACAAGTCTAGAGGATTCTTATGCTGTATTGTGTGTGTCTTCCTTCCATTGTGGTGGTAGGCAGGACAGCTGACAAATCTACGGTTCCATAATAGCCTCCAAGATTGAGAATGAGGTCCTTGAACTGGTAAATAATTTGATCAAAGGTTTAGTCATGCAAAGTTTTTATATAGACTTGCAAACTTTATAGTTTGTTCAAAGTACTGTGAGATATTTTCAATCTGTAGAACGTGGTGCAGGTTGAAGCAATTCTCTTTAGCTTGGCATACGCTGCTTTATTTGTAAATTTATTTAAACACTATCGATGGGCTTGAACACTTGGGGGCTGCCCATACACAGGTCGTTGCCTATCTAGCATAACGTAAATCGAACAGGGTTTACCAGCATGTTGATTCCCTGTTCGCTAGATTGATCCTGCTCAAAGAAACTGGTGGCCGCAATCCATTTAAGCACAATCACCGCGCACACGAGTATTGTATGGCCACCTTAAGAGAGCCAATAGGAGCATGTAGGACGGGGCAGACAGCCTTCAAAATATCCATGAAGCATCAACATTGTCATTTTACAGCAGCAAAGGGTTTGGGGGTTCCAGTTCTCCAAGGAGGTCATCTAAAAACCTTTTGGAAGGTACTGATAGATACTACAGGTAGGATGATGCCTGTCTCTATGTAACCCTTGGACAGTATGATAATGTTGGTGGGTATTCCATCTTTCTTTCTTTTGAATGGTTATTTTCTTCAATAAAACAGTGTTTTGCCAAGTACTCTTTCTTGTGGAAACTCTTTTCCCATCACCACAGACCTATTTTTGCCAATTTGACATAACACGTTAGTGTGAACTATGTATGTTCAAAATATTTTCAACTCGTTGGGTTTGGAAATGCTGTGGTCATAGCAAAATATATCCCAGTGCTCTTGGTTTGAATCGAGTCTTAATAAAACATTTCCATTGTAACAGGGAGCTGTATACTTAAAACTTAAATACTTAAATTAAGAACTAATCATTAACAACAAAGTGGTAAATGAGCTTTCATGTAGCTGTGTTTTTAGGTGTAAAGGCCTTTCTACAAGCATCATACTACTACAAGGTCCAGTTCCACATTTCTGAAACAATTATCACAATGCCCTCCTTAAAATTATGACCTGAATGTACTAACTCGAACACATTTTGTTAAGAAAATACATTGGAAACATACAATAGTGAGTTTTAAGGTATAAGATTACTGATTTGTAGGTATTGGTTGACTGCACCATACTGAAATTAAATTTTGTTATATAAATAAGAAAAAAATGTGATATTAATTTGGAAGTGTACCTCTCTTGGCTGTGCCCCTGTCTGGATGATGATGATCATTCTTGGGTATATGTTGCTGAAAGTTTTCTAAATCTTTAAGACAAAATGGATCCCAGCTCTAATGATGTGTTCAGCTCTAAGAGCAGCAATTTTTTCATACCTTTGGGGGAAAAATATCAAATGGATTTTGACGGTGCGCGCTCGCACCGTCGGTCAGTGGAAAAATCGCCGCTTATCGGCATGTGCCCACATGGGGCGACGGATCCCTGTCGCCCCACAGCTCGGCCGGTAATGTCCGATAATCTCTGGCCGATGGCCTTAGCTTCAATGAAGACCGGCGTCTTCTTGAAGCTAATGGCCGGCACAAAAAGGGTGCCGGCCGACTGAAGGAGCCCCATAATGCACCATAGTGCAAACGTGATGACGTCATCACGTTTGCATTCCGGTGCATATCGGGGCATGTCTGTCGGCACCCATCTGTGGGTGTATGGCAGGCATTAGGGTAGGAATACACAGCTAGATTTTGAGTGCTGCAGACGTTAATTGCAAAAATCTTGCAAAAATAAATTGCAACTTATGAAGAGACACATTTTACAATCTGGCCCCAACAACTAACCCATGAGCAGCTATTAACACATGGGAGGCAATATGAGTCTTTATCACGAAATGTATTTATTGCAATGCAGAATATTAACCTTCTTAGTGTTCATGACGAGCCCATCTCGTCCAGAGTTTGTGTGAAGAACAAACTCTGGATGAGCTGTGCTCCCATGAAAGCTGCATATCCCTACAGCGATGCTGCTTCCAGCCGCAGCATTTCCGGGGTTCTGCGGCTTCACTGATCTGATCTGAAGGGGGTGAGGGTGAGCAGTGCCATAGACCTCCATGTTAATGGAGGGGCCTCTGCTTTCCAGCCCTCCCAGCTGGTGTCATGAATGACACTGGCTGTATGGAGAGGGGAGGGAGGAAATTGCAGGCAATGTACCTCGTACACTGCTGCCATTGCCTGTACCACACTGTTAAAAACGGTGCGGTACAGGCAGTGCGCTAGGGAGGTTAATGTAAATACACAACTCATGCTTTCTTGTTGTAAAGTGTCTCTTCATAAGTTGGTCAGTGTGTTCAGAGAACAGGTACTGCTAATGCAGAGAAGCTCTCTCTGTGGCAGTTTGCCCTGGCTGGAGGGAACAGCACACATTTCTGCTCCTGTGATGCATAGCTATTGCTCCCAGGATGGTTGGACAAAATTTTTTTTTTTACATATTTGGACAATGGGAAGCAGGGTCACTTTCCCATTTATGTAAATGATGTGTGTCTTCTAGTCAGAAAAAAACATTAAGTAGAAAGTCGAGCGAGTGATGATTACAGTTCCCTTTTCTAAAAATGTTGTGATTGGAGGAAACCCAGATCTGGCCTTCCACTTTAGCAGCAGACCACAGTCTCTCTTGTTTTGGTAATGTTTAGGCTGCCTTGTTGGTGGTTCTTTTCTCAAGAACCCAAACATTGCTTCTCTTGGGTCAACTGTGGTTTCTGGTTTACCTTCTGATATTTGCTGTAGCCTTCAGGACATCCTCTTCTGGGCTCTCCTTGCTTTATTTGGAGTACGGAAAGCTTATTTCCAATATTCAGAAAGCCGTACCTGCAAAACAAATGGACGGCCATTTCCCTGATATTCGTCCTCATGCAGAGTAACCTCTTTACATCAGACTTTTGCCTTTTCTGTAAAAAATAATCTCTCAAGATGCTGCCTGTGTCCCCTTTGGGGATCTCTAACGTTATGATCTGTCTAGCACCCATTAAACAGATAGGTAGTCAGAAGGAGATTTTTCAATGCGAATTGAAGGGATTGGGAATTGTATACCTGCAGGACCTGGGTCCTTGTGTAGCTTCCGGTGGGGTTTTTTTTTTGTTAACCTCACACTTGCCTCTTTACAGGCCAGCACAGATGGAGGATCAGCGGGTGCCTTGACTCCCCAACATGTTCGCGCGCACTCCTCCCCAGCTTCCCTGCAGCTCGGCGGAGTGTCTCCTGGTGCACTTTCTCCGCAAGGTGTGGTTACTGCTCAATTACCTGCCCCTTCAACTCAGCATCTTCGCCAGTCTTCCTACGAAATCCCAGATGATGTCCCCCTGCCTCCGGGATGGGAGATGGCCAAAACTCCGTCGGGACAGAGATATTTCCTCAAGTAAGTCACCACCCAACACAACAGAACTACGCATATCGCTATAGTATTTTATATTTCTGCTTTCTGTCTTAATTCTTATCAGTTTGTTGATATGGTCACTAGAGAATAGAGTCCACCTTCAGCATGACGTAGATTAGGGGATCCTCAATCTATTATTTGCAGGATTTGCGATTAGGAGAAAGTAATGGGTTAGCCAGTGATAACTTGACATACTCTCCAGTTGGAAAACTAAAGCAGGGTACAGACGTGGAGATATGGGTCAAATCCATGGCCTTTTCGAGCGCCGTGCGCGATCACGGCCATCTATCTGAGCCATATAATCTGCCCCCATCGCTGTTTTCAGCAAATCAATCCCGCTCGAAAACAGCCTTATTGGACATGACCATTAATACGGTCATGTCCGATAACATCGGCGTTAATACGGCGAATATGGAGACCCAGGCAAAGCTCGGCTGAGGAGGAGGAGCTGGGGAGAGACAGTCCTGCTCTCCCCGGCTACTCCGATATCTGACAGCAGCGTGATGACGTCATCACGCTGCTGCAGGGTACATCGGACGGCTCCTGCTTAAGTAGAAAATCCTCTTAGTTGATTACACATGCTGAGTTGTGGTTCTATTGATGGTTTGGTTATATGTATTCATAATTATTTTTTATTTTTTTATCGTTTGTTAACTTTGCAGTGACTTATATGGTATGTCCCATGCTCACATCCCCACAGAGCTCAATGACATGATTTAAGGAATTTCGGGGGTAGTCATGCAAAACTTGAGCTTGGTCAAGACCGTTCAGGCTAAAGCTACCCATACACAGGTAAATTCCTGCTCGATTCTAGAGCGGCCGATTGAGTGATTACATCATCAAGCTGCTTGCGGTCACCGGCAAAACAACATGCGCCACTGATGCATGGGTTCCTGCTGGATCAAACAGAGATTGCTACTTTGAAATTGGCCACCCTAGTTATGAGCGCTGATTTCACTAATGCAGTCGTCCTCTAGTTCACTAGAGCAGGCGTCCGGTGGGCGGTTCTGTGTCATCGACAGTCACATCCCATGTTATCCGTATGGGCGACTGTAAATTCCCCAGGAACCATATTTAAGGTCAGGAGTGGGCAAACTTTTTTCACAATTGACAGAGGGGATGGATGATAAACATGTAAGGGCCACCCAATCCCATGTCCTCCCAGCCTGGGCGGAAAATTAGAACATTGATTAAATAAAACAAATAGTAATAATCATACTGATTACCAGGAAGGTTAAAAAAGAAAAAATATATGAAACATGACAAGTAATATTATCCAAAAGTAATTTGGATAGTAAAATTAAGATAATAACACAATATAACTACAACTAAACTTTTATTATTATCCTCAAGGCATTATCTCCACTTATTGTAGGGAATGAGCAGGGGGGAGCCAGTGTCTGGACAGCAAGGTGACAAAGGGGCTGATTTAAAATACTAAAGGTCTCCATACACGCAGCGACTGCTGTGCAATTCTCGGGGAAACGATTGCAGCATGGTGACACTGGCCAGAGAAATAAGGACATGTCTGTTCTCTGGCTGAGTTGGGTGAGTTATTTGCTGATATGGATCAGCTGCTCCATGGGGGCACCCACTATCCGCTGTGATTTAGCACTGCTCAATTGGCCATGGATTGCAACGCGTATTGGGACCTTAAAGGGACAGATGTGGCCCCCGGACAGTAGTTTGCCCAAGCCTGTGTTAAGGTCCCCATACACTGGTTGATTTCTCATTCGATTCTTGCTTGATCGATCAACAATTGTTCACTGTCCACCTTTAAACAATCAATCATAATTGTGTCGAAATTTACGGAAGAATCGATCAGGAATCCAACATATCGGCTTTTTGGATCGATAATTTGAATTCAAAGTATGTTGGTGGTGGTCATGGTGGTCATGGATCTAAGTATGACAATGTCAGTATGACAATGACATAAATTTTCTTCCTTTTTGTGTTTACTTTGAACGATCAAATCAATAGTTGATCGGAAAGAAATTGACCCGTGTATGGGGACTAGGTGGTAACCGCCCGTGTGTATAGAACCTTACCCTGCAGTAGAACCAAATCCCCCTTTTCCTCCTCTGCACTAATCAGTGCTACTATTTTCTGCAGGAAAGTGCCTGTAAAAGTGCACATATTGATCTTTTCCTCTCTTTATCTCCCTGCGCTGCCCTGGTTTCCATATTAAGGGCTCATGTTTCACAGAGAACAATGAGGACCCTGAGACTGTAAAGTACACACAAGTCTGGCAAGCTCATCTGCATGAGCAAGAGCATTTGTTCTGCAGCAGACATCCTAAGTAAATGATTGAAAGGGCTCCTAGCTGTGAAGGCTCAGCCCTGATGGAGAAAAGGCCTGGATATAAACGAAGTTGTTAAGCAAAATAAAGACTGCTTTTTAAATCTGTCCCTGCTGGGATCACACGCTGACCTGCCGAGCAGCTTAACTCGTCCTGCCCCGCTGGTGAGACTAGTTCCTTGTGTGCGATGAAAGGGTAAGGTGTGCATGAGAGGAGGATGTCTGCGTACTGATAAACAGCTTAAAGGAGGATTGCACTACTACCTATAGAGCTGTAAGAAAGGGTTCAGAATAAACTTTGCACGGTTTACATTCACCCTTTATATTTCCAAACTTTGAGAGCTCATTTACACGGGCGGTACAAAAATGTTCAAAAATGTGTAAATGCTGGCAGCCAGGAGCCTACCTCAGTCTGACGCATCCATTGACCATGGTACGTCAAGCCTCCTTTGCGGCACCACATCAACGTCAATGTAAAGGTGGCCATACACTGCTCAATTTTTATGTTCAATTAAACAGGAACAAAAGTTTTTTTCGTTCAATCCAACGAAAATCGAGTACCGAACAACTTGTTCAATAAAAAGCTATATAGAACAAAGAATGGATCAAAAGTTTTTTGGACATGTTGGTAAATTTTGATTGAATTGATTGGATTGGACTGCCGGATTGGGGTCTATGGCGGGCTGTGTAGACAACCATGTTGTAGCCCACTGCCATCTGTGCCAGGCTTGTGCACAGCGCTAAAACCCGTTAGCAGTGTACCCTAAGCCTTATATATATTTCTTGTGTTGAGGTGAATTCAGTGGGGTTCTTACTTGACAATGGCGAGTATGGTTCGGAGCAGACATGGGTAGACATATCTGGTCCATTTGCCCCCATGAAATCCTAATGGGCAACTCTTGGAAAACTGACTGGGGACTGAGAATCTGTTAAATTTAAAGATGTTGGTCTCTTAAGCTAGCCATACACAGGTCGAATTTATGTGCCATTTAAATATTGATCGTTGGTCTAACATCGATCGATCGGTTGCTACACCACACAGTGTGATCAATTTAAATACAATGGATTCCTTTACTTAAACCGGTGTTGATTCTCCATAGGACATTCAGTACGAATAGCGCAAATTGATCGAAGTACCAAGGAAACCCGTCCGATACTTGTACAATTGACTATAATTTACCAACACTTTGCAATAGTTTTTGTTTGATTTCAACACTTTTGGTCAACAGTCCCAGGTGTGCAGAAAATGGTTTCTGTATGATTAACTTAAAAAAATTATAATTGTAAGTCGAATTGAATGGGAATATTGAACCGTGTATGACCACCTGGTGTCCTCTACAGTGCAAGATAACATGCATATCCGTTATTTAACCTCCCTAGTGTACGGTATGGGCAATCGTGGCAGTGTACAAAGTAAATGCATTCAATTCCCACCCTCCCCCCACCCCTGTCCATGTCCCTGGCATAATTAATGACGCCGGCTGTGTGGGCTGGAAAGCCCAAGCCCCTCCATTAACATGGAGGTCTGTGATGCCAGCCCCTTCCCCGTCACCGTGAGACACGAGAACAGCGCCACAGCTTTCCGGGGATGTGCGGCGTTCATGGGGAGGTTAAGTTCAGCTTTGAACTGTCACCTATTCTGTGCAGTTTTTAAAATAAAACAATAGTTCTTATTGGTCATTTAGACAAGACCCAATCTCCATTTGTACATAAGTCCCTCTGTGTGTGTTTCAGCCTACGTAAGCCTTTCTGTCATCCTTTAGCTTCTGCAATTGAAAACGTCATGCTTTGTTGGTGGTGACATATGAACACGTTCAAAGCTTCGTAACCGCTTTTATTGCATGACTCCATTCCATTAATCCTGTTTTTAGCATAATAACTGAGTCGTCCTGCTTGTAATCCTTAAGTTCTTCCAATGGATCCCAATAAAAATGCTTCTAAATATATATTATGAGTAGGGTTTCATACAAGAAGTTTCGTTGCATTGAAGAACCAACGATAAAGATGAATGATACTAAAGATGAAGTAGATATATAAATTCTATTGTCTAAACCAGTGATTCCCAAACTGGTGGGCATGAAGGTATTCCAGGGGGGCGCAGGCCATCATTCTTAACCTGTGTTTGAATGGGGGGGGGGGCTGCAAGGAAAGTTTGGGAACCACTGGTTTAAACATTAAAGCTCATCTCTAGGGAGAACCAGAAATGTCCTTAGAGTGTGGGGTTTGTTTTTGTCCAGAGGGACCCAGGGTTGCTGTGGGTGGTCCTCACTAATGACGGACTATTGAGCAGACCAGGAACAAAGGCTGATGGTATTTTTGTGGTGAATATATAGTTTACACATCTAAAAGATGTATATTGGTAAACCCATTTGTTCTTTTCACTTCTAATAAATCTCTTTTACCAATTATCTCCAGTCCCTTGAAGGATCTCATAGGGTTGTTTTTCTTTTTCTGAGAAAGTGTCTGCTGAGCAGTAGGATCTCCATGGCTTTCTCAGGAATGGTCATCTTCTCCCCATGTGCAGATAAGAGGGCGCAGGGGACTCGTATCCTGTTGCTAATTAAGCTTGGATCGTTCAGCAATCCATGCTTTTTTTTATTTGATGACTTGCAGGTTAGTTTGGCTTCCACCAGAACTGGGAGTTTTAAACAATATGTTTCTCCTCTGCTTTCTGGCCCAAGCAAAGGTTGTGGGACAGAGGAAGATAACGGCTTGTGTTGATACCACGAGTGTTTTGTTTGTTTATAGAAAGCAGTCACTCAGATACAAAAGTTTTCAGTATGGTTACAGCATGCGGTTGGTGCCAAGACCTGCCTACACCGAGATGTCACATGTAGTGGGGCTGTAAACTTTTTCATTGACACCTCAAACACTAAAGATTAAGGAAGGTGATGGTCCGAGGTTAAGCAGGCCATACACTCTGAGCTAAAAATTAGGATCCATTAAAACCGACCAATGAATGCATTTTATCGTCCTGAAATCTGCACATGTCCACATGGTACAACCGTTTTTTTACGATCGTAATTTATTGGACATGTTCAAAAATTTTAATTGGTCTGGCAACATCGGGAAACTTCATACTGTTTTCATAGTGTTTACCGACCAATTACTGCCGAGGCTTCCCCTTAAAAAAAAAAAATACATCACAATGGCCGATATAAACGGCGATGAATTTCGATGACATCCTCGAAAAAAAAAATACGATCCTAAATTGGATTTTCAATGTGGTAACTTTTTTGCCGAATATTACGATCCAAACCAATACCTTGGTTTGTTTTAATGGATCCTAATTTTTATATTAGGAGTAGTGTATGGCTAGCATTACTCTTAACAAAGCTTCCTCATTTGCATTTCTTTAACCTCCCTAGCGCACCGCCCGTATCGCGCCGGGCGATCGAGGCAGTGTCACAGTACACTGCCTGTCATTTCCGGCATCTCGCCAGAGCTTTTCATGCAGCTGTTGTCATTACTGACAACAGCTGCGTGAGAGGGAAAGCCGGCGCTCCTCCATTAACATGGAGGTCTATTACGCCGCCCCCTTCCGCATCACCGTGATGCGATCGGGGAGGTGCCGCAAACCCGGAAATGCTGCAGCGATGTAGACAATCGCTGCAGCTTTCCGGGGAGGCATAGGGTCTCCCCGCAGGCGGCTTCCCCTGCGGTTGAGACGACCCTGTTCAGCGAACCGCAAGGGAGGTTAAGGACCAGTTTTCATGTATTCTACCTCTGGGGGTTCTGGGTGACTCCCCAGCCAGACGTTACACATCCAATAACCCACAATGGTTATTTGTCCTATTGAGAGGGGTGGGCTCCCCACTACACTGCCTTGCATAGAGGGGTAAAGCTTGGTCTTGTACAGAGAGTGTTTCGGACAACATAAGGTACCCATACACGGGTTTCATTTTTCATTCGATTCCCGTTCGTAATGATCGTTCAGGAATCGAGCGTGAAAACCCTTGTTCAGTCCCGCTGAAAGAAATTTTGATCGAACAGTGAACCAACATGTTGGTAATTCCTTGTTGGATCACTATTACTTTGGATATCGATCGCAGAAAATGGTGCGCATCGATTTGTTTGGTCTATACATAAACATTTATCTTTTTCTTATTGTTTGGACTCCCTTAAGGCCCCCATACACATCTAGATTTTCCTTTCAATGAACTCAAATAGATAATTTTTTTTGGGGGGTCATGGAAATTTGTGATTGATTGCAATCTATGCCAACTGTAGTAACAAATATTTGATAAATATTTTTGTGATCGACTAAAAGCGGAATTGAATTAAGGTTAAATTTCCTTAAGTTTTAGTTTCCTTAAAAATGAACTCTAGATTCGGAAGACCTGTTGCCAGTATAACAAGCTTAAAGGTAGAATTTCCAATGGACCTGGAATTTGTTTTTATTAGTTTTATTTAGTTTTTTTGGGGGAGCAGTTGCAAAGCTTGTAGAATGTTCTGAGAGTGCAGTGTTCCTTTTTTAACCCAGACATTCTGTAAGTTTACCATGAATCGCTCTTCCAGATCTAAGAATGGGGCTGTTATTTAATGTTGGAAAACACCAATGGGGACACCATGTTGTCTTTCATTACATATTTCTATTGTTCCACTTCACACTGCTGTTCATGAGTTATGCTGGGCATACACACACCGAGTAGGTCAGACCTGACCTACTCCGATGTATTCCGAGATGCTAACGTGATGACGTCATCACGTTAGCATCCCGTTGCATTGGGGGGCCCCTTCAATCGGCTGGGCACCCTGTGTGTGCCGGCCATAAGCTGCGATGAAGACGCCGTCTTCATTGCAGCTTATGGCATCGGCTCCCATCGGCTCGCGCCGGCCAGAGATTTTCCGACATGTCCGTTCTCTGGCCGGCCGAGCTGTGGGGCGACAGGGATCTGTCACCCCATGTGGGCACATGCCAATTAGCGGCCGATTTTTAACCTGACCGACGGCGCGAGCGCGCATTCCCGTCGGTCAGATTAAAAATCGGCCGCTTATCGGCATGTGTATGCCGAGTAGAAGATCCGTAGATGCAGAACATGCCATATATTGGATGGTTAGGGATATTGTAGAACTACAACTTGGGTTATTGTATAACCTGATACAATATCAGATATTGGATCTGGTAATGCCCCCCATACATACAGATTTTAGCGTCCGACAGACTAAAAACGATCAATGTTTGTCTTTTTTTGTTTTTATCGTAATATGTACTCAATTTGTACTCAACCGATCAAAATTTGCCGACATGCCCGATTGATCGATACTTTTTTTTTCTCTCACAATTACGATCAAATTTAATTGATCAGACCATGTGGGCATGCACCAATTTTCAGTCGACCAATCTAAAAATTGATCGTTTTTAATCTGTCGGCCGCTAATATCTGTGCATGTATGGGGGCCATAACTTCAATGCAGTGCACAGACAAAGGCCATCAGTCTCCTTAATATCAATGATCTACCAACCAGATGTATGTATTGTCCAGCATCATATTCAGATGGGATGGTTTCATAATCCCCAACCGTGGGAAGGACATTGGCTTCTAGACTCCAATACATGACCAATTTACTTTGTATTGTGATATGTGACCATATGATCTCAGCATGGATAGGCACAGAGGCATGTACTCCGAAGTGCAAATATCTCCCACATGTGCTTATCCCGAAGTGTGATTCAGATCTGACTCACAGCAAATCTCATCCTGTGCAACTCCAACCTTTGTTGGCGATTCATCTAAGGACGTCTGTGTGTTTTCTTTCAGACCCGGCCTCGGTTCTCAGTCACTAAAGTTAACTTGATCAGTTTAGGTATAATTATGTATTTAAAAGCAGAAATCTAATCCGAGGAGGAGTTTTTACATTCATTGTAGTGTGCTAGCAAAGCGTGGTGGGCTTTCTAAGATAAAAGAAACTTTCTCCTATCATACTCCAGCTTGTATCAGGAGGACCTGGCTATACTAGACATCATTATTGTCCCACTATGGTTTCCCTTTTAAACCGTTTCTGATCCGTGTGATATTGGGAAATATTAAGGTTTAAAGCCCCCTCATACACCTTTAGATCACTACATACAATTTCCATTAGATCTACCAACAACTATGTAGTATAGTGGCCTCCCTGATATAATTCATAGTGATTGGAAGGTATATATCACTGCTATGTAGTGCCAGGTCTTCCCTGATAGAATACATAGTGATTGGAAGGGTTAGAAAGGTCCTCATATTACATGGTTTTGGTAGAAGAGAACTTGGTTGTACAGAAATTGTATGGTAAGGTGTATGGGGGGCCTTAACCTTGTTGCACTACATCAAATGCTGCTTTAAATGCATTTATATTGAGGTGCCATACTACAGATAACATTAAAGTGGGCTTTCTGCTCTGGGAGCTGAACGGCATGAAGGGGTAAGGCTCTTCATTATGAGTCTCCACAGTGGCTAATGCCATAGAGTTTATAAAGAGCCATTTTCCTATATTTCAGTTGCGGCCCATAAGGTGATATTGACCAACATTGGTGTATATGCTACATCTGTCTGCAAGGAATTATTTATTTTTGACATTGATAGTATATAAAGCTGTTGGTCTTGGCTTGTCCTCCTGTAGAACTTTATGGACGCCTTAATAGGCAACTTTATAGAAATGAACAGATACCAGCTAATTTTTGTCCTTGTGATTTGGGTTTGTATTATACCAGTCTGCTGGCCAGTGCCAATCTAATGTCACTGGCCTTTTATCCGGCCAATAACTCGCACCTCTGTTCTTTAGCTTGTAGCCATGTATCTCCTAACAATGCAGAAGCCTTCAATTAGGCCCCGGCAGTGTAATTTAGGTGTCTTGGCAGAGATCTGTTAGACAGTTGACCTCTCCTTCCACTCCCCATTTCCCTTTTGTTCCCGGCCTGAAAGAAAACAGTCTCCTTTGGGCCATTTGTGTGCAGGATAAATAGTAAATAGTAATAGCCCTTCTTTTCCCATCAAAGGAAAGCTTAAGCCACTGAAGGGTCAGAAAGGTGAACTTTTAATCTGGTTTGATAATGTGGTGTTGATGGATGCTCAGTGACTTGAATTGTTGAAATAATCTCTATGGGGGGAGGAGTGAGGTTGACGGCACAGTATATTCAGAAGTCTGGCTAATTAATAAAGTAATACTTAAAATAAGCGTTCTTACAATGTTTTCTTAAGATACTATACCACACTTCCACTACTGGTCAAGTTGGCCTTGGTTGTCCTTCTAGTCATAATTTAAGAGCATGTGACTTTATTCAACAGGACTAGACTGCTTTTATACGGAGATGCTTTAGGACACACTATTGTATTCTAGTGTATTGTATATGTGTGTGATCTGCCAATTGTGGCCTTCAGCTTCGACATAATTAGTGCATTGACCCTCCTTAATTGTCCATTCAGTACGAGTTTGATGTCTCAACCCTTTTGATGACAATCCATGATAAAACCTGTAAATAGGTTGGACTTCTAATGCTTTTGCATCCAGAATATAAGATTTGTTTTTTGTTCCATCATGGACAAACATCCATTAATAAAATGTATTTGGACATTTCCTCTTGAATACACACCCTGGAAAGTCAATAGAGATTAAAGTATTTATCCCCACTCTTCACCCATGTACTTTTATTATTGAAAAAACTAAAAAAAAATATTTTTTATTAAACAGTTTATAATTATTATAGCTAAACTGCAGAATATAAAATACAGAAATGGCACAATTGATTTTTTTTTAAAATAATTTTTTAATCGCATCTAAACATGTATCTGTTGATTCTATTGACCAAAAACTGTGAGGAACATCTAAGGCTAGGGCTCCACTATGCGCTGGGATGTGTCGCGAGCGCATGCCCATTTTTCCACATCCCCTAACGCGGCCCCTTTAAATGAATGTGCTGACAGAACTCTGCATTGACGTTATTGTGACGGAGGCCTAGACTATGAGATCGGAGGCTGTGACAGGCTGTGGAGACAGCCCTTTCATATCCCCATTGCCGTCAATGGGCGGCATGTGCACTGCATTAAAATTCTTGCCTTTAACACATGATTTAACGGATAGTGGAGCCCAAGCCTAATATCTAGAGTTTTCGTTATTGCCTAAGGGTATGTTTCTACAGCTTGGAGGGCCCGGTTGGCACCTCCTGGCACAGCATGGAGCTGGCTGGAGGTTGGCGTACCGGCCCACGTCATGGAGACAGCCAGTGCAGTAGGCGGGTATCTGCATGGACAACCTCCCCATCAAGGAATGTGCTTAGCGCAGGTGGTGCAAATGGAGCCCTCCACACCATGGAAACATAACCCAAGTCATGATGGAAGTACAGTGGGCTACCTTCCCTGGTTCATGGAATTGACCCTCATCCAAATAAGATGCATCACCCTAGCAGACATTGGGGTTCTCCACTAGAGCTTGTGGTAGAGTAAATAGTTTTGATACAATCAAGAACTATTGGATAAGAGATTTTACAGCAGATTTGACGGATTCCATTTTTTTTTTGCCAGAAAAGCCACTAAACCAATTGTTTTCTAGGTTAGCCTATTTCTTTTTAAAACATGATGTTCCTTCTATTAAAGGAACATCATTCTATTCCTTGTATTGGGTTAGTGACTCACAAGAACTCAAGCAGGTCAGCAAAACATACAAGTTTGTCACCTGAGACTTAATGTTGACTTTGATTTCTGAATGCTGAGTTGGGATTAGTGATTCATAAAGCTCGGACTGTTTGTCTAGTAAACTTTGGAGCAACAGAAAAGTACAGTAGTAAGTGTTTAATGGATGGGGATTTTTCTTCCTCTGGCGGGTAGTGGACACATGTTGGGCAGGTTGATAAAGGTACCTCTGATCCATAAACTGCTGCACCCGTGTAGGAGTTCCAGGAGAAGAATGTTATCACAGAATGTAATCACAAATTTGATGACCGGACGCTAATCTGGTTCCCTGGAATTTGACAAGACACCAATTGTTGTTTTATTGCTGTTAAGTTAGTTCAAGTGAGATTAAAATAGGAAGATATGTAAATGTAAAATCAATCAAAAGTCAATCTCATTTAAGCCCCCCCATACACTTTACAATCTTGCTATACAATTTATGTACAATAAATTTTTGCTCTACCAAAACCATATAATATGAGGACCTTTCTTAAGCCTGCCATATACACGCCGATGTGTGCAGGCAGACTAGTCCCGATATGTTCCGGGATGCTAACGTGATGACGTCTTCATGTTAGCATCCCGGTGCATTATGGGGCCCCTTCAATCGGCCGGGCACGCTTTGTGTGCCGGCCATAAGCTGCAATGAAGACGCCGTCTTCATTGCAGCTTATGGCATCGGCTTTCATCGGCTCGCTCGCGCCGGCCAGAGATTATCGGACCTGTCCGTTCTCTGGCCGGCCGAGCAGTGGGGCGACAGGGATCTGTCGCCCCATGCCGATTTAGCGGCCGATTTTTAACCTGACCGATGGCGCGAGCGTGCACGCCCGTCGGTCAGATTAAAAATTGGCCGCTTATCGGCATGTGTATGGCTAGCATAACCCTTCCAATCACTATGTATTCTATCAGGGAGGACCCGGCACTACATAGCAGTGATATATACCTTCCAATCACTATGTATTCTTTCAGGGAGGACCCAGCACTATATAGTTGTTGGTAGATCTAAAGTAAATCTTATGGAGTGATCTAAAGGTGTATGGGGGGCTTAAAGGCCCCCTACACCTTACTATCTGACCATACAATTACTGTACAATCAAATTTTGTTCTACCAAAACCATGTAATATGAGGACCTTTCTAACCCTTCCAATCACTATGTATTCTATCAGGGAGGACCCTGCACTACATAGTTGTTAGGAGATCTAAAGGAAATTGTATGGAGTGATCTAAAGGTATATGGGGGGCTTTAGTTGGGGCCATTTAGATTCCATCTAATTCCATCTAATTAGAACCACGTACTGTCCTCCACACTACTAATTCTGATAGTTACAAATAATTATTTTTGAAAGCTTAATCCAATTTACAAAATGTCTTCTCCCGAACTCTAGGGTTCATCCGTTTCTGTCACTTAAAATTGTGGGTGGCCTTTCAGCATCTTCACTTTCAATGTGGGACCTTTTGATGTCCGTACATTGAAATATGGATTTCTTAAGAGAAGCTGCTTCAGGGGACGAGGAATAAAGTAAAGTAGCTTTTTACCCATAGGGTAGAGACCTGAGTTGACTTGTTAGTAAGGCATGCCCCTGAATCATGAAATTATGGGTTTTATATAAAATGTAACTTGAACTTTCCCAAATTCTCATGAAAGTTTTTAGTTGTAGCACTTAGATTCTGTTTTTTAAACATCCCACACACAGCAGGGATTGTACTGTTCCCAAACGCTCTCTTAATTAAAATCACTGTTGCCTCGGGCAGTTCTGAGGTTTAGGGTTCCTTACATATTAAACATGCTTGATTGCCCTGCATAATTAGTTCACCCTATATGTGGTTTGTGTTTCTTGCTGTATTTTATTTCTATTCTCATATATTGAAGTTACAGCTTTAATTGCATATTTAAAAACTGAACCATTAAGATATATACATGGAAGGTTGTCTACGTTCCTGGTTGCACCCCCTATGTGTAATTTTCCTGGACTGTTCCTTTTGTACAATGAAAGTAGCTAGTTTAAGGCTAAAGGCCCTGTAGCGAGCCAGGGCCGATACTGAGCGACTGAGTACAATGTGAGTACATCATAATGCTGCACCCCTTGTGTGCTGGCCATTAGTTTGGATGGGGATGCCGGTCCCCATTTAAACAAATGGCATCGGCCAGAGATTTACAGACATGTCCGCTCTTTGGCCCACCAAGCTTTGACGCCCCATGTGGGCACTGGCAATCGGCACCCAATTTTGCCGCCAACAGACTTCTTCGAGTGCGCACGTCGGTCGGCCGAAAAATCTGCTGTGGCTTGCTACGTGTATGGAGGCCTTAAGTCTACACAGTGCAGTTGTGGACTGTTCTTTCTTATAGGCAATGGGTTGCCTGTACACACGTGTCGCCTAGCCCCAGCCGGCATTGGCAATCCGGGGGTTTGGACATCATGGACTTAGGCTGGCCATACATGGGTCAATACCCGGGCAGTGAACGAACCCTCAAGCACAGCGTGATGACGTCCCCACGCTGCGCTTGAGCTTTGTTGTTTGAACGGAGACTCTATGTGCAGCACTTCTGCAAAATTGATTCCGTTCCATGCTTTTGGAATAATGGCTTTGGATTTACCAATGTGTTGGTTCCCTGTTCGATCAAGGTTTCTTCTAATGGGATCGATTCATTCCGCTCAAAGAAACGGTGGTCGCAATCAATTTGAGCACAATCAATCACAGTGAACACACATGGTGATTGTGATCAAATCAATAAAAGAATCGGCCCATGTATGGCCACCTTTTAGTGTAGGCAGGGGCCTGGCGCTGAATGCTCTTGAGACCTGATTCAAGGAAGGCATTTGAAGGTTTGCAATCCTCTACCTCTATTTTAGGTGTATTGCCTGTCTGGTTCTTGGCATGTATTTACACAGTTTTTAAGTTAAATCAAATTAAAACTCCCATCCTGGAGGGTTGTCTGGGTTCTTGCTGGAGGATTTTCTTTCACATATTGCTCCGATGGCAACTCAAAATTCTTGTATTTCACTGTAAGTTCTGACTGGCGATGTCATAGTAATAAAGAAAAGGTAAGTTATTGTTCCAGAAGGGGCTGACCCTTCCTTGCCCTATCCACTGAAAAAATAGACTTTGAATATTAAACACAATCAGATAATGCGTTAATGGGGGTCCAGTTGCTTTTGGGCCTTGCTATCCACTGTGAACAGTCCAAATTGAGTTTGAGAATATGCCGTCCAATACTTAGACTAAAGAAATGGAAGCTAGTGCTTGTGAAAAATACGGGATGTGTGTCTACTGGATTCCTTTACAGACTTTCTTTCAGCTAAACAGTTAAAGAAGCTTGCCTAGTTATGGATGGAATATCTCTTTAAATCACCTATGATCTATGAGTTGCATTGTGTGCAGAGCTTTGTCCGGCCAGTGCTAAAATGCTGGGACAGCAGAGATGAGAGTGACGCTCATTGAGGCGGCTTGGCAGCCAGGATTTATGTGCCACGGACAAATCCCACATTATTGTGTTGGGGATATTTACAGTGTCACATGCAATAGGCTACTCAAGTTTGTAAAAACCTCCATGGTTAATTGACTCAACACATAATGTGCCATTGTTTCAATAATCCTGGCAAAAGGCTGACGTCCCAAGAATCACAAAAGCTGAGCGCTCTGAAAATGAAGTTTTCCTCTGCTCTCCTACACTGTAAACACAATGCATTATGAAGTATATGATCTAATATAGGAGAGTGATACGAGCTTTTGAAGTCCTTAAGGCAGTGGTTCCCAAACTTACCTTGCAGGGCCCCCTTTTCTATTTAGGAACATTATCGAACCCTATTCAAACACATGTTAAGAATGAGGACCAGCGCCCCCCCTGGAATACCTTCACACCCCCCTAGAGGGGCTCGCCCCCCAGTTAGGGAACCACTGCCTTAAAGGATGATGGACTATGCAGTGCTTAAATCATTTAGACTGAACATTAGATAATCATGATGTTTGGTATTGATAGTCAATGGCTGCTCCGTGTATACCATAGGAACCGAAATGGAGCTGGTGCCCCTAGCCAAATTAGTTTCCACTCTTCTGGGAAGGCTTTGTGTGGAGTGTCATCTGTGGGAATTTTGGCCATTCATCCAAAAGAGATATTGTGACTTACCATGTCTGTTCTAGTTCATCTCTAGAAGGTGTTCTAGATCTGAGGCTCTGTGTGGTCCAGTCAAGTTTTAGCTATTGATATCTCATTTCCTACTTGCCCATCTAGAGGGTACAACTGACAGATGGCAGTGTTCTCCCCAGAGCAAATTGGCCGGGCGGCCCGCCCGGGAGATTTTGGTCCCCGCCCGGCACACAGGTCCTCCGCGGCGAGCAGCCTGACAGGCGGCGCCTCCCATTCTTCAGGAGCGCGCCACAGCCACTGAAAGACTCCGGCCCGCGGCACACTACCGGAGCCACGGGCCGGAGTCTTTCAGTGGCTGCGGCGCGCTCCTGAAGAATGGGGAGGCGCCGCCTGTCAGAGGACTTGTGTGCTGCCGCTGGCCGGCAGCCTATCAGAGAGGCCGCCGGACCGGTGCAGGCGGCGCGATGACGTCATCGCGTCATGACGTCATCGCGCCGCCAGGCTGAAAAAAATTTCTGGGGAGAACACTGGATGGAAGTGAGTCTTGTGATTGAATCTTTGACCACCTTCTTTCCAATGCGTACACAAGGTAGCCATACATGAGCTGAATATTTGGTCGCTTTGCATGATTAAAAATTGTTAGGGCTTGTTTCCATTGATGCGATCCCGCGCGCTTGCAGCCGCACGGCCGCCGCAGACAACCGCATCCATTGGAAACTTCAATATAGTTTCCACTGGTGCGGTTGTGCGCGTTAGGGCGTGTTTCTGAACGCTAGCTGCAGCGTTTTGAAACGCATCCGCGCCCCATCCGCATCTGTATAAAAAAAATAATAATAATTGCGTCGCAAAAACGCGTCACAACTATGGCATGCCTTCCCAATGCAACCGCACGGGAACGCTTCAATGGAAACATACCCTTAGTTCAGCATTGCTCTATTGTACCACAACACATTGTGATCGATTCACAACTGATAGATTACTTTCCTGAGTTTGATGCACCATAGTCCAGTCCAATACAAATGAATAGAAATTACTTGAAAACTGGCAGATACCTGAACGATCTAAAATGGGCAGGAATAGATTCCCATTTAATCGGCGTTAACAGGGGTGATTAAATGGAAATATCGAGCTGTGCATGGTTACTAATGCATTTACCTTATCATATCTCCAAAAGTTTGATTAATTTCCTTTTTTCCCCTAATAAATATATAAACGAGAACTCAGACATATGCCCAGGACATCAGTTCATATAGTTTTTTAGACCATGACCATAAACCATTTGCCTTCTTCTTAGGATACACCCTGCAATCCTCATACATGCCTGCTGTCAAGCAGGAGTGGAGGCACACCCATTATAAAGAGGTGGTGTGCATGATGGTAATGACCGCACCATAAACCAGTACAAATGGTAGAGTCACTTGTTGGTGCTCTTCAGACTTTCAAAGGCAATGCTCATCTTTTCATCTCTATATATCTCAATCTGTGGCTTCTACCTTTTGAAAACAGGAAGTTTGACATCTGTTCAATGCACATTTGTCTGTATAAATATCCTTTTTCTGGTACCATATGTAACACAACTATTGGTCAATAGTTTTGTGAGGAAGGGATTGATTAAGTATTCTCCCCACTTTCTTTGCAAACATAAGAGGGAGTTGAAAATTACTTTTCGGCCTTCCGTTCAAATCAGAACTTTTTAGATTTGTTATATTTCACGTTATTGGCTATATCAACAGGTCTATGTGTGTCTCTGTAAAATGCATGGAGGTTATGGCTGATGGGAAGGGCTGCAGGGTGATGATGGTAACCAGTGATTATTCCCCATGTGTTATGGGAAGACCTCCATAATGCTGAACACCCTACAGCCAGGGTTAAAAAGATGGGTTTGGATGTTCTCCGTATTCTGTGGAAAACTGAGAGACGCTCAATGAAACCAAGTCAATACTGCAGAGCAGCTTGTACATACCAGTAAATGATGGATTTCAGCCTAAATGGTCATCTTTCCAACAAGGAACCAGCAAAACCCAGGATTCTAATTAACCAAAAACTCAGGGTACAACTAAAGCCACCCCAGGCCTCTTCTTCCGCAGTCTTTAAAAGTTGTTAGTCCCCCTCCCCTATATTTAAATCCATGACATATGAGTGTTCGCACTTGAAGGTGAGTAAATATTTACATACATCACTGTTGTCTGGTTACGGCGTCATTCCAAAAGCATTAAAGTAATTGCTTGGTCTTGTCACACACATAATTAATCGTGGAGCCATGATAGTGTTGTCTCAACCTTATGAACATGGACCATGGCTATATTGAAAGTATCTTTTGCTATACTATAACCTGCGCTGAAAATTGGGGAAATTCCTTTAATACTTGTGGCTCCTGGCACCAGGCACGGCCTCCATGGCAGGACACACGCTCTCTGTACCATGGTAGTGTCTGGCTTTGGACAGAAAATATGCAGTATGTCTCTCCAAAACATTTTTTTTCAATTTAATTTTCAAAAATTGATAACATTTGTGTATTCATTTTTTATAGGATTTTTTTGTAGGGCTCCAATGTTCCTTTACAATTGTAGTGATTAGTAGAAGATTTTTTTTCGGGTTCCAAAGAAGCTGTGGTGGTGGGGTGTAATTTATTAAAGGTTTTTTTTTTTTTTTTGTTTTCTTGCAAAATTTTGGCATTTACCAGTCACATTTTATGACTTTTTGCTATTGGATTACCAATGCAGCGTCCGAAGGTATATTTTAGACAATTCAATCTGTTGACTTGGAGCACACTTAACCTCCTGGGCGCTATGCCCAAACGCAGTTCGGGCGCAGTTTGACCACTGATCAAACTGCGCCTGTGCCGGGATCGGGCACAAATGGCACCTCTCCGTGTGCCTGCGGCTCTGTAGAAGGGCCGCAGTCACACAGAGCCTTTTCGGCCCCGTGTCTTCGGAGAGGGCGTGGGGGGGGGGGCGGCGGCGCCATAGACCTCCATGTTAATGGAGGGGGCGCCGCTCTCCTCCCCACACACCGGTGGTGTGTAGAGGGCTGGGCAGAGAGCTGACAATCACGGCGGAGTACATTGTACTCCGCCGTGATTGCAGGAGAAACAGCTTTTCGTGCCATAAAAAATGGCGAGCAAAGCCCGTAACGCCCAGAGAGTTAAGGCCCCCATGCATGTTTCGATTTTCCCATTTGATCGACTTGTGCAAAAAAATCGATTGAAAAGGGATCCAACATGTTGGGAATTTTTATTGATTGAGTATACATCGAATATAGTTTGTTTGTGCCTGACCGATTTTGGTTCGATTTAAATACTTTGCATACTTGTACATCCGATGGCAGACATTCTGGTGTGTTTACGATCTGCTTCCTTCAAAAATTCATTTGATTGATTAAACCAACATCTACCAAATATTGGATTCTCCATGGGGGGGGGGGTACTTCAAATGCAGTTCGATTGCTTTAACCAACATGGATCATAAATTACGATCAACTCTGACATCGATCGTAGGGAAGTCGAAACATGTATGGGGGCCTTAGGAGGTGGAAACATGGGCTTCTTAAAGTTAGTTTGTGGCATACAAATGTTTTATATGGGCTTTTATATTACAGGCAGATCCCTTCATAGGGTTGAGTATGATATTAGTTTACCGTATATACTCGAGTATAAGCCGACCCAAATATAAGCCGTGGTATCCCAATTTTAGAAAAAAAATCTGGAAAAACTGAATGACTCGAGTATAAGCCAGGGGAGGGAAATGCAGCAACTAAGGCACAGAAACACACAGCAAATGTACTTTTGTTTTGAGGTGTATTTATTAAATTCAGCAGACTTGTAAGTTAATTACAAAGCCCCTAAACATGATATCATCACTAGAAGTGCTGGAGATGTAGAGAAGGGATGTAGGAACATTGTAAAAGAAAATAAAGTATTGTTTTAGCATATCAAGTTTTTGCACAAAATAAGTTCAAATTTGACTTAACTTTGAACCTAATTTATGCAAAAACTACATGTGCTAGAGCAATCATTTTTTTTTCTCTACATCTCCTTCAAATTTGGTGATGATAGCATGCTCAGTGGCTTTGCAATTCACTTATAAAGTCCGCTTACAAAATCCAGAGATTTTTAAATTTTTTGACCCGAATATAAGCCGAATTAAATTTTTTGAGCACATTTCAGGTGCTGGAAAATTTCGGCTTATATTCGAGTATATACGGCATATCATTTTTGATTCGCAATGTACCTGTATTGGTTCCACAGGGTGGCCATCTCCAGATAACCTACAACTATACAGCTCTCCGAGGTCCATAGGAGGAAGACTCAGATTGTCATCCTTGTTTTCCCACCCTCTCATCTAAAGACTCTTTTGTGTTTTCGTATCCATGACCGGGTTCAATAGTAGCTGGAGAGCAATGGAGATCTGCTGAACAGCAGGGAAGTCATCCATTGGCGTCATGAGGAAATCGGGCTTCAAGGCTTTCCAAGCTGGACTCTCTGACCCTCACAGGGGGCCTCTCAAAAACAGGGGCTGTTCCTCTTGTGCGCTAATAACAGGGAGGTCAGCGCAGGCTTTGTTCAGCGGAGTAGAAAAGAAAAGCAACAAAGAGCAAATGGTTGGCTTCATGTAAAGCAATTGCTGAGTCAGAGCCTCAAGGGACCACGGCTGAGGAGTCTGTGCTGGAATGACCAGCTACATGTGGCATTCTCTGCTCGCTCCAGGACGGCCGTCATAACATTCACTGTTCTAGTGATGTAATGGAGTAGGAGTAGCATTGTGTGGTGTACATACTTGTTACATCATTTCTGATAGACACATTGTCCTACACAATCTACCTCAGGTGGGACTTGCTAAGGTTGGGGTTCCTACTCTACAAATCTCCAACGTAGCTTCCCATTGGACTGTGAAGTTCAAGAATTATATGGAAAACTTAATTTGAAGTGACCCTACTCTAAGATAAACATTTGCTAAATTATACAAATGAGGTTCCTTGGTTTCCCTTGTGAGCTGGTAGATGTTGTTGATGTTACTGCATTCTGGAACCTGTTACGTCATGGACCATATGTTCTTCACAAGCGACTGTAAGCCTTTTATGAAGACCTGGCTGTGCGATGTACCACAGAGAACATAAAGCTGCTGTGGCAGAGGCCTGCCATTTGTATAAGCCCTTCTCCTGAACACTCCATCGCTGGTGGGGTTTGTCTGTGAGCACACTGACTCATTCTGTGCCCGTGTTGACTCCATATGTTTAGCTGTATATGACCACAGAGGTCATTTGTCCCAGAAGTAGGGACAGGGATAAGGAAGCTTTTATTTACTAAGCCAATATTGGTTGGTTTGTTGTAGGCTTTACCTAAGAAACTTGAGTTGCTCATCTATCCTGAACAAGAAGCTATTTAAGGTGACCAGGTCTGTGATTCATTGCTCCATAATCTTCTAGTTTCGGAAGATCTGCTTTGCGTAACTTTTCACAAAGGCCAGTGTCTGATTCCTGCCAGTGTTTTTTTTTTAAGTTGCTTAGATACTAGATTTTCATCACTTGTGGTGATAAGTTTTTTTATCCCAGGTGGAAATCTGCAAAGCTGGTTCACTAAATTCTATAAAAGCCACCACTGTTGGTTGTCCACACTAAGGGCTTGTCCCCACTTGTGCGGGTGGTGCGGTTTTAAACCTTCATATAGGGGGACAGGCCCTTAGTGTGGACAACCAACAGTGGTAGCTTTTATAGAATTAAGTGAACCAGCATTGCAGATTTCCACCTGGGAAATAGTCCCCCACGAATTGCGCCCATAGACATGAATGGACGCAGTAAAAAATCGTGTGGATGCAATTTTTAACCATGTCCATTCATTCTCTATAGACATGACCCAGGGCAATCGGGGGGGGGGGGGGGGGGGGGGGGACTTCATTGGCTCTGCATGTTGAAAAAAATGCTGCTTGTGCACTAATAGCAAGACACAAGAGGTCGACCACCCGCAGGTGCTGCGTAACCACACCACCCTGTTCGATCAAGCTTTTTTCGACCAGGGTTGATTGATCCAGTTCGAAGAAAAGCTGGCTGCAATTGATTCAAACACAATCAATCACCATGGCCACGCAGGTGATCAATTGTGCTAGAATCGATAAAAAAATCAAGCCGGGTATGCCTAGCTCAACAAGTGCCACTTTCACTCTCCAAATCTTCGAAGTTGCCACCCGACTGACTACTACTGATTTTATTTCCGATGACCATCCACATTCTTCCAGTATTCTCTGGATGTTGGTCACAAAATTTTTGACTTTTTAAGGTTAATTGCCATTGAATATGGGATGATCACCAAAATTGTTGGAGATGAAGTGAACATTATGAGAACATTAAAAAAAAAAAAATGTAGCTCTAGCATATGTCCTTATTTAAAAATGTATAATTGTCAAAGTCAAGAAATTTCAAATTGGTTTTGAATTTAATTAAGTGGCTTTGCAATTAATTCAAACAAAACAGTCTGTATTCTTATTAGAGGGCTCCCCAACCTCAGTAACTGGAGTGACTAGGTGGAATGATGGGCCCCTTAGTTTAAGGCAGTGGTGGCCAACTGAGTTGATATGGAGGGCCATGAGTGTGGCCCCTGGCATCACATAACATTTTCCATATATACTGACTTGTATAAGTATTTTATCATGAAAAAATTACAGCATGCAGAGCTAGAAGACATTGTTTTAAATTTTTTTATAACAAAACTTGTTTTCATTTATATTTTAAGCATTATGGAACACTGTAGTGTGGTAATGCACATTTAATGCACACTCCAATCAGCGTGCTTAGTCGGCGTGTGAGTCCCTCACCTCTCCACCTCTTCCTGCTCTAAGAAGATCCTGGGCAAGGACACGTTGGTGTGGGATCAGCGGACATGGGGGGTCCCTATGCATTAACACTTTACAAGTAGTTGACCAAGGAGGGCGGCCGAACAACGCCCAAAGGGCCGCAGGTTTTGCACCTGGGGTTTAAGGTGTTAAGGTAGCCATACACAGCTCGATTTTGTTTGTGGTGATCGATCATTCAGGAATTGAACAATGCCCATCTTGAGTGTTCCTTCTCGAACGAAATGTCAATGTTGGTAAATCCCTGTTCAGTCACCATTTCTTTGAATAAGACACCGAAAGTAAATCGGGTCCACGGTCTCTCCTGTTTGTTTCTCCTTGCCCAAAGGGC
>CM070033.1:17871139-17882371 GCA_036250615.1 Ptychadena robeensis
CCCCCCCCCCCCCCCCCAATTTAGTACCTTATCAGTTGGAATATTCTGCCTGTCCAGGTGGATACTTGGACATCTATAGCTGTGCTCAGTGTCAGGAGTTTAAGTTCAAATGAATAATGGCCCCGACATCATGTATGCCGAGTGTTCCAGTGGAGAGGTGTGCCGCAGTTAGATGTGAAGTCTAACAATATTTACAAAAAGTCATGTGTACGCTTATGTTTGGGTGTTCCCTGAGCCGACCAGATTACATTTATTAGGACCAAACGTATGATGGTTGTGCCAACTATCTGTCAACAGTGTCAGATTTATGTATTTAATATCACGGTTGCACCTATAACCTTACTACCATGTGTACTTAAAGGGACCCATGTGCTCATTTTAACCATGTGGTGTCTGGAAATAAAAAGGAGCTTGTACCTGTCACATTCTGGGTGTCTTAAAACTTTACTCTTTTGGGGAACTCCAAAACCTTATTTCCTTTTGGTAAAGTGACTGGTCTTTCATGGTGCATCTCCTGTGGGTGCTGTGGTTGAACACCTACATCTTTGCAGTGTCATGCATTAAAGTAGTGGTCTGTGGGATAAACTAACAGAACTCCATGGGAGTGTGTTGATAGACCACACTGGTCCCAGGAGATCTTGGAGAACAACACTTACACAATGCAGGTGAAGGATTTTCACCTTTTCTATGGGGCAGCTGGTTCTACGTCTGGGTCACCATTGCAGTGCACCACTAATTTTTAAAACCGAAACAACTTTGTAGAAGGTTGGACCTAACTTTTAATGTGGACTTTTTTACTTTGAATGTGAAATAGGTTTACTGACTGAATATTCAGTGTTGTCCAAATACGGTTCGTTCTAATTTCTTTTTTTATTGATATTTTTCACCAGAATGTTTGCCGGATCTTTCCATGACACACCTCTAATAATGACCCCTCATCTTCTCTTACAGTCATATTGAACAGACCACCACATGGCAAGACCCTCGTAAAGCACTGTTGTCACAGATGAATGTCCCTGCTCCCACCAGTCCAGCAGTGCAGCCAAACCTCATGAACCCAACAGGTATGTGGACACCTTGTCCTGGTTGTGAATTCTCTGTCCCCAAGGGTATCTTGAAAATCGTTCGGTGATGTTAAACCATTAAGACTCTAGAAAAAGTGGCGTGATTGGTGTTGGGCGTATGAATTTGTCAATCTATCTGAAATTTGGAGGTAAAAGTTAACTACGTTCTAGGGTATAAATGATCTATTTTCATTACTAATAGTTTATAAAATCCATATCTCCTCTTGTGTTATTAATATCATTGGGAAGTCCCATTTTTTCTGAGCAGGTGGCAACCCTGGAGATAGTTGATAGCAGGGGGTGCTACGATCATCTGGCAGTGTTTTTAAGAGCTAGATAGACTGCATTGTACATCTCACATCAACTCTAATCAAATTTTAGATACTTGATCCAGACTACTACATGGTCTGCATTTGCCATGGCCATTGTCTGCCCTGTCATAAACTGAATGTGCCAACAGGTCCACGTCTGATAAAAGAGAAGATAACTTCTGTTGACAGCCAGTCAGGAGTCTAAAGGCCCCCATAAGCTGGCCATACACCTTTATGCCTGCCATACAGACACCGATTAGCGGCAAAATCATCCGCAAATCGGTGTGACAGATGGCAGATTTCTCTGTCAGATTTCCTTAGATCTTTTTGTTTTACCAAAACCATGTAATATGAGGGACTTTCTAAACCATCAAATCTACCTGTTTTCAATCGCTACACAGTTGTTGGTAGATCTAAAGGATATCTGACAGAGATCTAAGGGTGTATGGCCAGCTTATACACATCTAGATTTTTCATCCAATCCTCTTCATTCAATCAATTTTTTTTTTGGTTGATTTATTGAAAATGTATGGCAGCCCACATGGTCAGATCAACCTTAAACAATTAAAATTTTGAAAAAAAATTATCAAAAAAGGATTGGTCATGCTGGTAAATTTTAATTGGTTGTATTGAGATTGATTACACTTTCAGTTGATCCCAAAAAAGTTGATCAAATATTTGTTACTTCAGTTGGCAAACATACAATCAATCATCAATTTCCCTGACCCAAAAAATGACAGAAAATCTAGACGTGTATGGGGGGATTTAGGCTGGCAATACATGGCAATGGATGAACCCTCAAGCTCATGAGCGAGTGATGAACGAGCACAACGATTGTTCTCAAATTGATTCAGAAATGAAGCCATGTATGCCTAGCTTTAGGTTTTCTTACTTCTCTGGTGGACTTTTCACTGGTGGAATCATTTAATTGCAATGAAATGGGAGGCCTTGCATTGCCACCATGTTTAATTTGTATACAGCAGGGTACAGTATTAAAGGATACACTCGATGGGTGGAATCCACCTTTAATTACAGTGATCAGTGAATAAATTAATAGTAATGCTGGAGGTGTCGCTGCCAACTTGTTGAAAGTGAAAATGACTTCCTCCTTCTTTCCTCGTGATGAGTCGCTGTGATTAGCTTGTGGTTGGATGGGATATGTTTTTGATTTTTCTGGGTTGGTAGTGTTTTTTGCTCCTAGTCAATGCCTGTTGTTGGAATTGAAACCAATGGTTTCCCTAAAGCCTTCACCTTTTTAAAGGATGAAAACCTTACAACTGACCCTTAATTGTACTACCCAAAATGAAAAAAGTTCATGAAAACTCTGGAATTGGTCTCTATATAAACTCTATTTGGCTTGCAGTGTGCATTAGATGTCCCAGCATTAAGAGGCCGCTTGGTTTTAAGTCGCCCATTTATGTATTGGCTTCACTGTCTCCCTTTTTTTTTTTTTTTTTTTTTTTTTTTATCTGGAGGTTTGGTACACCTTGTGGGTGTTGGCTAGGATGTTCTTTGATTACATGCAGGCTGCCTTGAAATGTTCACTTCTATGGGCAGAAGTGTCCATTGATTTGATTTAGGCTATGTTCCCACTTAGGCGATTAATTGTTTTTAAATCGCCTACACTACTTTCAATGGGATTGTCCCTATTGATGGGATTAAAAATCACCACCTAAGGCAATTAACTTCCAGCGCAGTCGATTAATCGCCTAAGTGGGAACATCGCCTTGATCCAAGCATCAGGGCTCGTTTACACAGGCACGTCCAGTAAACGTGCGATTACTGAAACCGCGCGGTGAACGTGACGAGGCGTTCGCTGGTCAGTTTTGGTCATTTGCTCCGTAGTGTTACAATGGGGTCGTTTTATAAGCGACCCCAGGATGTGCAGACGCCCCTAGGAGCACCCGGTCATTTTCCTGACCGCAACCTGAAAACCAACCGTATAAATGGAGCCTGCCACCAGCTTACATCAGCATGTGAAGATTCTTGAGAATACAGAGACTGGGTAGTTTCAAAAATATGGTTGAAAGCTTGGCTTATTGGTACCAGTGTCTGCTAAATATGACAGAGGATGGGCTCTATTATATGAAGGTCTATGGAAGGTAATTCTGTCATACTGCTTTTAGTGTCCTTAACTCCTCATAACCTGTACCTGTGGGTTATCTTTTGTTGCATCTCAACTCTAATGTACAGCGCAGAGTGTTGGCACTATATAAATAAAAGCTAATAATACCATTAACCTACTGTTATGGTTGCTCCAGGTTTGTAAGTTAATGAAGACTTGGTTTGTAAAAACCTCTGAGACCTTTAACACGCTTTTTGAACATCGGGCCTGGAGCCATTACTGAATACCCATCCCACGCAAAAATGAATCTGCCAGCTGAGAGAAGATATTTTTTAATGTTCCATGTGTTGCACACAAAGGACACGTGTGTCTGTATTTATTTTTTTACTGTTAAGCCGTGTTCTTGCTACAGCACCATGTGTCTTTTATCAAGTATTGGTAAACTCAACTAACTCTTGCCACAGCTAACGGAGAAAAACAAAAATCCCTAAAAAAAACATATCCCGGGTAGTATAGATGGTTTTTAAGCAGTATTATTATGGTCATGTGACTCGTATCCTTCTACTTTGACTGCATGGGTTTGATCCATGGGAGGATCTAAGCATTAGCCAATAAGGTTTATAACTACCTTCAGGTTTGGAGAACTTGGTCACATGAGGGATATACAGGTCCAGTCATCTTCCATGTTTTGTTGGAAGTTGTATTTCTAACTTTAGGGGGGGTTCGGGTGAATAGCCAGGCAATGTAGTCTTTTAGACTTGGCTGTCTGTGTTTTCTACACTGCACACACAATATAAATTCGCTATCCAGTCTTTGATATATTACAGCAAAGTTATGATGTGAAAAGAAAGCAGCCAGATCTTCCTATATTTTTTCCCAAAATTTGATGATTTTGAGTTAATTGCAAAGCCCCTGAACATTGTAACATCACCAAACTTGCTGGAGATGCAGAGATAGGTTGGTGTATACTTCAAAAAAAAAAGTTTTGCTCGAGCGCAAATAGTTTTTGCATAAATGTCAAGTTGAAATTTCAACTTTGAAGTTGATTTTATGCAAAAACTACACGTGCTAGAGCAAAACTTCTTTTTCAATGTTCCCACAATCCTCTACATCTGCAGCAATTTGGGCGATGATATCATTTTCAGAGGCTTTGCAATCAGTTCACAAAATCAGCTAGTCAAAAAAATTTGACCATCTTTAAAAGGCATTTCAATTTTCATTCGCCCGCTTTGGACTCTTTTAGAAATACATTGGTCTTCGAACCAAATAATTAACATAATTTGCATTCTTAGTTAAGATTCAAAAACTTGATGGTCAATGTAAAAATGAAATCGTTTTATTTTGTAGGTCCCTTGCCTGATGGCTGGGAGCAGGCCATGACTCCTGAAGGGGAGATTTACTACATAAACCACAAGAACAAGACCACATCATGGCTGGATCCGCGGTTAGACCCACGCTTTGGTAAGGAAGAATCTGCTTCTTTCTACGCTTACACTGTAACTTTTGCTGTCATTTTTATTGGTTGGGTAGGTTCATTCACCTGGTTAAGTAACTCATAGGAACATAAAGTAATTTTAAAATTGGTTTGACAGTGGTTATGACTGGAGCAGAAGTGAAAGAAATCCTCCAATTGCTGGGACACTTATGACTGTCAAACTGGGAATTCTCAATGATAGCAAGTTTTACCCGTGCACTACACTATCCAGAGCAAAATAGTAGTTGGTTCTCCTTCCCATACTTAACTCTTGTTTGTTGAGTTTTACCAAACCACTGAAATGTGGCAAGAATATTATGGTTCCATGTGTTGGATCTCTAGATGGGCCCTGTGTTGTGACAGCTGGAGTCTGCTACTAAGTGGTTCTGGTGGTTTCTCTATTTTTGCTTTGGTTGGAAACTCTTCTGGTGCTCCGTATGAAGTAATAAATGAAAAAGGTTTTGGATAGACATGTGACAACATGATGGTGCAAACTGCCTTATTTTTCATATAGAGGCGTATGGTAGGGATCCACACACCTAAGGTTAGCATGGTACCCAAAGATACTGTTTTTTCAATAAATAAACATTTAAGGAAAAAAAATCCAACTTCTAAACCTTAAGTACAAGGGTTTCAATTCTTTTTTATAAGCCACATGTGTTAATGAGGAAAGCCTGTGTCCATGTAGAAGGTAATGCCTGGTATTAACCTTGAGGATCTACATCCATAGCCTATTGACCAAGGTTCTTAAAGGGTCAAATACTAGTCCTCTGTTCTGTCATGTGAAAGTGCAGGGGGGTTGTTTGTGGATTCCTACAGGCTTTTCTTTACTCTGAGGGTTTTGTCTTTTCCAACAACTCTGAGCATACCAACTCCAGTCTAGAGTACTTTGACAAAGACCTCAACCCTCTAACAGGAATTTTGGAGCTCCCATTACAGATCTTGACAACCATTAATGGACCTCATGCCACCCTGTCTAGGCTTTACCTCCTCTGTTCTAATTTTATTTTTTCTTACTGGGGTGAGTCTCCCTTTGTACTGCCAGTCATTGGCATTCAGTCACAAAATTAGGGGAAATCCAAAGTGTTGCGCTGTCCCCAGAAAGGGGAAATCTTCAAATTGAGGACACCTGTTCTAGTGCCAATGGTCTACGAATGTTGGGGAAATTCCCCTCACTTTGGTAGATTTCCACAAGCTTAAATTTGGGAGCCGACGTGAATGGAAATTTCCCCAGTGGTAAACAGATTGCAGAATAGAATATCGTGGTGGAGTTTTAACCCTTTCTTCTATTTCCAGAACTAATCCTTTTAAGTTCTCAAATCCCTTAAACTTGACTGTGTCATCAAGTAAAAAAACAGTTTTAGGTTCCTGTAACAGAAGCAAACTATGACTATGAAAAGGCAACTTGCCAGCTCATCCAAATCATATTTAAGCTTGGAAAACAAGTTAAAGCCTATGACAGGGAATATGTGATGTTAAATATTGTTACCTATACTCATGGTGTGTGTATGTGTAAATATATGTGTGTAATATATATATATAACACACACTACAGTTGAAGTGTATCCTAATGTACGTGTGCAAGTTTTTTCTTCAATAGTGTCAACATATTGCGTTGCGTAGCGCTGTACAATAAATTGTATAATGAACAGACTCGGAGAAGGGTGGCATTAATGTACAATCTCTAAGCTTTACTAATCAGCATGCTTATTGTACTGTAGATTAGGTCTGGGCAGGTAGACTATCCTGGCAGCGACTATTGATCTATCGGCAATGTATTTGTCTTGTCTTGTCTCCAAATTCTGAAACAAGACCAGTTAAGCATGTTCTAGCAAAAAATGGCGCATGCATAATTTGGCTATGGAACCCTTCAAGTACATGGACGGTGTTCCCACCATCGGTTGGCCCTCTGTATAAACCTGAAGACCAAGAGCAATGTGGCGAGTTCACATCTAGTCAGGTTTTTGGAAACCAATTTATTATTCCTGTCTGCAATAAAACTATTGACTATGGAGCTTACAAAGGAACATGTAGAGAGTGATTTGTACCTCCTTCTGATACACCGGCCTTGGATTCTTCTGTAATCCTGTTTTGTAATATAATCTGCGCTTAATGAAAGGGCCGATTGTCTGCTAGAATGCCAGCGTTTCAGTAACTTCAAATATGAAAGGCATTTGGCTTCGGTTCTTAGGCAGCAAGTGAAGTGGAGTTCCCTTTTATTGGTTAAGGGTTTATTTATTTGAAATGGCGTCAGTATGGCTTTGGATGGTAAATACTTTTTCACTTCTGATATCTTCGTTTTATGGGCCATGCAACAATCATCACCGTTAAATTAATGGGGAATCCAACGCCCCCTCTCCCATTCTACTTCTGCAACCAAGTTTCTTCACAGATATAGTAAATTTGACAGAAGTGATTGTCCTCCCACCCAGACAGCTCTCAATGATGCCACACGCTGTCATTCTGATTGGCAGCCTGGTACACCATGTGCGTATAGTGCAGTTTTCTACTTACTGCATGGTAACTACAGTCCGGGTAGTGTAGTAGGGTAGTATATTTGAGGATGCAATGTGTTGGCTTTGAGGATCTTGATCTTTAAATGCACTTATATATTAACATGTTGGCTGTGATCTTTAGGGCAGTGGTTCCCAAACTGGGGGGCGGGCGCGAAGATATGCCAGGGGGGTGCAGGCCTCATTCTTAACCTGTGTTTGAATAGGGAGGATGGGCTCGATAATGTTTCTAAATAGAAAAGGGGGCACTGCAAGGAAAATTTGGGAACCACTGCTTAAGGGAATTCCCTTCATCTGAATAGGATGCCAGATGCACCACAGTTGACTAAAAACAGGGTATACTGTAGTGTAATTCCATGTAGAAGTGGGATGTTGCTCGGGTGCAATAGGGGCTGTTTTGAAATAACCAAACCAAAATGGATTTTCACTGTGCACAATCATTGTGTTATTTACTTATTAGGGGCTTTGTGACATAGGGTATGTCTTCACTGCGTTGGGACCACCTGCGTTAAGCGCAGTGCTTGGTGGGGGTCCGGCGGATCCTCTGTTCACATGGCATTGAGCCGATCCACCGATGCAGAGGTTAATGTAACCTCAAGCCAGTGGATCGGCAGAACACCGTAAGAAGAGCGGGACCGGTAGGAAGGTATGTGGATCGGCTCCTTCAGGACCCCCGCCAAGAAAACCGAGAACACAGTGGAGCCATAGCCATAATCTTCAAGACCTAGTCTTGCCCACGGTCTGGAGCAGTGATGGTGAGCCTTTTTGGAGATGTTTTCCGAAGTTGAACCCAAACCCAACTTATTTATCCTAAAGTTCCAGCATGGCAATTTTACCTGAATCCCATACAGGAAGGAAGTGGAAATATTCCATTTGTTTCTGTTGCACTTAGGAAAAGATATCCCGCTCACTTCTTTTTTCAATCTATAGGGTAGTGAAGGTAAATGACAGAATCATTGTTGGATATGTTTTCGATGTACAACTGTTTAGTGAGCTTATCAGACCACATACGTGGTTGGTGGTGGTACATCTGAAGCCAATTAAAAAAGTTGCTCAGGCTTGGCAGTCCAACATTTTTGCAGACCTTGAGTGTCCCCTGAGGGTTTTTAGGACTGTGAGATCTTTGGGTAAATTGTTACTTATTGTAACTTAAAACAGAAGTTGGATGATTGTAGCTAATAATTTACGTTGGTGCTTCTAGTCCCGGCTCTGTGGAGGCCTTCCCTCAGTCCTTCCACAGTCCTGTAATTGTCTCTCATCTTAATTAATGCTTACACTACAACAAATAGTAATTATCACTTGAGACGGTTCTCCCTCCGCTCTTTTGTTTTAGGGCAGAAATGGTTGTTTGCCAAGATCGGAGTAGTTAATTGGAGGTTTTTGTTTTGTTTTGGAGCCTTTTAGTTATCTCCCAGGACCCCGTCCCCATATCCTGATTCACACTGTAGCCAGAGCAAAGCTTTTTGGGTTTGTGTCTGCCTGTGAGGTCCGGGCATCCCATAATACTTTTCAGGTTTAAAAGGAAATGGTGAATGGGCCCATACCCAGATTTATGATGGCCGTATGACCATAGAATTAATTTTAGATCAAAAGTATGTATTCTATGGAACGCTCCCCTACTCTAGTGATCGCTGAAGTAGGAAAGTGTTCTATAATGAATTTTTCTAAGGGGGTGGCATCAAACCCATGACATAGAACGTGGGAAGCACTACTCATTTAATAAGGATATTCAATGTATGATATGGATTTACCAAATCCATTCCATCAATATGTATCTAGTACATACCTGTCAACCCTCTTGTTTTGGCTGGGAAAGTCACGTTTTTCATTTCAAGAAATCCCCGGATTCTTAAAATCGCGCTGATCTAGCAAGAAGAGACCGTATACTCTCCCTACTAATGTCCCACCCTGCACATCATCAACACAAGCGGGGTGCAACATTAGCAGGTAGAGTAACGCCCTCTCCCTGCTAAAACAGCTGAGAGGTAAGCCCCGTACTGGAAGTGACGTCACTTCTGGTACTTGGAACACAGAAGAACCGCGTTCCGCACCACCACTGACATCACTTCCTGTATGTCCCCTGTTTTTTGACAGCTATGATCTAAAGTGACATTTATAAATTTGTGATTTAATTTCGGACCATTGACCAATATAAACGTTGATTAACAAAGATCTTGTCATCAATAGATAGTATGTTAATTAAAGGCCCCCACACACATACAGAGTGGGGGCCGACAGAGTAGCTCAGATCAGCTCTGGAGTGCAGCGTGATAACGTCCTCATTCGGCTCTCCAGAGCTGACAGCATTAGCAGGCACCCTTTGTATGCCAGCCGTTGGCTTAAATGGAGACGCGGGTCTCCATCGGACATGTGTGTTCTCTGGCCGATGGAGCTGTGTGCATGTATGGCAGCCTTGGGCCTTGTTTCCATGGATGCGATCCCGCACACCGCGCGGCTGAAACTGCGGGAACGCATGGCATAGTTTTTGCGCATTTTTGCGACGCGATTTTTTTTTTAATGCAGATGCAGTTGGGACGCGGATGCAGCTAGCGTTCACAAATGCGCCCCCAAAACCGCATCCGCGCCCAACCGCACCAGTGGAAACTATATTGAAGTTTCCAATGGATGCGGATGTTTGCGCTTGCGGCTACAAACGCGCGGGATCGCATCAATGGAAACAAGGCCATAAGCCTATATACAGCAGCTGGTGCCTTTTTAAATTGTTTTGTCAGAAGGTCAGCTTAGCTTGACAGCAGCATGGAACATATCAAAGGCTTCAAAGGTCGTATCTGATGGTAGATTGCAAGCTCCTTTGGGAACTGGAAGTGACCGTTTTGGTGTTGCAGTACTGTACTTCGGTGACGTATTCCAGTGATCGTTACTTCTAGGAAACTGTACTGCATGGTGCACATACTGTTACCATTAACCAGAAAAAATGGTTTCTGCTTTGTGTAACCCGTGACAGCTTTTATTTATAGTGTATGGGAGTACAGCGTGCGCTAAAATAAATTCTTCTGTGATCGCAGTGAATGTTAAGCAGAGTAATTCGATGTCTGCGTGGTGTTCGGATGGCGTGTCCTGCACTAGAACGGGTCTAATGTGTCTCCTAGCTGACCCTGATGTCATAGCCAGGTGCATGTGATGTAAGAAGGAAATGTAAATGAAATTGTAGATCCGCTTCTCATCTAACCGTCATACTTCCCAGGTCATTGGGTGCGCAATATATTTTCTTATCAATCATTATCATAGCTTTCATTTGTAGGAAAAAGTTGCCTTAAGCCCCCCACACACGCAACGAGCGGCGGACAATTTTGCCAGAACGGACATGTCCGATAATCTCTGGCCGATGCTGTTCGTTTCAATGGGGACCTGCTGCACTCCATCGCTGATCTGTCGGCCCCCACTCGGTACGTGTGTGTGGGCCTTTATGAGAAAGCATAATGGTCACTTGGCACAACTTTTACAAGCTAAATTGTAAGTGGGGACACCATGGGACAAATGGAAAATGAGTATTCATAGGTCAGGCCAGGGTTAAGGTGAGCAAAGTGATCAAAGACCCTAGTAAGCAGATCCTCTTCTAGGAAAGAGAAGGGACCGGTGCATCGCCAAGCTGTCCTACCCTGTTGATTTCTCTGCCTTTCTCTTTCTTTGCCCTGCCGACTGTGCTGGACAGATGATTTATCCTAACCCATCGAGATCTCCTACCTGTTACAGCTGCGGAGTTACAAGACTCCATTTACAGGATTCGGATGTCAAGGTTAGGGGTTTTGAGGGGTTAGGGGTTTTAAGTTTAGGGTGGGGGGGG
>CM070033.1:17882420-17892899 GCA_036250615.1 Ptychadena robeensis
GGGGGGGGGGGGTTTAAAATAAAACTAACCTCCCCAGTTCCCTAACCTTATGCATCAGAACCCCCTTACCCTTACCTTAACCTCCCCGAAAACCCCTAACATTGAGAGCCGAAGTCTCTAGGCGGAGGCCTGTAACCCCGCAAAAGTATGGCTATCTGCAGCTGTGTAAAGCCCCCCATACACCTTTATATCTGTCAGATATCCTTTAGATCTACCAACAGCTATGTAGTGCCGGGTCCTCTGTGATTGAACACAGGTAGACTTGTTTAGAAAGTCCCTCAAATTACATGGTTTTGGTAAAACAAAAGGAGATCTAAAGGAAATCTGACAGAGAAATCTAAAGGTGTATGGGAACCCTATGTAGGAGAGCTTAATGGTGGGGTAGGGTAAATCCTCCATCCTTTGCATGCACAATTGGCAGGGTGAGAGAAATTGTATGGGGTAAGACAAATCATTGGTACATCCTCTACCCAATTTTTATCTATGGGAATACTGTGCACTGCTTGTGAGGTTCATTGGCACCTCCATGCATATGTGTTAAGCTGGGAACACATGCATAGATATGGGCCAGATCGATAGCCATCTATCTGGCCCATATCTAATATCTGAAACAGGGATATCGGACATGACCGAAAAATCACTGTCCATTGCTTTGCATGAGGACCGCAGTGCTGCACTTTCAGCTCCATCAATGTCAGTCAGCAGCGCAATGATGTCATAGTGCTGCTTCCAGGAACCTCCAACGGCTCGTATATTGAGCCGTGTGTTCCCGGGTTTATACACCTACCTCCGCTTTTAGCTTCCTTCATATCTACAGCCTGTGTCTTCTCTTTTGTTCTGCTACAACCAAAAATAAAGTAGATTGTCTCAAGAAAGAAAGGCTTCACAAAAAAGCCTCTTGAAGTGGGCTGTTTGCTAAGCTGGAGTTTGCCAAGTTGAGCGGCTGTTTACCTCCTGGCTTGTATTCAGGTTTCTGATGTCATGATGACCTCCTGAAAATAAAAGTACTAGAGAAACTGGACTAACCCACCTAAACAAACAGATCATTGTTTTACATGGAAATACTTTTAGCTCAGATCTTCATAAACGAGGGGGTGGAAGATGAGGTGAGTCCCCTTATGGATGACTATTGCTAACGTCAAGCTTGTACTATTGGGAATCCGGTGAAGGTTAGAGATGAAACTGATCGGTGAAACCAAATTGTAAGAATTAGATTGTAAGCCCATCTGGGCAGGGTCCTCTACTCCTTCTGTGTCATAACCTGTTCCTATGTGTTATCTTGTGTTGTATCTCCACTCTAATGTATTGTACAGCGCTGCGTAATATGTTGGCGCTATATAAATAAATGATAACAATAAAGAATTGACTGTAAACCTGGTCAATGTAATAACACATTTGTATGTTCCCAATGTACCAATCATTCTTTATATACATAGCATATGTTTAGCGCTCTTGAGAAAAGCCTTTTATAGTTATCTGTTGGAGACGCTCATCTGTCCTCTTTGGATGTATCCAGGGACTGGATATAATTATAATGGGAACCAAAATTTCCAAAATCTGTGAGTGATTCTTGGGACACCTTTTGTGTGCTCAATGTTCATTGTCATACAACAAAATCAATAAGGTAACACTAGAGATGGGGTTAGGGTGCCAACTTCTCCCTGCTCTTCTGCCATCCCAACTGGTCTTGAACAAGTCTTCCACCAAGAGGAAGATATGACGTATCAGTGAGCTCTTACCTAGTCACCACTTCTTCTTTTTTTCTTTCTTTTTTTTTCTATTCAGTAGTATCTTTTTAATAAAATACTGTGTATGGTTGTCAGATGGGTAGCTACTCTTGGGAAATTGTTTAGGTTTATGTAAGTTTTGTCAAGACTGCTTCTCTGAAAGTTCCATTTTCTCTTTACAGCGATCAACCAGCAGAGGCTGAGTCAGAGCGCCCCGGTGAAATCTCCTCCTCCGATGCCCCCGCAGAGCCCACAGAGTACCGTCATGGGCGGTGGGGGCAATCAGATGAGGCTTCAGCAGCTTCAAATGGAGAAGGAGCGCCTCCGACTCAAGCACCAAGAACTGCTCCGGCAGGTGAGGCCACAGGTTAGAAACTGCCTTTTGTTATTCTTTACATGTTTGTCCTGTCTGTGTGTCTGGATATGGGGGTTTCTGTCATTTTATAACCTTATAACCCTATAAGAAAATCTTAGACTGGGCACTTTCTGCTATGTAGTTTACTCACATTCTTAAACAAAATAAGACATTAGAGTAGGGAAGGCTTAGAACCTGTTACTGGTATCCAGGTTTCTCCATCTTTAGGCCATGGGTTTTTAGGTATTCAGCCAATTGGTTTACCTAGCATTTCACAATTTCATCTACATATTTTCCAACCCTACCTAGACCTTTTCTAGTCACTTCCTGTTGGGATATTACCATAAAAACACAGTTGAAGTCTAGGAATTTAGGCTTTAATTGGCCATCCAGCAACTGGTCACCGTAAAGCAGTGGTTCCCAAATGTTCCTTGCAGGGCCCCACTTTTCTATTTAGGAACATTATCAAGCCCCCCTCCCCATTCAAACACAGGTTAAGAATGAGGGCCAGGGTCCCCCTGGAATACCTTCACGCCCCCCCCCCCCCCCCCCCCCCCCCGTTTCGGTACCACTGCCGTAAAGGATTCTACTAGTCTCCTGATGGGTCAGATGTCAGATGGAACTGTTTTTGTATAGTCTTTAGATTATACTGCCTATATGTTTTTGCCTGTCTTTGTTGAATTTAATAGTACACAGGTTCTCGTTGTCTTTACAGGAACTAGCTCTTCGTAGTCAAATCCCAACCATGGAGCAAGATGGTGGTACTCAGAACCCTGTGTGTTCATCAGGAATAACTCAAGAGCTCCGCACAATGACCATGAACAGTTCCGATCCTTTCCTCAACAGGTATGTTGAAGACCACTCCTTCATGTGACTTATTTGGATGTTGGTGATGTCCGCATCTTAATGTTCCATAATTGGATGTGGAAATGAGGAAGCTTTACATAAACTGCTTTACACAACCTGAAGCTTAACAGACTTGCCACAATGTCTTTGCATTTTACCATTAAAGACTTATTTTTTTTTTACATGTTTGCATTTGTGTCTTGGCCTAAACATTGTGCTTTGTGTTTGCAGCGGCACATATCACTCCAGAGATGAAAGCACAGATAGCGGATTAAGTATGAGTAGTTACAGCGTACCCAGGACCCCCGATGACTTCCTCAACAGTGTTGACGAAATGGACACAGGTTGGTTGATTTTTCTTTAGTTTTTCCTTATTTTTATTTTCTTTTACATTCGATGTGGAAAATTGTTAATGGTACCAGAATAAGTTCACTACTGGATGTGAGAAGTTAATAGCTAATATTGCTTAAGCTGGCCATAGATGGTTAGAACTGTGGCAATTTTGCCACAGGTAGATCACCATGCGCATGTGACGATTTGCTGTGAAATTGGTCGCAAATCTAACACGCTTACCTTAAATCGGGCCAGAAATCGATCTGCAAAATTACGGACATATCCAACATTTTGAGATCAATCTCATTTTGGATCCAAAGTAAATGCTGGCGCGATTCTTGACACGACCAGCCGTGCATGACGACATCATCACGCGTGGCTGATCTGCAGAGAAATCAGCCTGACATCGAGATGTCCAGCTTCACTTATATTGCGTGTCCACCATATATATTTTGTTCATTGTGGTGGCTACCTAATAGTAAGATAAAATTAGAATGTGTCAAAGCCCAATGCTTTGACTTGGTATAAATTTAGCCCAGTTGAGTTTCCCCACTGGATCAGTAATTATTTCTTCCCATTTTGTTTGACACTTATAGATACCCCAATTTATTCCAAAGTCTAGTTTGGGGTCCCTTGTTAAGCTATGTCTGTATGGCGCTGGCTTTGTGCTTTGGGGTCATGGTCATGTTAGAACAAAAAAGGTGTTTTTTAACCAGGTTAGAGCTACACAATTTTTTAACCCCTTAGCAGTATTTCTAAGTGTTGCTCACCAAAAGTGCTAACCCTGAGCCACACTCTGGATTGTTCACCTGTTACCAGCAAGCCACCTGTGTCCTCGGCCCTTCTTACTGTATACACATCTCATGTCATTGGTGAAATGCCCGTGCCATTTGCCTGTACTGTAATGCTGGCATAGACTCCCCAATCCCTCACATCCCCAGCGTCATTGATGGCTCCGGGAATGTGTGGTCCAGAGCGACTGGGAAATGCAAACCGATTATAAAGTCAGCTGTCCATATTTCCTATACCACTTTAGGAAAGTAAAATTGGAAACCATGGGGACTGATAGGAAGGTTAATATCTTTGTGGTATCCTTGACCATGCCCATGAAGTGCTGCTCCCCTACATCTGGCCATGTAGTGTGCATTCATACCTGTGTATTTTTCTATAACTGGGGCATACATGATAAATAGATTGTGAAGCATTTACTTATTGTATATGCTTATATATATATATATATATATATATATATAGACTTGATGGTTTAGAAAGTCCCTCATATTACATGGTTTTGGTAAAACAAAAGGAGATCTAAAGGAAATCTGACAAAGAAATCTAAAGGTGTATGGGCACCTTAAGGGAACAAATGCCAATTTGAAAGGTTTTCCTTTACCCCATAGTACACAGTCTAGTCCCTGTCATATATGCTGACCTGTATATATTTTTTCGTCCACAGGTGATGCAATCAACCAAAGTAGTATGCCCTCCCAACCAAACAGATTCCCTGACTATTTGGAAGCACTTCCAGGAACAAACGTGGACCTTGGTACTTTAGAGGGGGAGGCCATGAACGTGGAAGGCGAAGAACTCATGCCAAGCCTTCAAGAAGCTTTGAGTTCCGACATCCTGAACGACATGGAGTCTGTTCTGGCTGGCACCAAACTGGATAAAGAAAGTTTCCTTACATGGTTATAGAAGCTTCCAGAAGTTTCTTGGCATGGTCAACGAAGCTTCTAGTTCCTGAAGGATTTTTGCTAATCAAGGGTGCCTTTAATCTTCAAGCTGAACAAGGCTACTTGGCAGACTTTTATGTTCCAAATGAACAAACTTAAGACTTTTGACTTATTTTTTTTTTGTTCTTCATTCTAGTATTTTTTTTTTCTTCTCACTCATTGCTGCTTTTGTTATTGCTGACACATTTTTTTTCACCATTGAGAGCGTAAGGTATCAACAATATTTTCGAGTTCATAGCTGCCTCTTCAAGTATTTTCTATGTAACGAGATTGGGAAGGCCTTGCCTTTTATACCATTTTAGATATTCCTCCGAGTCCAATGTAAATATCATGCAGTATACCTTGTTTACCCCTTCCCGACTCCTTTTTATATCCTCACCATGGACATGATTACTCCTGTTGTCTACCACATGATAGTATTTTTTTGAATTTTGACTTACAAATGATGGAATTTGTTTCTATGCCGACGAAAACCGATGGATGCTTTTGGCAATATGGCTTAACTGGTCCTAGCTTGAATTTTATTCCAATTTTTTTTTTCTTCATGATCAAGAACAATCACAGAATGCAGCAAACCTGGGACGGATCGGACAGTTTGTATTTAATGTTGTCCTCAGTTGCTGTCGTTGGGAGTATGGTTTTTAAAATATGTGCAGTCTTTTTATTGGGTCAGTGCAAGATGGTGTATACGAGATATGATGGAGTGTCTATGTAAGTAGTTTGTGACTTAGCATTGTTTTTTTTTTTATATATAAATACCAGCGGGATAGAGGAAGTGTGATGGTGCCAATCAACGCTCTATGGAAGTCTGACTTTTTTATTCTGTCTGAGGTTTAGGGGGGGGGGGGGGGGGGGGAGACGAAATCATTTTTAGAAAGTGGTATAAGTGGAAAATAGAATTTAAGATTTACACACCGAACAAATCATTCCACCTACCTCCTTGTCTGTAATATATATATATATATATATTTTCTCAAAATGTGCCTTCTACCTTAATTTTCAAAGCTATAGCATATACTGTTTTTGTATCGAGGGCTTATTGTATTATGTTATCACCAGCCAGTTGCCAGACTGGGTTTTAATCTGAGAAGGGTTATTACGTGCCCCTGAGAATTACCGATCTCTAGCATTGCTTTATCGGATGAAGTGATGACCTTTATTTTTTTTTTTTCCATGGCATGTTTTTTTTGTCTTTTAATCTGTTTTTTTGAACCTTAAGGAGTGTTATTGCAATTGGATGGTCACCTTACCTGTTTTTGTACATTTAATATTAAATAATCATGTCTTACTGTACACTTGTTTTTTTTTTTTTATTAGAAAATTAAACAATAGCTAATTGTATTGTACGCTCTTTGGCTTGTGTAATTCAAGTGAGATGGGGGCTGGGAATTTAAACTTAAGGTCCCTATGCACAGGTTGATACCTGGTCAATTGATGACCTGCATGATTGTTGACATCGCGCTGTGCACGTTCGGGGCCATTGATCACGCAGGTCAACTATTGCGCCCACCCTGTCTTCGAAGAAACTTGATCGAACAGGGAACTAACATGTTGATAAATCCCTTTCCTATATCCATTGCCTTGCATGGGGGCCGAGGGTCTCCATCCAAAGCATTGAACAGGATTTTATTGCACAAGGTGGGGAACAGAGATTCCCATTCAATCTGCGCTTAAGCATGTCTTCGATTCAAATGGGTATCATATAAGATGTTGTTCAATATCTTTTGTGTTGGTTTATGTTTGGGGTATTTGCACCTTTTGTGAGCATATAATATTTAAAGTGTGTGTTTGGGCATGGGGCCTGGTGTTGGTTTGAAGTATTAGAACAGTGGTGGGCAACTGATTATATATTGAGGGCCACAAAAGTGCTTTAGTTACCATTTATTTCCCTTGTTTTATCAATTCCTTCAGGATGGAAAGTCGCAGTAAGGCATTGGCCATGTTTTTGATGTTTTACCCATAGGACTCAGTCGATGTGTTAAAAAAAACAAAAGCAAAAAAACTTTTTATCCTGGCAAAAATTTGTCAGAGAAGTTGGCACAGTAAGGCTTAAATTTTCCTAATGGCAAATGGAGACTTGGCCTAACATTAAAATGCTGCTGCAGGTTCGCTCCAGGTCTCACCTAGCAGTAAGACTAGCCCTACACTTGGAAATGTTTGTATGTCTAAAGGTGGCTATACATGGGCAGATTCTTGCCCATGCGTGTTCCTGCCACCTGTGAGATCTGCCAGGAATCTCCTGTATGTTGGATCGCCAATCCCTCATCAATCAAGGGAGAATCCACACCTCTATGGCTAACTTAATAAGCTTTGAGCTAGGTTTTGTAGCCCTGCATTGTAGGTAAGATTGTCCTCTAAACCTTGCGGTGTGGGGATAGTCCTACTGCACATAAGTTCTGTACATGTGGAACCTGAATCTGCAATAAAAACTTGGGATGATTCCTCTACTCTTTCCAGCAGGAACATTTCCCCGTGTTGTGCTTTGTCATTCCACTAGCATTGGTTTGGGACAAGGGTGGCCTCTTTTGGTTGAATTACCCATTGGCATTTGGGAGGATACATTCCTATCCAAGCCCCTAATGTGCAGTGACAGTTGGATATGACTGTGAAGACCATTATAAAGCTCTTCAGCAAAGCAAAAAAGAGGGGTGTCTACACTTTTTTAGGGCTTGTACGCATCTCTTCTCTAGGAAGATCTGGCTCTTTGGGGAACCCTCAGCAGCTTTATATACAATGCAACAGACCTGAGCTGCAAAGTTTTAGTTCTGAGTAAAAGTACTTCTAACTGCCCCCCCCCCCCCATGTAGGATGGTGGAAGCACCATTGAAGGGCAATACTTCTTACCAGAAAAATATACTTGCCCAAGAGCTTGTTTTTCTGTCCACTAATCCTGATACTGTATTTGCTCTGTTGCTGCACAACCCTGTATGGTACAAGACCTCATTTTTCTTTCTCTACTTTTGTTCAGTAATAAATACAGGTCTTTCAGGTCTTGCCACCAGCTTGCTGGTTCCTTGCACTTCTCCTTCCTTCAGTTTGAGCTCTACAGGTGCTGGTAGAGGACTAATGTACTCAACCAATCAAAATTTTCCGACATGCCCGATCATGTTTTCATTTTTTTTTTCACAATTACGATCCAATTAAGTTGATCGGACCATGTGGGCATGCATCAATTTTCAGTAGACCGATCTAAAAATGTATCGTTTTTAATCTGTCAGCCACTAATATCTGTGCATGTATGGGGGCCATAAAGCTGGTAATATAGATTCCTGCCCGATTCTTCCACCGATCGTCCGCCGTGTGCGTTCCGGCAATCGGTCGGTGGTCGGAAAATCGGGCACCCACCTGGTCAGATTGACCAGGAATCGGCTGCATGACGGATCGCACAGTGATATGCCATGCCGGTAAATTTCCGGCCGATCCCATTAGTCCCCATCTGAAGTTATGGCCAGCACACAAATTGTGCCCAGTCGGTCGGCTGAGCAGTTGATGAGAAAACGACCTGCTTAATAAATGAAAATGAGGAATATATATATATATATATATATACGGTAAATATATCTAGTCTATGAATACAGAGCACAATGAATTGTGTCTTTTTGTCATCTTCATCCTTGCTTTGCTGCCTTATTGGCTAATTGACTCAAATTAAGATTGCTGCCAATGTAGTTTGTCTGAACTCTGTCTTGCAATGCTTGATATGGATCAATGATCCATTTGGTCAAGTTATTACTCAAGCAATAGTGGGGATTTGCACATATATACCTCAGGTTACTCTGAACTTTGGGTTACTTGGTCTCCTATGAAGAGAAGAAGCCACAGATGTCATATTTTCTAATACATTTCTTTCTTTTATTCTTCTTATGTTAATGGCTAGAAAGCTCATGTCTTATGCTAATGTTTGCTCCCAAAGATGCCCTACGCCTTATTTTCGGGGGGATGTTTTATTTTTCCAAGAAGAAGAATACGGCACTGGGGTATCAGGGTGGGGGGATCACTTAAAATTACTGACGGGGGATCAGAGTAGGGAATCAATATGGCACAGAAGACTCAGAGGGGGGATTACCATTTTAGTAACCCCTTCTGATCCTCCTGTGTCATTTTAATGGCCCCTCTGATCCCCCCTGTCTAGAGTTACAGTATTTCAGCATGAGGCAAAAATGTTAAGGTGCCTTACTTTCGGAGGATACTTATTTTAGGGGAAACAGGGTAAGTTGGTTTAAGCTAGAGATGCTTAATGATATGCTGAATTTTATTATAAATATGCCAATGATGTTGCAGAGCCCATCAAGCGCAGCCACTGCAGAGCAGAGATGCTCAATGTGATGCTGAATTGTGATATAAACATGCAAATTGCATGCAGACTGAAGGAAAGACACAGCCGAAATTGATTGGCTCTTTTTTAATCGGTCTCAATTTTCATGTTGATGTTTGGCTCTTCTGCTGAATTTGATTGGCTCAGTTTAAATCTGGTTTGTATATGAACCACCCTGGAAGTGTGATATTTAAATTTTTTTGAAATCTGTTTAAATCTCCTGCCTGGTAACGCCCCTACCACAAATCCTGTGCGTCATTAATGATGAGGGGATAGAAGGACATGGGACACGATCTTTGGAGGATGGCCCCAGGCTGTGTGGATAAGGTAAGCCATCCTAAGTGTGGCTCGAGGTTACTGCTTTTGATAATGAAAATCTAGCCTGAGCCACCTGAGGGATTACCTAAAGTTCAGCATCCCATAGGTACCTCTAGTTTCAGTTGAATCTCATCGGTCACCAACATATTTCCTGTTGAATGTTAAATTTTTCTGCTTTGCTGTGAAATGTCTGTCCCTGATTTCCTGTTCAGGAACAGACCGGAGCCTCCCTGCTCCTATTGGGCTGTAAGAAGGTTCAACAAATCATAATGTTTGCAACTTTTTATTTCCAGCCTGGTATGTTCATATTTTTTTTTTGTCTGGAGGAAATTCCAATACATTTTTGTCTCTGCATTGATGGGCATATGACCCCCTTATGATCCAGGTTGAAGCACAATGCAGCATTGAAAACCAATGGGCATGACATGACCAAGACGCACCCATTAAATTGAATCCCATGGGTACAGCCACATCATGGCCCATAGCTAATTACTTTGAATGGGCGGTGTTGCATCCATGGATCTCGGGGGGGGGGGGGGGGGGGGGAAACATTTCAGTCTTAAGCTGGCCATACACCTTTAGATCTCTCTGTCAGATAGCCTTAAGATCTACCAACAACTATGTAGTGCCGGGTCCTCTGTGATTGAACATAGCTAGACTTGATGGTTTAGAAAGTTCCTCATATTACATGGTTTTGGTAAAACAAATGGAGATCTAAAGGAAATATGACAGCTATCTAAAGGTGTATGGGGACTCCCAAGCCCCCCAAAAACGTTTAGATTGTGACCCGATTTTCCCCAAGGTGTCTTTTCCAGGACAGCCACCAATGAGAGATGGGGATCCACCCCCGGA
>CM070033.1:17911470-17922574 GCA_036250615.1 Ptychadena robeensis
GCGCCCTGGGCGAGTGCACTTTACTCCACGGTCTGTGGACAAAGAGCATTCTGGGCGGTGGATGCTGAAGAGATTTACAGACTCTGTCCCAGCCTATCAAACAATTAACCGCCCCACCCGAAAGCATGTGTGGGGTGTGCTGATGAGTTAAAGACGATCTTCTCTCTCCCCAAACGGCCACATGATTGATAGGCGGGCGTGCTGGGCGAGGCATCTGCCCAGATGCTGCCCCCTGCCATGATGCGCCCTGGGCAACCACCCCATGTTGCCCATGCCTAAAACTGCCACTGTCTACAGTCGCTACCTGGGGACCTATAGATGCTGCATGAGGCTACCAGCACACCCAGAAGTGCAGATTTTAATTGTCTCTATGAGTATCTTTTTTATTCCGTCTTACCTTTGAAGTTCATTAATGGAAAAACTACATGTGCTGGGGCAAAGCGTTTACTTTTTGCAACCCTTTCCTACAATTTTGGTGATATCATGGTCAGGGGTGTTGCAATCAACTCAAAAATAAGCAAGTGAAGACATACAAGTTCAATATAATTATTGCAATTTTTACAAAATACTGTATTTTTCAGACTATAGGATGCACTAGACCATAAGACGCACCCAAAGTTTTGAAGAGAAAATTGGGGGAAGAAAACAAGCTAATCAGATATCAAGTGAATATACAGCATGTTCCAGCAAAGTAGGCAGAACTGGACCATGCAGTATTCACTCTATATTCCTCCAGCCAAAAGCCCAGTGCCAGGAGGGAGGTCTTGGCTGCAGGGCTTAATCTTTAGCATGTGTCTATACACTAGCAGTACCCATTCTCTGAAAACACTGACCTACTTATGAAGAGACACATATTACAATCGGGCACAACTTACCCATGAGCAGCTATTTACATATGGGAGGCGATATGAGTCTATCACATAATGTATTTATTGCAATACAGAATGTTAATATTTAAATACACAACTCATGCTATCTAATTGTAAAATGTGTCTCTCCATAAGTTGGTCAATGTGTTCAGAGAATGGGTACTGCTATTGCTAATGCTATACACTAGCAGTACCCATTCTCTGAACACACTGACCTACTTATGAAGAGACACATTTTACAATCTGGCACTGAACAACTTACCCATGAGCAGCTATTTACATATGGGAGGCGATATGTGTCTGTCACATAATGTATTTATTGCAATACAGAATGTTAATATACAAATACACAACTCATGCTATCTAATTGTAAAATGTGTCTCTCCATGAGTTGGTCAGTGTGAAGAGACTGCTAGTACTGCTAGTGCTAATGCATATACGATCTCTTTTTGGCCTTGGCTTTTTGGTTTGGCTGGAGGGAAAGGAACACATTTCTGCATCCAGGGATGCATAGCTATTGCTTTCAGGATGGTTGGGACAAAAATAAAAAGTTTTTTTTTTACATATTCGGATCATAAGACGCAGGGACACTTTCCCATTGATTTTAATGGTAAAAAATTGTGTCTTATAGTCTGAAAAATATGATATTTTTTTTACAAATAAACTTTTCAACACAAGTGAAGGGAGACCAATGCCTGTCGTGCACATTTGAGGTTGAACTATTTATCATAAAAACAACATTTAATAAACTAAAGTGTTATGATTAATCTTTAAATAAAAACTCCAGTCTGCATTGTTCTACTTTTTAGGGCTAATGCAAGGTGTAGAGATTGCATGGGAGAGAACCAACATTGACCAGGGGTAGAGGAGGACATGGGGTAATTATTATGTAGTGGTCTTCCCAGCGTGTCCATATTTATACAAAACCCAACCACTTAGATAATCTCCTCCTCCTAGAAGAATGATGAGCGCCCCAGCAGGATTGGAAATTCGGGAGGTACAGTGCAGCCGGCAAGCTGTGTATAGGCAGCAGTGATCCCCGCAGTCCTCATTCTTCATGGAAAGAACTGGCTGCTCTCCTGTTCACAGCGTTTTATGCACATTTGGACAGGCGCCAGCTTTAAATGAACTATTCAACTCTAAGTACAAAAGCACATTCAGAACAGTTTGGAAATAAGAAATGGGGGGGGGGGGGGGGGGTCTGATTTAATATAATCCTTTTTATTAGACTCCTGTAAAGATTTGCCGTTAGGATTTTAATCAAGTAAAGAAACACTTAAAGGACGCATAGTGTAAGACATATGGAATATTGTATGGGTCCGCCATTGCCAAGCTGTGCCAAATAATTGTTATTGGGCATTGAAAAGACTTCTCTAGAGATCTTATCTTTAAGGCTTTTAAAGGTTTTTTAAATAAAAAAGTAGGGAGGAGATTATTCCTTTGCCATTGTTTTTTCATCCAGGTTCTGTAAAGGAGAACTCTGTCCTGTATGCACAAAGAAGGAGAAACCTATCCAATATAAGGGTAGCCATTCATTCGATTTGATCATATTTTGCTGAAAAAATTTATCGCCATTTGAACATTGATCGCTTGTACCGCCACACAGTGTTAGGGATTCACAAATGATCAGTTTTATTCTTTTATTAATGTTATTATCACTTTCTGCCACAAGGGGGCGCCTGGAAACCAAACGACATGTTCATGTAAACTGTGGACTGAAACTTCTCGACATGTCGATGTTCTGTTCAAAATCAATCATTTTGGGTCGTTCATAACAGGTGGGCAGGTTTGATTCCCGTTAAATCAGATCGATTTTGTATTGGATGGTACAATGGAGGATGTGCACAGGGCTTTGGAAAGAATTGATCGGTTATGCATCGATCTCCCTCTGTTGTTCAATGTTATACTGACAGTGAATATTAACCTCCCTAGCACTCTGCTGAGGTCCAGATTTCTGTACCAAAAGTGCACCATAGACTTTTTCTTTTTATGTTGTGGGCCTGTAACTTCCCAAAATCTGTCCGTACAAGGGTCTAGTAGACATCCTGAATATAGTAATGTTTGAAACAATTATGTTAAAAATTATTACCATATTTTTCGGACTATAAGACACACCGGACCATAAGACGAGCCCAGATTTTAGGGCAGGAAAACCAGAAAAAAAAAGATTTAATAAGTTTTCACATTAATTGGGTTAATGCAATGAATTCAATGAATGCAATATTCAATTCAGCCAGAGGTGTCACTAGCAGCAGTACATTCTCAAGCCAGTGTCCTACTTCACACTGATCGGCAGGAGGAGGAGGGGGGCAGAAATCTGCAGTCTTCTCCCTCTCCTCTCCTCTGCTCTGATTAGCTGTTACTTTGCCCTTGGGAACTGCAGAGTTATTGCAGTTCCCACTGACACTGAGGGAGGGAAAGATGGCAGTTCATCTCTCTCTTTCTCCATTGCCTATGCCAGCAAAGCTCCGCTGACATAGGCAATTATACAGTACAGCTGGGAGAGCCGACACCAGCCGGCATCTCTCAACTGACAGTTCCTCCAGCTCCACGCAGGCACTTTTTTCCCCCAATTTGGGGGGTGAAAAAGTGTGTCTTATGGTCCAAAAAATACTGTACATTTAAAGAAAATGTCATATAAAGTATAATTTGAATGATTAAATGTTATTAAATCTTATATGATAGATTTCACAACGGTATGTATTTCTATTTGTTTTCTGTTCATAATAAAATGTTAATTCAATTGTAAATGTGTTTTGTGTTTCTTTTTCACTTTGAATTGTACTGTATACATTTATCACTGTATCCAGTACAATTCCCCTTTAAACATCCGGTGCTGTGGGCAGATACCGTATTTTTCAATGCACTTTTTCACCCCCAAAATCAGAGGGAAAAAGTGTCTGCGTCTTATGATCCGAATGCGCTTTGGCTCCCCGCCAGCTCTTCTGGCAAGGAGATTAGCCGGGGAGCTGTCAGATGTGAGATCCGCCCACGGCTGGATCTCCCATCTGAACTGTATAATTGCTTATGCCAGCAGAGACTGTTGGTTGGTTTAAGCAATGAAGACAGGGATAGATGAACTGCCATCTATCCCTCTCTCCGTGTCCGTGGAAACTGCAATCACTGCTTCCATGGACACAGGCAGCCAGAGAGGAGAGGGAGAGCAGAGCAGAGAAGACTGGGCAGCCTCCAGCCCCCCTGCTCCCGATCAGTGTGGAGAATGACGTGCTGTGCTGTGAGTGTACCCCTGCTAGTGACATCTACTGGTTGAATTTGATATTGCATTGATTTAATATTGCATTAACCCAATTGATGTGAACACTTTTATATCTCAAATATTTTTTTTCCGGGTTTTCGTGCTTTAAAAACTGGGTGCGTCTTATAGTCCAAAAAATATGGTAAGTGGATCGGGTCCCACCAAAGAATGCGCTTAGTGCAGCGGATGCCGAAACATCTGTGCGATTTGAATAAAAAAATCCCGCCATCCCCGATGTAACGTCATTAGGTACATTCCACCAGGGGTGGATGGATCCACTAGCTTCACCGATGCTGTATTCAGGTATGTTTTAGAAAACTGTATTAATTGCGGTTGGAATGTAAAAATCCCGCCGCCTCCCGGTGTAACCTCATTATGTACAGACGCATACATACAAACGCATCTCTCCTGCTCGTCGAGTGCACTTTGAGCAGCACTGGACGAGCTGGACTCGTCACAAACGCTAGGGAGGTTAAAATTAATCTAACTGAAGATCGCAAAAGTTGTGTGTGTATGGCAGTGGTTCCTAAACTGGGTATTCCAGGAAGGGGGCAGCTGAGGGCAGGATAAGCAGAAAGCTAACCATTGAGTCTGTGCATCGTTTATGTAAATGAATCAAGTCTCTGCATGAGTGTAATGTGTGTGTCTCTATGTGAATGATTCATGTCTCTGCATGAGTGTAGTGTGTGTGTCTCTATGTGAATGATAAATGTCTCTGCATGAGTGTAGTGTGTGTGTCTCTATGTGAATGATGAATGTCTCTGCATGAGTGTAGTGTGTGTGTCTCTATGTGAATGATGAATGTCTCTGCAGGAGTGTAGTATGTGTGTCTCTTTGTGAATGATGTATGTCTCTGCATTAGTGCAGTGTGTGTGTGTATCTCTATGTGAATGATTGATGTCTCTGCATGAGTAGTGTGTGTGTATCCCTATGTGAATGATTGATGTCTCTGCATGAGTGTAGTGTGTGTATCCCTATGTGAATGATAAATGTCTCTGCATGAGTGTAGTATGTGTTGGTCTCTATGTGAATGATTGGTGTGTGTATATATGATGCATGTCTCTACATGATTGGTATGAAAACCAAATAGTTTTATGACTTGTATTTCAAATAAATTTTGAGGGCCATTTCATACTAGTACTAGTACACAGTGTAAAATGGCCCTCAATCTGAAACTGTGTAGTTTGAATTGGGGTGAGGGAGGGAATAATGTTCCTATCTAGAAAAAGGGAGCCCTTCAGGGGAAGTATGGGAACCACTGGCGTATGGCCACCGTAACTGCAATGTGCAGAGCTCGGCCGTTTAATGCAGAAATAAGTCCAAAAATACAACACAACCTCACTTTAAGGTTTAAATGATAGAGTTGTTATGGAAGCGCCCATTGCAGTGGAACACGGTGATGTGGACCCAGCCTTCCTTCCTGTCTGTCTTTGAACATGTTACAATTGGGATAATCAGAGACCTTTATTGTGTCAGATCCATTGCAGGTCTTATCTCCTGGCAGCTCCCGCCTGGCTGCATCAACACACTGTGTGTTTTTTTTATTTTAACATGAATATCGCAGTAAAACAGAGGCGATCACTTGTCTTTCTCTATTATATCCGTCAACCACACCCAAGCCTCTTCCCTTTGGGTCTGGAAGTGGAAAATGACCTGTTGTTTCTGTACAGCAGGAGGTAGCCGGTCATTCAGTAATTACCGTGTTGCTGGTGCCGGCTCTTCCCACAAACTGTATCTTCTCGGTTTTCCCCACATCACCCCTATGGCTTTCCCGGCATGGTTGGCTATTAACAATGTACTTACCGTATTTAGAACATCTTTGTAGCAGAGAGGGACTTGACTTTAGAAATTCATCGATGAGTAAAATTTCTATATTTGCTTAAAAGCATTGTAGTCAATGGAAGAGGTGAAATTGTAGAGTTTTATTTCATTTTCTAGGGCACAATAGGATGGAAATGATTGTTTCTGAGGATTGCTGTAACGCATTTCTACTATAGTAGAGCAGCAAAAATTGCTCTTCATTACCAATTAGCGTTGAGCCTGAATATTCGAATCACAATTTTTTTGTGCAAATATCGGCACTGCGAAAATTTGCGGAGATCTCAGATATAGTGCTACATCTTTGTAATCTTAAATATTCAAGACTATGAGGAAAGAACCATGCACTGCGTTTGCAATATTAAAATTTTCAATTGCCAATTTTCGCACTAATTAGTTCTATGCAGCTGCTATTTCACATTCTGCCACTAGATGTCACTGTGACAACATTGCATTTTTGCATTAAGTATAAAAAAATATTTGTAATCAATTGAATCAATATAAAACTGCATGGTAATTGGATGTTCCATGAGATTATTTTTAATCGATACCATATTTTCTGGCGTATAAGACGACCCCCAACTTTTCCAGTTAACATGTAGAGTTTGAAATATACTCGCCATATAAGACTATCCCTCTTCCAACACACAATGAAAATTTTTAAAAACATCAGATTTGATTTCAATATGGTCAGCTATATTACATACGGTATACAATTTAATTCAAATGCTTATGACATGGGCAAACTGGCTGCAAGTCACAGGAAATCCATCAGCAAATGTGCCGGCGTGCGTCCTTTTTTCTGCCAGCTCAGTGACATATTGCCTTACATATGCCTACTCTGACTTTAGACCCCCAGATCTCCAACAACCGTAAACGTAATTTACATTCCCAATTTCACACCCCTAAATGCAACATTTCATAGGTATTAATGTCTCCCTGCAGTTATCCAAGTGACATCAATTGTATACACTTAACATTAAAATCTGAAAAACTTTGACAATCTAAGATGTAATTTTATTTACATAACTGAAGGTGCTTTAATGTGTTTGAGCTGCAATACCAGTTTCAGCCACTGGGGCCACAGTCTCTAGTGAGCACGTTGACTTCCTCTCACACATGGAGAAGGGTGAGAGGGAGGGGGATGAGGCAGAGACCCCGAGACTTCTCCAGCTAGAAAATTTCAGCATCTTGCGTATTAGACAACCCTGATTTTTTTAGAAGATTTTCCTAAAAATATGGTAATTATCGATGCGACTATTTATGAAACGTATGTTTGTATTTATATGGTCCGATGTGTAATAAAGACCTTTTTAACTTTACTTAACCTCCCTAGCACACTGCTGAGGTACAGATTTCTGTACCAGAAGCGCACCATAGACTTAAATGGAAAAAATGTTTTTTAAATAATAGGCCTGTAACTTCCCAAAGTATGTCCATATAGGAGTGAATACAATAACATGTTCAGATGCTCTGTGAATAACTCACAATATCAGATAATGAAGATTTCAATAATTCCCTTTATCAGGTAAATTAGCAGTGCAACCACTAGATGGCGCTGCAGATGTGCCAGGTTGCATAGGACAGCATGGGGGGGGGAGTGATCCGTTCTCCAGCAGCTGCCTCATTAGATCGGAGACACACGGAGCAGTGAGTTTGCTCTCCTGTGTCACCGATCTCTGCCTGATGGACCCAGCTTGTCCACTGCTGTTCTGACAGGTCAGAGCTGGAAGAGGTGGGACCGTCAGGAATGGCAGGGGGGTTAAACACTTTTGGAGTTTCTGTGCCTTTAAAAAACATTTAGTTTCAAAACAGTGATCTTGCCTGTCAGGGTTATGTAGTTTAGTTATTTGTGGACGTTCCCTGAGACTGGAGAGTCATTGTGGGGTCTCTTCATGGTAAATAAGTTAGGGTTGTGCCTATTAGGACAGTTGCTTTTTCTCTAATCTCCACAGACATACTTTCTCATAACACATAATTAGCACAATTTCTTCTTGACCAACCAGGCGGAGTCATGAGACATCAGCGGACTTCCTGTACACACTGCTGTTTACATAAGAGCGCGGCCTCGCACGCTCACCACAAGCCGCGGCATGCATTTGTTTCACAGAGCGGTGCACGAAGAAAAGAAAAACGTTGTATGCCTCGAGGTGTTTCTTGAATTTCCATTATAAGACTTGCAGACACGCGTGCAGAGTGATGAGATCATATATCCAGACAAAGTCTTTGGTTTTCCAGATTTTTTCCTTGGAAGAGAAGAAAAGACGTCTGTCATTTTTTTTTTCTAATACCAGACAGGAAAAAGCGAACTCGAGCAAATTGGAAGGGGAGTAAAGAGGAGAGGTTGGCGAAGGAGGGAGACAAAATAAGGAGTTTTTTTTGAGTAGAAGGAATGTAGTTTTGCACGGGGTTATTTTGGCCTACGACTGATATCAGCTCCATGTCGAAGGGTATGAGAAAACCTAATGGGCAGCGTGCCTTGACCTTGACTGACTGCTGGCAGGGGGGGGGTACAGACGGTTTAATCCCTCGTCCTCCTCCCCACGTTCTCACTGCTGCTTTTCTATTTTTTTTTACAGCTAAACATAGGCTGCTTTTCTACTTCATATGTTTAACAGCTTTGTGCTGCTTTGATACTGATCGGCCTTTGTGGTTCGGTACGTTGGCCTCTCGCTGGAGGCAATATGCAATAATGGCCAGAGGATTATTTTTTTTATTATACTAGTGGAGTGCCAACAAATCTGCTGCGCTTTGTACGGGCCGATTGCTTTGATAAACGTACAAGAAAACAAGAACGTAACTAAAGCCAAACTGAGCCAACTAAGCTAACAGTCCAAGTGGCTGTTATGGGGCTCTGGGGGCAGAGGGGGTCGGTCAGCTGTAATTCCAGGATTGTGAAGTGCGAGTTCTAGATTCAACTAACTGCCGCTAAACCTGGCTTTGGTTTGGGTGTCCTTGGAAGAAGAGCTCCAGTTCTGGAGGCTGAGGTAGAGCAGCAATGCTTTTACCATCAGACTATGAAAGGGTCAATAACAGGGACCAAAAGTAAGGGGTAAGAGCCCTTTAGGTGTGTATAAAGACTGTCCATCTCGGCTTACTAATTTAATTTAGGCTGTTAGTGAGAGGGGCCAAGTTTATCATTTGCTGTGGGCCCAGTCCCTCCTGAGGGGTTAACCCAACTTATTTCAGGGTTTGCTACAAGTTTGCTTACTCACCCATGTTAGATGAGCCTGCGGCAATGTTGAGTATCGATGGACCCACCAGTCTCTTCCAGCTCCATCTCTTCGGCATCATCGATGACGCGGAAGAGGGGAGTGTCTCGATAAAACCCCTTGTTATGGAGGCAGCACTAGCTTTTTCAGCACATCCCTGGCGCCATCAATGCAGCCGGGGATGTGAAAGTTGAAAATTATGCATAAGCTACATGTTCCCTTCTCTACATCTCCAGTAATTTTGAGTGAGGATACCATTTGTCAGGGGCTTTGCAATCAGCTCACAAAGTCAGCTAGCCAAAAAAGTCAGCCAGACAACAAGGGGCGGTCGATAATCTCTGGCCAAGAGACATGTCTGAAAATCTCTGGCCGATGCCGTTGGTTTCAATGTGGACCGGTGTCCCCATTTGAACTAACGGCCCGCACAAAGAGTGCCAGCCGATGCTTTGAGCGACATAGTGCAGTGTGATACCGCTCATCTGTCAGTCCCCACTCTATACAAGTTGGTGGTACAAGCTCCCACACATTTATTCAAATATGGTACAGAGATATTGTATATATTTGAGTATAAACTGATTCGAATAAAAGCAGAGGTGCATATTTTTACCTAAGAAATCAGAAAAAAAGTTAATGACTTGAGTATAATTCTAGGGTGCACAATGCAGCCGCTAAGACACAGAAACACCCAGCAAATGTGCTTTTGTTTCAGGAGGTTTAACAGAGATGGTCACGAAATTGCGACTAGCTTCGACTTTGTGAATTAAATGCAAATCTCATAAACATGGAATCATTCCCATTATTATTGGAGATGCAGGGAAGGGTTGTAGGAACATTTTCAGCACATTTTGAGTGTTGAAAAATTGGGCTTATACTCGAGTATATACGGTACATCTGTATTTTACAGATTTTGTTGTTTTGTAATTTATAGAGGTAGTAGTGGGTAGATTATTCAAAGTAGACTAATCAAAAAGAGGGAAGACACCATCCCCCCACCTCAACCAGTGAGGCTTTTATCAATATTGAACCAAACACAAAATCACTAATGGGCATATTTTGTTTTCCAGAAGAAGTTCCCATCCTCACATATCTCTGATTTGGTCCCTTTAATTCCATTTGCATATACCAAAGATTAAGGGAACATATGTGTATCTTAAAGCTGGCCATACACCTTTTAGATCTCTCTGTCAGATATTCTTTAGATCTATCAACAACTATGTAATGCCGGGTCCTCTGCGATTGAACACAGGTAGACTTTATTGTTTAGAAAGTCCCTTATATTACATGGTTTTGGTAAAACAAAAGGAGATCTGAAGGAAATCTGACAGAAAAATCTAAAGGTGTATGGGGACCCTAAAGCTGGGAACACATGTGTAGATATGGGCCAGATCGATGGCCGCTTCAAGCAACATGCATGCTCATCTGACCCATATCATATTCCACCATCCATGTTTTCGGGCGGGACCAATCAATCCTGCTTGAAAACAGGGACATGACTACAAACCACGGTCAATGTCTATTGCTTTGCATAGAGGGGTTTCCATGCAAAGCATCAGCTGAGCTGGAGAGACAGCAGTGCTGTGTCTCCAACTCATCCGATATGTGACATCCGATATGTGACATCATCACGCTGCTGCAGGAAACCTTGAACGGCTCCAATATCTAGCCTTGTGTTCTCTGCTTAAGTCTTCAAGTCTTTCAGCCAGCTAGGAAGTGTCTGATGTGAAAGAGCAGAAGAGATGTTATTGTGATAGTGTTGTGTTGTGATTTGCCACTTTCCAACGTTGCTAGAAAACATATTTCAAAACACAACTACAGCTTTTTATGAACTTCTCAGTACATTTCAAAATTAAAAAAATATATTCGCAATTCTCACCATTATCTGAATCCAGCTCCCCTTCTGGTTCAACATCATTTAATCTAATAGAGAGGGGGGGGGGGGGGGGGGGGGG
>CM070033.1:17935343-17959399 GCA_036250615.1 Ptychadena robeensis
GACAGAATCCATGGATGGCAGGCTTTTGAGTGTCCTTGCAAAGAAAGGTGGCTATATTGAGATGTTATATTGGTTTCACTGGTAAATACAAATAATTGAAATGGGTATAAATTAGTTTTTTGTTAAGTTGCCTAATAATTATGCACAGTAATAGTCACCTGCACACACAGATATCCCCCTAAAATAGCTAAAACTAAAAACTAAAAACTACTTCCAAAAATATTCAGCTTTGATATTAATGAGTTTTTTGGGTTCATTGAGAACATGGTTGTTGTTCAATAATAAAATTATTCCTCAAAAATACCACTTGCCTAATAATTCTGCACTCCCTGTATATTCTGTGCATAATCATTACTAACCATGTGTAGATATAGTAATGGTATAGGGTGAAAGTAAAAACAATTAAAAATAATCTTTAGGCAGACTTTAGCTCCATGCCCCCGGGCCCCATGCCCTCCATTGAAATGAGCCCCCCCCCCTGTAGCACAGAATGTCATGTGGGAAAGGTTGCATGATCTTTGGTATAGATGGTGCGACATAGATGGGGGAGGTCATAGCAAAGGGGGCAGCCTTTGCTCCTTTGGCTTTGCATCTCTAAGAGACCCCCCTTAAAATTGTCTGCTACCCCACTCTCTTTAAAAAATCTAGTGTCTATGACCATTACTTCCAGAGATATGGACCCCCTATGTCACAGCTGAAAATCATGCGAATGATATTCTGTGCTACAGGGGGACCACATCTCGATGGAGGGCATGGACACAATAGTCACCATAGGTGACAGGTTCGCGGGTACTGCTTTAGATGGGTCCCTGGTCAATATCAGCTCCCCCCTCGAAGTGCCCCCCTGTTGGTCATTCAGTGCTACAGGGGGAGCAGATTTCGACAGCAAAGCATCAGATCTAGATTTGAACCTCCGCTGAACCCCCCCCCCCCAGCCCACCACCACACTTCTGTACTCCCTTTCCAGGAGTAGATGACTACAAGTCCCAGAGCAGAGTACTCTAGTCACATCACAGAGAGTGCCTCATGCCTGCAGTATGCCAGAAGTACATATGCACGGTGAGTGGGGGTTGCACAAAAGGCATATCTATCATCCCTCACACTTTTTCCAACACAGCATTAAGGCATGCGGAGAACCATTGTGCCCTATGGAACAAACATGAAAAAAAACGTTTATTCAATGTACGTGTTCTGGAGCAGCGGAGACTTCGAAAGACATCTGCCCAGAATGGATTACAGCAGGGTTCATTGTTACAACTGTGCAGGTTGGTCTGATGATTAAGGTCCGGGAGATCGCTATACTTAACTCATTTCAATATGTAATAATTTGTGTAATTTTTACAAAAAAAATTAAAAATAGATATTTCAAATTTGAAAAATTCTGCCGGGGTGGTCAAAATTTCATGCTAGAAATTAATTTAGACCAGGAGGATCAACATTTTTTAAAGAATCCTATTCTGCAGAATTTGACCATCTCTAGGAATTAAGTGAATATAACTATATAGCACCAACACCCCTCAAAAGTTGTGAGTAAATGATATACATATTCAAGAAGATTCAAATTACAAAGTTATAGAGATAAAATAAAACCGTAATAAACAAAGATGACTCAATAGTGCAAACCTGCTGTGATGGTTTTCTACATTTCTATGGGTCTTGCGTGTGTAATTTAAATAAAGGTGTTTTTTATTGTTTTGTTGCAGTTTAAAAGCCCATCTGTTCTGCTCTGTGGATATGAGTTATACACATTTACTCAAAGCTGGAAAAAAACCCAGAGTGGCCACTAGAGGGCGACATTACTGCAAACTGGAACAGCAAATTGAAAGAAAAACTGGTAGAAATCTGCCCTCTACAGGTGAGATGCTGTCATTGTTGTCATTACACCAATAATAACCATTAAATTATAATATATATTAAACTAGTGATCAGCTGACATAATTCTACTTTAATGAATGACCACCAGTTTGTGAATGATTGCCATTCTTTCCCATGTACAAGCATCACTTACTAGTGCCTGTATATTTATAGTGATTAATATACATGATCCACTGTATCTAATGGTTTTAGATTAAAATCTAATCCTTAAAGTCCATATGCTGGTGCCAGACTTTAATAGGTTTTTGACTGTTTTAATCTTAAAAAAACCATATGAACATTACTCAGTTATGCTGGGTAAGATTTTTACCCAACTTTTCGGCCGGTCGATCGGCTGAACAATCGGGTAAAAATCTGATAGGCACCCTTTGTGTGCAAGCACTAAGGGTATGTCTCCACTGTGTCCTCGGCTCCTGTGTTCTCTAAGCGCATTCGTTTGTCGGGGACCCGATGGAGCTGATCCACATTACCTTAGCCGCGAGAACACGCTGCTGCAGACAGGTAATGTGGATTTGGTGGCTGATTTGGTGGCTAATTGTGACCCGAATTACACTTTTAAGCTTTAAGCCAGCCATACACAGTCGGATTCCATGGCCGCTCGATCACCCATCCGATCGATTCCGACGATTCTGCCGGGAATCGGAGGTGTGATCGATCGGCCAATTAAGAGTATCCGATCGCAGCATACCACCTTGTCCAACGGATTCCGGGACGATTCCGTGTCCGATTCCATCTCCGACTCCACCTCACAAATGGCAACTCCCCCTGATCTGTGCAGAATCGGATCAAAAAGACCAACATGTTGGTTCTCTGTCGGATCCGATTCTGAGCCACCGATCAATCGGACGTGATCGATCGGACAAGGTGGGCTGCACACGATTCCGGCACGATCGATTCGCGTGCACGCGCCCGGAATCGATCGTGCCGGAATCCGGTCGGAATCCGACCCGTGTATGGGGGCCTTTAGATTTCCACCAGATTTTTCTGCCGAGAACGCAGTGGAGACATACCCTCAGTTTGGACCTTGACGATGGTGCCCATCCAAAGTAATTAAATCGCTCTAAGAATTACAGACATGTCTGCAATGGCTTAGTTTCTTTTGGTGGCCGATTTACACTTTAAAGCTCCAGCTTTCCATCTGAGTTTTTGGCCGATCCACCGAAAAATCGGGTGAAAATCTAAACATGTATGGGGGGCTTTACATGTAGTCTTCATCCGGGCCATTCAATCCCTACACTCCGCCCCTTCGCCGTCCATTATTTATTCATATGCTCTGCTCCTTCAGCATCTATTATTTATTCATTTACTCCGCCCCTCCAGTGTCTATTACTTATTAATGCACTCCGCCCCTCCAGTGTCTATTATTATTATTATCATCATTTATTTATATATCGCCAACATATTATGCAGCGCTGTACAATACATAAGCGTGGAGATACAAACACAAGATAACACACAGGAACATGTTATGGCACAGGAGGAGTAGAGGAGCCTGCACGGTTGGGCTTACAATCTAACAGATTGTAATAGATATTATTTATTAATGCACTCCACCCCTCCAGTGTAAATTATTTGTAATTTGAATAAACAACACCAGCATCTCTCCTGTAGAGGCCAGATTGCTCACAGTTTGTCTATCAATTTGCTGTGACGGTTTACAGTAATGTCGCCCTCTAGTGGCCGCTCTGGTTTCTCCACAGGCCAGGAGGTATAAAGCTTCTCCGGATTTTTACCCAGGTTAGTATTTATTTATCTTTTTTTTACCTCTGATCTGCTCTTTTATTTGTATTTCTGGTGCTCATAACAGAAAGTAGATATGGAGGTGATAGGAACACTTGCTGAAGTAGTAAGCACATCACGTGAAAGGTTGTGGGAATATTACAGAAACCAACTCATTGCTTTAGTACAAGGGGTGTCAAAATTTAACACACAGTGGAGCTAAAATCAACAACTTGGACAAAATCACGGACCAACCTTGATATTTATTAAACATGGTTTTTCCTTCTCGTCAGATATATACAAGGAACAATGGAATCTGGAACAAGCAAAGTGTAATACTGTTAGGCTAGCCACACACGGTTCAATTTTGGTTCAATCGATGCTCGATTAGATCGAGGAATTCAATCGTCTAATCGAAAATTGATCTTAATTGCAACATACATCCCACATTGAGTTTGCGATTGTGGTGAGATTTCGATTAAAAATTTTTTACTAAAATCATCGATTTTGGTATTGAAACATTTGAATTCCAGATTGAAGTGGTCTATGTTATTATATCGAATCTAATCGATCCAGGAGAAACGCCACAAACATCCACGATTATAAAACGATTTTGCCACAATCGACGATGATTTTCCAACATGTCCGATCAAAATTGGATAAATTTTTCTGGCTTCATCAAACAATTATCGATCGTACCATGTGGGCATTTCTCGATTTTCGTTCAATCGATGCAAAAATTCATCTGATCGAGCATCGATTGAACCAAAATCGAACCGTGTGTGGCTAGCTTTAGGTTCAGGAATTAACCAGAAGACAAGAGGCAGCTGTTGATGCTCAAAAACTTTTATTGAAACGTCCCCCGTTATTCTACCTTTTGTCATTCCTGGGTGAAGTGTCCCTGGGTGGGGCGATGATATGGCCATCTCTGACGCTGGCTGATGGTAGGGAGCCTGGTTTGCTCTACTCCATCCCTATCACACAAAGCGTGTGAGTAAATTAATAGGTATGAAAGAGTTGTATAACATTCATGTACTTTTGTAAATTTTTTCAGAAAAGAAAAAAAAATTAAAAGTGAAAAAAACAACTTTTATTAAACAGTGAGACCTAGCAGGATCTTGTAGCCCAGGAATACTGGTGCCAGGACACCGGAAGCTCAGTAACAGGGTAAAGTCCAACAGTAAAGTCCAAAGGGGTAGGGATAACCGTATCTAGAGCAGCCCCCCGGCAGGGGAGGTCTTTAGCTTGTACCTCGGCACAGGGAGGGCCACGGCTAGACAGCCGATCCCCAGGGATGGCTGGAACAGGCTGGATGGCCAAATGGCAGGGCTGCTCCATGTCCACAGAAGCAAGAGGGCCGTGGATATGCAGACGTGGCCCAACATGGTGGGTGCGGGGGCCACCCCACTCTGAATGTGAAAATCTCCGCTGGAGGCAAAGAAGGCAGCAGACTGTTAGGCTCTCCTCGTGCTATTGTGCTCACCGGCTGCACGGACGCCGGTCCGGTAGGCCACACAGGAGTACCGTTAGGGGAGAGGGGCACAGGGCAAACCTGTCTTACATCCTCGATCCCCAGACTGAGCAACTTCCTGAGGGCAGAACCCTCCCTTATATCTTTGGAGTCCAAGGGCATCACGAAAAGAACTGCCCTGATTCTGCAGGTGCATGTCACTACACTCCACCCCACTTGAACTTGCCGACCCCGGAAAGTTAGGTTCCCACTGAAACTCTTGGTGAGCATATCTCCGAAGTTAGAACGTTGGGACCTCCATAGATTTTGGGAGTCTGCCCCCTGACTTGTAAGTGGGGACAACTCACCACTAGGGCTCTCAGGTGCTTGGTCAGAGGGTACCTCAGGTGGACCAACAACCCCATCCTGTTGTCCATTCTCGGTGGCTTCGCTCTTTCCAGAGGGGGGGGGGCTGCTGAATAGCTCCCAGGACATCAGGAACCAGGGAGAGCCACAGTTGTAGGTCTTGCTGGCTTTCAGAAGCACCTTCTGCTGAGTGTGGGGCCTCACCCTTCTGGTCCCAAATTCCAGCTGCACATCAGACACCAGGCACAGCCGGATGACTCTAGCAGGAGTTTCCTCCCAAGGGGTCTGGCGTTTTCCTTGCTGGTGGGCTCCCTTTCTCCGGATGAGCACTCAGTCTCCAGGCCGGTGCTCAAACTCGGCCATACCCATTTCCGTGGGGTCTTGACTTAATTTTGAACTCAATTTATGCAAAAATCGAATTGTTTTTTTTTGTTATTGTTCCCACAACCCTTCTCTACATCTCCAGCAATTTGCTTTAATAATCTTCATTGGCTTTGCTATTTACACCCAAATGAACTAGTTGAAATTCCCTCCCCATAACCTAAAGGTAGATGAGTCATTTGTAGACCTTTACGGGGAAATGCTGTTTCTTTATTCTGACACCTGACCTCATGATTCACTCCTTATGGTATTTCCCCTCATAGTTTAATATGTGCTCATTCATCTGCAGATCTTTTTCACTCTTTGTGAGGATTCCAGAGAAATGAAACAATTGTGGTATGACAGAATCATTCATTCAGAATCATCAATGGACCTACACACTAAGTTCTCCACTATCCTCAAACTTGGCTATAATTGATGTATCACATCAGCCTAGAGCAGGGGTGGGCAAACTTTTGGGCCATAATGATTTTTAAATGTGACAGAAGGGCTGGAGCAAGAGCCTGTAAGGGTCGCCCAGCACAAGTGTCCTTATAGTTCTTTTAGCACAGACAGGAAATAAGAAAAATAATTAATTAACAGGAAATGCCTAAAACGCTGCCCATTATATTCAATGGGGATATACACACAGGTGTGATTTGGGCACATTTTTGAAATGCCCCAGTATATTCCCTAAGGTTATGTCTGTACTCTGTAGATGCGCAGCCAGGCCACAAAAAGTGATATACCGCATCTTTTTTTACCATTGCGTGACACTCCGTGTGTGCAAAGCACCAGTGCGTATTGGCCCATTCAAAATAATATATTGAGTCGAAAAAGACACATGCTGAATGTTACAAAAAAATCATAGTGGAGTTTTGGCCATACACTTTACTTAATCTGTGCAAACCGCTGCACAATTGCCTATGGCTTGTGATTAAGATGTTCTTGTAGAAATCACTATATATAATAACACTTTCCTGAACAAACATGGCTGCCAATGTTATCTCTAAGAGGAGGGCTTTCAAATATATTGAGTGGAGTTTGTTTAAAATTTTAAAGAAAAACATTAGATTTTACTTACCTCAGAGCTGGCACAATGGTGGAGACATGCCCCCAAAAAGTATACTAACCTGCAGTTTCTTCAAACTTTGGCAGTTTCCATTTATAGTCCTGATAAATGGATTTTCTCTCCGGGAGTTAATCTTACTGCAGTACTGTGAATGATCACTAGATGGCATTAGATAATTATTTCCATGTAAAAAAGTGTCCCAAGGTCGTTGACATCTCCCTTCCCAAGCCTCTCCGTACTTGGCGGAACAGGAGCTGTGTGTGGTCATGGAAGAGGAAGAGAAATGCTTGAATTGCAGTATTAACTGATTACAAGTAGGATTGTATTTAGGGGTATTTTAACAGAATGTATAATGGATTATGACTCTAAAGCCCCCCATACACGGGTCAGATTCCTGTCTGATTCCGGGCTGATCGATTCCGGGCGCGTGCACGCCAAACGATCGTGCCGGAATCGCGTGCAGCCCACCTTGTCCGATCAGGTCCGTCCGTTCCGGGGCTCAGAATCGGATCCGACAGAGAACCAACATGTTGGTTCCATCAGATTCATTCTGCACAGATCAGGGGGAGTTGCCATTTGTGAGGTGGACAATCGGACACGGATCCGTCCCGGAATCAGCTGGACAAGGTGGTATGCAGCGATCGGATCACTTAATTGGCCGCTCGATCGGAGCTCCGATTCCCGCTGAGATCGCCGGAATCGATCGGATGGGTGATCGAGCGGACATGGAATCCGACACGTGTATGGCTAGCTTAACAGACATACATTAGATGAGTAGATTTTGAGGAATTAGCTCAGTAGCGGGGTGTGGGACTCCATGGGACAGTCACCACACAGGACACAGGCACAGCAACACAAGGTTAGCAGGCGAAAACAAAAGGTGCTGTTTATTCACAGCTACAGTCCATCAAAAACATATCCAAAACAACAAACAATATACAGCCACACAGGCTGTCTTACTGTGTCCTGAAGCTCATCAGGCAGACAAGCTCTGATCCCAGGGTGGAGCCTCTTCCCAGAGCAGACAGGGCAGTTATCTTTCAGTCTAAGGACCAAGCTAAGCCTCACCTGTGCACCTCACTACCCCAGGTAGCTCGTCTTAGACTGCTCGCCCTCCGGTGGTCAAAACCTATACTGCTCTGTATAGAACTTTTACCTGGGACAGATGTATGCCCCATCCAGAACACAGCCTGTGATTTTATGGGGCTTCCTGTCACAAGAGTTATTAAACTCTCAGGTAAAAATTTAAAATGTACAGTTACACTTGTATTGCTTTTACACGTTTCTTTGCATTTACTGCACTTGTTTATATGCAATCTTAATATTTGCTTCCTGAGTTGGCTACAATAGACAGGCAATTAGGGGGACACTCCTCTACTTAATCAAGTGTTGGTGGGGGTTTGCAAATGAGGGGGCACGCTGGCATGACAAGGCGGGCCTGGTTCCCCATGGCCAGCCCATATCTCCGACCATGGTGGCTACCTTAGCTTTTGAGACTCCCCAATCGAGGAAGCTTGAGTCTGGTGATGTCATCACGCTGCGCTTGAGGGTTCATGAATTGCACTGGTAGAGACCTCTGTATATCCAGCCTAAGTTTCCCTAACACAGTGGTTCCTCAACTTTCCTTGCAGGGCCCCCCTTTTCTATTTAGGAACAATAACGAACCCCCTCCCTATTCAAACACAGGTTAAGAATGAGGGCCATTACCCAACCTGGTTCACCATGGCCAGCCCATGTCTCCAACCCTCAAGCTATTGAGACTTCACACATCACTCTTTCATGTGCATTCATAACTAATAACTCACACAAGTGTTCTTGGGACATGTAATCCAGGGAAGGAGCTTTTATATACAGGAGGGTAAAGGTGGCCATACACGAGTCGATTTTTTTATTGATCCAAGCACAATCAATCTCCATGCGCCTTCGCGATGATTGATTGTGCTTGAATCTATTGTGGCCACCCTTTTGATTGATCTCGCTCGAAGAAACCTCGATCGAACAGGGAACCAACATGTTGGTGAATCCCTGTTGAATTGGCAACGATTTCCATTACTTTGTATCAAAGTATCAAACGAGATTGATTCGCAGATTCTCCGTTAAATCGAGGAAACTTGAGCGCAGCCTGGTGATGTCATCACGCTGAGCTCGAGGGTTCATGAATTGCACAGGTAGAGACCCCTGTATATCCAGCCTAAGTTTCCTTAACACAGTGGTTCCCCAATTTTCCGTGAAGGGCCCCCCTTTTCTATTTAGGAACAATATCGAGCCCCCCCCTATTCAAAAAAAATTGAGAGCTAGTACCCACCTGGAATACCTTTGCGCAGTTAGGGACCACTGTCCTTATTATGACCACTGCAACAGGATGTCTGGGGCAACACTGGCTCAGAAAGACAGAGGAAGAAACACAGACTAAAAAGTAATAAAGGGGAGATTTTTGTAAAAAGTTATGTAAATTATTTCCCTGGAAAACACCAAAACCAGACATAGAACAATGATGTTATCTAGCCTTTAGCAGAGGCATCAATGGTATTTTTTTATGTCAATGATGATGTCACCTTTGTACCAGGATCCTCCAGGAAATATATGGTGATATTTCCTGGGTCAAAAAATTTGCATCCTCATCGATAACCAAACAGAGGTAAAAACAACTAATGTAAAAGTTATTTCTCATGGTAATTTCCCTTTAAAAAAAAGATAAAACGTGTCTTTTTTGGGGGCGGAACTATTCATTGGGGTTGGATGATAGCACCAAAATTTCAGATCCCTATATAGCTCGATTTATATCCTGATAATTATATGCATGACAATATAGCCATTTTTTGATGATTCAATTAATAGTATTTATGGTTGGCTGTGTCAGCCAATGATATGAAGTGCTCCCCAAAAGTAGGTGGAGGAAGGTGGAAATAAACCTCATCACCACATCCTTAATGGAGGAAACAGAGACAATATTAGTCTCTGTACATTGTGTGGTATGTGTCATACAGTGGGCACTCCGCTCTGCACCTTGTGTGATATGTGACATACAGTGGGCACTCCATACTTGTGTGATATGTAACATAACGTGGAAACTCTTACTTGTGTAATGTGAAATACAGGGCACTCCATCTGACTTGGATATTGACATACAGTGGGACACCCATCGACTTGTGATAATTGACATACAGGGAACTACTTGCACCTTGTTGGAAAGACATAACTGGATACCCTCTGTACGTTGTGTGATATGTGAACTACAGTGGGCACCCGCTCTGCACCTTGTGTGATATGTACATACAGTGGGCACTCTCCATCTGTACGTATGTGTGATATGTGACTTACATGGAACTACTCTGCACCTTGGTGATAGAATAATGAATAGAACAAATACAGTGGGCATTCCTCTGTACGTGTGTGATATTTACAATACAGGGAACTCTACTTCTGCAAACCTTGTGTGTGATATGTGACTATGCAGTGGGCACTCCGCTCTGCACCTTGTGTGATATGTAACATACAGTGGGCACTCCGTCTGCCCAATAAAGCCTAGTGAAAGGATATCTGAAGTTGTAGTGAATATGAGGCCAGGAGCATTACACCAAAACTACATGAGTACAATGAGCTCATTCACACAAAAATAGTTGTGTCTGGTAATGGGTAGGTCCCCACCATTGGAAAGATGCAGGCAATGCGACCAATTGCAGCCCAAAAGGGGAGACATAACTAGATCCATCCAGGACCGTTAGGACGGATATCAAAGAATTGTACATTTTAGTAATATTTATAGAACAACATTTAATGGACCGAGGGTCCCAATCGTTCAACTTTCACTTTCCCAATACCGGAAGGAGACCTCCCCTCCTATTCAGTAGCTGGCTAACTGAGGGGGTGGGGGTTGTTACTCTGTCTACTTACTTCCTACCCAGCACATCATCTGCACAAGTGGGGTGGGAACTTAGGAGGGAGAGTAATGCCCCTTCCCTACTAAGTTAGGGCTTGTTTCCACTAATGCAGCCACCCGCGGTTGCCCACGGGGCAGATATAACCGCCATCATAAATGTATGAAGAGCGGTGTATGTAGTTAACAAAACATAGACCATTACAATCATACCACATTGTAAGTTTTCCCTTATTGATGTCACTTTAGCTTTACCACCCCTCCCTCCTATTTAGTACCTACCTATCTTAGGAAAGGGCGTTCCTTTTTTGCTATCTTCCCACCCTGCACATCATCAGCACAAGTGGGAAAGGAACTAATCGCCTGCCCTCGCGATTTTTGGATCGCTGGCAGAATCACCTGCCAATCGCCTACACTACTTTCAATGGGCTTGTCCCCATTGATAGGATCGTGCGTGATTGGGGCCGCAATCAAAATGCTGCTCCCCGCATTCTGATGGTCAACGGCCACGATTATTTCCTGTAGGTGATAAGAAATTGTGTCCATTCATGGAGGCAATTTTTTTGACAATGGTGGCTTTTTTTTTTTAAATCACCTGGTCAATCACCTGGGGATTGCCTGCTGGCGATTCTGCAGGCGATTAGCTGCCAGCGCAGGCGTAAAATTGCCTAAGTGGGAACATAGCCTTAGTTACCCCAATTTCAAAATCAGGATTTGGCCGAGAAAGAAACTTTAAAAATGTGACTTTACCGCCCGAAACAGGATACTTGACAGGTGTGTCATACAGAGAAATGCCTGGGGTTGCACAATGTACTTTGCAATCTGTTAAATCAATATTTCTGAGTGACTTCAATGACTTCAGTTAGCCAATAGGGGATGGCCATTTTCATTGATGACTCAGGAACTGACTGTTAATTTCTGTAAACAGTTCCTAAGAAACTTTTATTTGAGGTTGATTTTTGTTCAATATTAGCATTGATGATATTATATTTGACTAAGATAACGAGTTGCTATTTGCTTTGAATGCAATAATCATGGAAACCACACAAGACGCATTGATGTAATGTATCATGAATCTTCACATAGCTCATTGCTTCAGCCTTCCATACACGCTTCGAATTCTTGTCAATCTCCAGGCAGATCAACCACACACGTCTGGTCCTGCCGAGAATTGGCCGCGCACTTTTTTTGTGTCAGCATGGCTGGTTCCCATCCAAAGTAAGGAGATCAATCTAATCATTATGTTGTCTTAGATTGATTTGTGGGCCGAACGCGCTTTCGATCTGTGGCAGATTCATCGCTGCGAGCGTGCACATCGATCGATCAGCTGATAAATCAGCCATAAATCAAAGTGTGTATGAGGAGCTTTAACAATTAAACGGACACAATGGTACTTATGAGTAAACTAGAAGTAGCTAATCTGTTGTATGTGATAATTTCTTAGACGACTTAACCTCCTTGGCGTTCTGCCCGAAGCTAGTACGGACGCAGTTTGATCGTGAGCCGGGATCGGGCACAATCGCCGCCTTTCCGTCACCCTGCAGCATTTCTCCAAAGCTGCAGGCACATAGAGCCTTTCTGGCCCCATGTCTTCCGTGTCATCAGTGATGCCGAAGGGGGTGGGGGGGGGGCAGCGCCATAGACCTCCATGTTAATGGAGGTGCGCCGCTTTTCTCCCCACACACTATATCTAACACCGGCGGAGTGTAGAGGGCTGGGGGGAGAGCAGACAATCGTGGCAGAGTACAGTGTACTCCACCGCAATTGCCGGGAAAACGGCTTTTCGTGCCATAGAAAATGACGCAAAAAGCCTGTAACGCCCAGAAGGTTAATAAAGTGGTGTGCATCGATTCGGTGTATGATCGCTGAATGATCGTTTGCTGATTCGTTGCGTCACCACACCACCATCGTTCATGTTCAAATGGGTATCGACCCATGTGTGGGGACCTTTACTTTAAGAACCTATTGTGGCACACAAGTCACACTTCTGTAAGCTGCGTTATGCATAACACAATACATACAATCATAATGTAAGGCATTTTAGTTTTTTTTAGTTTGGAAAAAAAATACCGTTCTCATTAGGAGGTTTATTCAGTAACATTTTAATGATACTCTAATGCAGTGGTTCCCAAACTTTCCCTGCAGGGTCCTTTTCTATTTAAGAACATTATCAAGCCCCCCCTCCCCATTCAAACTCAGGTTAAGAATAAGGGGCCCGCGCCCCCTGGAATAACCTCACACCCCCCAGTTTGGGAGCCACTGCTCTAATGGTTGATGACTCAAAAATTCTGCTGTCACTTGCATTGACTACTCAGAGAACCATATCTTTTACCAAAAATTTGAAATATTTCACCTTACAATTCAAAGCTCCATGGTATTTGACCTGGAACCCAGCCTACACATTTATGGTATAATTTAATCACAACAAGAGCAATGTGCCACGGGCCAGCGGCATTACTAGTTTGGCGTCACCTGGTGCCAGATATCCATGATGTCACCCCTTTGTGGTGTAGATGGAATGCTGAAAATAGTATGGGTGTCAATGTTGTACAGATGTACGGTATAAATATATAAACCGAAGACTGTGCTGCAACTGTTACACTGACATAGCAGCTGTCGTTCTTTAGGAAGATTGCCGTCCTATTGCTCACTCCTTTACCCCTTGCATATAAAAAATAAAATCGGGCTGGTTGGAAAGTTTAGCATCAACCCTCCACTGGGAGTGGGGTGTGGCTCTCACTTCACATATTGGTCTAGTTACACCACCACTGCCATGAAATCGATATATTCGATGAATATCGCTCAGATATTCGCAATGGGGGATATTTGTCATATTATGCTTCAACATTGTTTACCGGCATACATATATATACATATTTGTGCGCATTGCGAATATATATGTGCAATACACACAGTGCTCATGCTGGCTAAGATCACAGAATGAAGAAGAGAAGCTGTAAAGCTGCATTGCGAATCATTGTGAACGGGCATGCGCAATGTAAGGCAATAGAATACAGTCAAATTTTATGAATTTAGAATGTTTCATTGTATATTCGCGAAATTACGCAAATTCGAATATACCATATGCCGCTCAACACTAATGAGGAACACAGGCAATATGCGTTTTCACAAAATATCACACATTTTTGGCCTAATATTCTCGAAACATTTGTAAATTCAAGAATTTGTGATCTCCAGTCATTATTACCTTCATTGCTCAAAAGATTTTTGCAATAAAAAGTGCAGATATTTGCATATTCTCATATGAAAACGAATATTTGATTACCTTCTTTACAGAAATTGGCACATGTACAAGAGCATATTGGGAGTGCAATACACGGTAGTTCCAGGTACTGATGTAAAAAATCTCGAACATCCGCGATTATAAGGATATAGCACTATATTCCAGATTTCCCTGAATTCTCAAAGTGCCAATATTCACAATTAAAAATTGCGATTCGGATATTCGCGATCAACACTACAGAAACCTGTTGGGAGTGAGAAGGACCAATATGCACCTCTCCAGCCATATAGAGTTTCAAAAGTCAGTTCCTTCACACTTCTTCACTGCAAGTGCAAACTAAAGTATATAGCCATAGTAGAGATGCTTGTATGCGCCTTGGGCTATATCCCCACTTAGGCGATTAATCGCCTGTGCTCGCGATTTTCAATCGCCGGGGGAATCGCCTACACTAGTTTCAAGGGGCTTGTCCCCATTGATAGGATCGTGCACGGTTGCGATTATTTTCCTTTCCGTCTGCTGATGAACTAGGGATGACATAATTTTTGCTGCGGGTTAAGCTGTGTGGGTATATTGGTGACAAATCAACGCTGACATATACAATATACAATAAGGATGAGGAAGTAAGATACTCAATACAGGAACAAGAATAGAATTTTGTTTATTTTTAACGCAACCTGTAAAAAAAACCTATAAAAAAAAGAAATATGGAAAATGACATTGCTCAAGCAACTTGTGATTTATTCCATTCCTTCAGTACTTAAACCAACTCTGTGCTTCTCAGCCTACAGGAGATTTATGTATGAAAATTAAAAGAAGAATGACTGGCATAAAGTGATTTTAAATTGTAAAATAAAAACAAAAAAAAAAACACCTATACACATTACTAACCTACATGCTATCCGGGCAAACTTATCCCTAAGAAAAAAACATATACTTCCTCTGTTCCATGCTCCCTTGTTGGATGTTCCAGCCATCCAGCATGTAAGATGGAGGAACGAGATGCTTCCAGTCTTGCCCCCTCCACCAATCCGGATCAACAGCTGGACTCATCTCTGATCCAGCATCACCACAGCTGGCTGCCGAGTGATAGGAGACTTGGGAAGGTAGACGTTACTTTTGTTGTCTACTGTCCCAAGACCCCTTGCTGTGGTGCAATGTTATTGGAGGGAAGGAGAGTCTCTGGATTTTGATTTTCACACAGATAGGTTTTTTTGTGCTGATGGTTGCAGAAACGAGAATGTGACACATTTTAAGACCTCTCCATTGTAAAGCTATGCCTAATCAACAGATCTGACCACTGGCTGCTGTAGAGGGGGATGGGGGGGGGGGGCACCCTCCAGGAGAAGATCAGATGGGGCTGTAGTGCACAGGTATCAACTAGACGACAGAGGCGACTGTTGATGCTCTAAACTCAAACTTTATTGAATCCCCGAGACCTGGAAGGGTTTTGCAGCAACAGTGAATGACACACAATTGATTGTATTGACAATGTCCTCAGCAGCATTATAAACTGATATAGTCCAGTGGAACAATTCGATACAGGCGTAGGCCCCGCCGCACGAGGGATAGTGTATGCATCAGGGTCCTCATCCGGAGTGTAGCCAGGGGCTGAAGGGGGATCCACTGTGGAAGGCAGCAGGTCCAGGAGGGCAGGCTGGTGGGACACAGCTGTAACTGTGTTGGACACGCTCCAAGGTCGTCCTGGTGGGATCCAGCATATGGCGGGGGGTGGAATCCACCCCACTGGAGCAGCAGCTCTGGAAGCACAGGAACATTGTGGAGGCCAATATACTGTGGCATGGTACACTGGTGTGTGCTATTGTGCTCCCCGGCTGCACCCACGCCTGGTCAAACTGGTATGGCAGGATGGCCTTAGGGGAGATGGCATACACTTGCTGGAACTGAGCCCTGCCTCCTGTGTGAACTCCCACCTCCTCTGCCCACCCCATGGCATCATGGTATGGCTTCTTAAAGGGGCCACAGGCCATATCTTGGTACTCCCCACTACAGAGCCACAAGAGTAGCGAGGGTTAAGGCTGCCATACACGGCACGGATTCGTGCCGGATTCTGGCGCGATGGATTCCGGGCGCGTGCACGCGGATCCATCGTGCCAGAATCCCCTGCAGCCCACCTTGCCCGTCCGATCGCATCCGATGGATCAGGGGCACAGAATCGGATCCGAGGAAGAACCAACCTGTTGGTCTTTTTGGTCCGATTCTGCTCTGATCAGGGGGCATTGCGGTCCGGGAGGCGAGCCATCGGACACGGATCCCTCCCGGATCCGGCCGTACAAGGTGGGCTGCCACGATCGGATTCCCTAATTGGCTAATCGTTCTCACCTGTGGATGCCGGCGGAATCGCCGGAATCCATCGGGTGCTGAATCGATCAGCCAGGGAATCCGTGCCGTGTATGGCTAGCTTTAGGCCATGCAAAGTTCTTCTCCTGCAGCCATAGGCATTATCAATAATAACAATCCAGGGTCAGGGCAAGGAGAGTCCAGGCAATCAGGCTGTTTCACTGTTGGAGATAAGGACATGTGTAGACAGGCAGAAGTAAACACAGAGGTGCACCCAAGCACACTGCTGTACATAGGCTATAACAGGCGATGGTGTGCAGGGCAGAGTCCCATTAAATGGGGAGCCTGCCCAATCACATTATGCCAGTGCCAGCCTAGTGCTATTGGATTGGTGGACGATTAGCTGGTGAATATCCCGGAGCTGGTACTGTAGGAATTCAACCTTGAAGACGTCCACCTGTCAATCACGTCCACAGGGCTCTGAGGATGCAGCCCTGGCCAAACACTGAGTCAGCCAGAACTGCATCCCACCACCAAGGGGCAGCCAGACATGCCTGCAATGTGTAGAGCAGGACTGCAGGGACCCTGGGGTGGCGTTTGGACGAAAAGCAGTCTGGAGAGAATAGATCCCTACATCAAAACAGGGAGACCTGCTTCCACCATGATGTATGGGCTTAGAGTGTCTGCGATCCTTGGGGTCACCAAAGCGGGATCGCCCACCAGGCAAGTACCTTACAGATGGATTTATTTTATTCTTATTTTAAATAGTGCAATATATTGTTAAATATGGAGCAATCCTCTGTAAAACATATACAAGCCAAGAGGATAAAACATGGCTGATCACATACATCAAGTTCAAGAGCAATCTTTAGAAGATTACCATCCAATGGCTTCAAAAAGCTTTGTCAAGTATATAATTATATATCAGGCAAAACAGCTTTCCAGATATTTGATTGTTTTTGCTGTTGGAAACATGAGTTACGGAAAAACAGAGTCAGACCAACTGAGTTTCCTGTGATTGTGTGAGCCATAGTGACTATCAACAGAAATGATTAGTGAGTACAATGCAACAGCGTGTTTCCCCTTATACAATGTGTAACCCGGCGACATGAGCGACATACAGGTGGGTAACAGCATCACGCATATTGTTCCCAAAGCATAGAGCCAAGCAGTGTTGTTACAGCAACAGTTGCAACATTTTCATAGTACAGAGTTATACTGTGTAAAGGTACCCATACAAGGGTCGATACCCGTGCGATTGGCGAGCAATCGATTTCAACGTGGTGACACAAAGAATCACTGATGCGCATCACCAATGGTCCTCCTTTCAAAGTAATGCCGATTGAACGGGGGTTTGCCGACATGTGGGATCCCTGCTCAAGCAACATTGCTTTGAACTTGATCGATTGAACAAGGTGGACCACCTTCAATTCCCGTTTTGGCCGAGAAAGTCACGTTTTTATGTGGCTTCCCCGGCCAAATCCTGATTTCAAGAAATCCCGGATTTTTCCCGGGTTCTTGAAATCTAGCTGATCTAGCAGGGAGGGGGCGTAACTCTCCCTGCTAATGTCTCACCTCGCACATTATCAGCACAAGCGGGTGGGACATGCTCCCTGCTAGATCAGCCAAAAGGCCGGCGGACGACAGAAGTGACGCCAGTGACGTCACTTCCGGTACGTGGAACGCGGAAGAACCACGATCCCTGTACCGGAAGTGACATCACTTCCTGTACGCTCCCCGGTTCTGCGATGCCGAAACTTGACAAGTATGCCTTAATACCCTAGTGTAGACTTAGCCTAAAATACCTGTTGCACTTATCAGAGTTATGTGTCCTGCGCACATCTTTAGTCTATATTTCTCCCTCACAATGCTTATGTTAGGTAACAAGACTATCATTCACTTGACCATGGAAACAACAACAGAAGGTGGAATTATGTAATATAGCAAGCCTCAACCGGACAGGGTTGAAATCATCTAGTTGCAAAAATGTGGGTTGTAACCTTTTACAGGAAAGAGTATTTTTTGTTGTTGTAATATCATGCATATGTAATACATTGTTCATGGGTTATGGTGTGACACTCATGATCGTGAATGTAGAGTATTCCAACATGTGTCAATCATGTAAATTTACATACATGTTTTTAACCTCTTTGTAGGTCACTGGACCTGGTGGTAACACCAGCTCTGGAATACGTCCTTAACCTTTTCTGCCCGCTGAAGATGCCCCAAAAAGGGGCGAAACGCGTGATTTTTGACAGGTGCTGCAGAGATGGCGCTTTTCTATAGCTGGGTACACACATGTAGATATGGACCAGATTGATGGCGATTCGAGCGCCGTGCGCGCTCAGGCCATCTATCTGGCCCATATCTAATGTTGCAATCCTGCTCGAACACAAGGATATCGACGGTAAATATGACCGTAAATCATGGCCGATGTCGGTTACTTCAGAGGGGGACCTTGAGTCCTCCTCTGAAGCAAGAAAGCAGAGAACGGCCAAACAGCCTACAAGTTGCGATCAGCACAGCTGTCAATTGCGAGCGTGCTGCAAATATTCGCGAATATCGAATAGAATATTAGTAGAAATATTCATGAAATATTGCGAATTTGAATATTGCCTATGCCGCTCATCACTACTCAGCACGTACCGTGAGAAAATCTCTCAAAACACAGGCTGAGAACTTCATGTTCTGAATGTGTCCCGGGTCCTCACCAAACAGCAACTGATGTGCACTTTGTGATTGATCGCTGGATGCATGGCAATCTACCTGTGTGTACCCAGCTTATCTGCGTCTTCCAACCTAGTGGTACCAGGATCTCATGTGACATCAAATAGCAACTGTATATATGCTGTTGATGTTACTGTGATTGTATTTAGTTTTTTTACCATGAACATGTGAATAAAATTGCTTTTTTACATTTACCTATGTTTTTCATTTTGGGCCTATTAAAAGTCTCTGGGTCCAGCCACCACAATTTCCTAGATTTAGCTCACCAATAAATATTTTTGCCACAAATAATTGTGTTTTCAACTTTAATTAGCCTGAAGCATACAGGTTGAAATACAGGATGACATCCCACCCTTCTTGTTAGACTGCATATAGTAAAATGGAATGTAAAAATAACTTAAAGCACAAAAATGTATAAAAGCGTGTGATTTCTCTCCTCTCATCCTTGTCCTGGTGGGTCTCCTGGTAAGCATTAAATCTTCAGCATGATGGAACATTGGTATAGAAGTACTAGTTAGCACTGCACCTTATATGGAGAGTTTCCATTTGGTCACTAATCATACGATCAGTCTTAAGCTGGCCATACACCTATAGATCTCTCTGTCAGATTTCCTTTAGATCTATCAACAACTATGTAGTGCCGGGTCTTCTGCGATTGAACACAGGTAGACTTGATTGCTTAGAAAGTCCCTCATATTACATGGTTTTGGTAAAACAAAAAAAGATCTAAAAGAAATCTGACAGAGAAATCTGAAGGTGTATGGCCAGCTTTACAGTTGTAATTGATGTCAATAGAAGGTTTTAGAAACTTTAGTCCATTTTAAAACTCTTTCATTAAGAATTATGTAAAAAAAAAAGATTATCAAAAACACCTGGATGCGTTTTAATGCTACTAAGAAAAGTTTAAAAGAAAAAAAATTCCGAGGCCATTTGTTGGAGGGTGTTTGGTCACCTCCTGTCTTTGTGACTACAGATGAAGAGAGAGCAATTTCCTGGATGGATATAGAAATCATCAGTAAAAAGCTGGACCAGAAAATGCACCATGGGGGAGGGATATCAAGGGAAATAATTACTCACAGAAAGACTCATCTGCTAATAACCTGCAATCAATCTTTTTGTAAACTATTGATTTGCCTCCCAGAAACTATGGTGTGTCTATTCCTTGAAACATGCTGTATACCGGTATTTACTTGGGATGAGAGGTAGCCCTTAGACCTGGAGATTTATAGAGTCGCTGTCAGGATCAGAACCCAGGGTTGTTTTGGTGTCTGGCTGCAGCTTTGTCTGCTGAGCCACCTGAATGTTGATTTAGTGTTGGATGCCTTGTACAAAGAAACCCTGAACCCTTGGCCCCTCCCATGTTCTTCCTATTAAAGCCATGTCCTTGCTCTGCTTTGTTGTCAGATTTTTGTGCTCCCTGCCAATAACTTGCTCCTTGCTGCTTCTTGTGTTATCAATATCATTATCCGTGTACCGATTCTTGGCTTGTATTATCTGCACTTGCTCCATTACTTACCTGACACCATTGTCTATTGACCTACGCTTGTTCCTGACTACTCTTCTGCTCAGGGCTGCCGTCAGAAATCATGGGGCCCGGTACAGCAAAAATGTCGGGGGGGGGGGGGGGGGGGGGGGGTGCTAGTAGAAAAAATCACCATCCTGATCTGATCGGCAGTCCTCTGACCCGACGTACTGCCTGATCGGCAGTCCTCTGCTCACAGCACCCTCTGCTCACTCTCACTGTGTTCCTGAACTGTGTACAGTGTGCTGACGGCAGTCCGGGAACACAGTGAGAGTGAGCAGAGGGTGCTGTGAGCAGAGGACTGCCAATTAGGCAGCACATCGGGCCCCTACGTGCTCACCGTCGGGCCCCCCTAGCTGCCCAGGCCCGGGACAGGAGTCCCATCTATCCCCCCCTGACGGCGGCCCTGCTTCTGCTTACTGCCCCTGTTGTGCATTGATCCTGCCTGCATCTGAGTTGCTGTTTTCAGCTACTGGACTCTGAGCCTGACCCTAGATTGTGTGTCGCATTGCTCTGGCACTCAACACTGCCCACTAGTACATGCTATATACCAGTATTTACTTGGGGCAGCAATTTAAGCGCAGTGCCTCTGCTGGAACATGCTGTATACTGCCATATTACTTTATAGGACACACACATTTTCCCCCCTTGGTTTACTGGGGAAAAATGCATTGGATAGAGCAAAAAAATTCAATAGTTTGGCAAAAGTTTTAGGATAAAATGAATCTACCCAGAATAGGTCAATATTTTTCTAGACTAGACAAACCTGCCCACCACCACACATCTCCAAGTAAAAGAAAACAATTCACATTTAAGTAACTTTTTTTACTGTAAGTTTAATATCAATTTCATATCAAATATACAATTTACAAAAAGTTATATTATACTTGATGGAAAGTGTCATCAGCAGCATTCAGCATTTGTGAAAATAAAAGATATATAGAAGAAAAAAGGTATTGAGGAAGAAAAAGGAAGAACTTTTCCTATGGAGGGACTAGTGGACATTAGGATTGGTCATCACTAGAATCTGTTGGCTGTTTGTAGACTGTCCCACCAATAGACCTTTGAAACTGTGCAGATTTCATTGTACTCCAGTTTCAAAGGTCTATTGGTGTATTCTGTAAAATAGGCTCATCTAGTGGTTGAAACAATTGACTTCCTATGTCACACTGGGAAGTACCTAAGTAAGCTGGAAACTTTTAAAATTGACAATATTATAATAATGCTCTGTCACTTCTCATTCTCGGTTTCATGCATGAAGTTCTCAGCATTTTAACAGTTCTGGAATGAGTGAAGTTCAACTGTGAAAGGAAACATTGTCATTAGAAAAGATGTATTCAATAAATATATTTATATACTGTATATATATATTTACTCCGTGTCTGGGCGGCCGCAGCTAAATGTTCAATGTAAAATATGAATAACTATGAAAAGTTGCAGTTAGGTGTGAAATTTAGAATGTAAATTAATAATCCAAAAAAAAAAGATTGGACTTCTAAGGGTGTTGCAGATCTGGAGGATGAAAGTCAGAGTAGGCATATGTAAGGGTAAAATCTGACATGAGAAAAACACTGCGTGAAATATGACTATAAACGGTTACATTTGACATGTATTAACGGTTACATTTGGGGGTTGACATTTGGACTGCTGGTAGTCTCAGCAGTTAGTTAGAAAATTTCAGGGTGGCACTACTGAGATATGAGATCTGGGGGTTCAAACATACTGTGTATTGTGAGAGTTACATGTGACCCAAAGCCAGCTGGTGACCTGTGGATGGAAACGGCTTATCAGAGGATCAATCAGGAACAGGGAGGTTTATCTGCAGCAGAATCTACCATGCAGCAAGCTTACACAGAGGACAGTGAGGAAGTAAGACAATGATGCTGTTCAGGCGCTGTTTTTCCATGTTTTTGATATGCTAAATTAATAGGGCCTTCAAGTCATGGGAAATCCTCCAGGCAAATGTTCAGGAGCGCATCATTTTTTTGTCTAGCGCAGGGAAATAGCAGTGAGCACATGGCATTAAACACGTATACTCTTAATTTCAACATCAATATCTCCAACAACCTTAAAGGTCCAATATAGTTTTTAGTAATTTACATTCCCAATTGTATACATTTAACAATAAAACTCAAAGAATTTTGGCAATTTAAAAAATAAAATGTTAACAACATTGTATACATTATACAGTGGAGCTGCAATATGAATTTCAGCCACTGAGTGTCTCTAGTGAGCACTTTTCGTCACGCGGCTTTGTCTCACTCATGGAGGAGGGAGGGAGGGGGAAGCTGACGATTTCTCCGTGACAGTCAGACTGCTCAGTGTACGCAAACGCGCATAGTATCAACAATATAGGTCCGCATAACTAGGTTTTGACTCCGTTTGCATACTGGCGGACCACTTTTGTGCACCCCTGATGATATACATGCATGGTGATAGGAGTATGATTTGTGTGGCGGATAGGAATGAATACAAATATTATGATATGCATTTTCTCCTTATAGTCCTGCAAGTTCAAATATTCTCCTAATGGAGCAGAATTCAGCATGGAAACGTAATGAAATATGGAGGTGAGATCCCTTTTGCACAATAGACATGTTGTAACTGTAATTATAACAGATTGGAATATTACAGAATTATATATGTTAGATGGTTTTTAAGGTGTGTTTACATATGTGTAATTTTTACAATGATGCATTGACAAATGAAAAATACAATATTAATTCAATCATTTGATACCTTTAAACAGGGCCGTCATCTCATGAATCATGGGGCCCCGTACTTCAAAATTGTCCGGAAGGGGTGGTAGCAGAAAAATCCCACTGCCCCCTTTCCTCCCGAAGTAAGTTGTTCCCGGAATGCCGGCAGCCACATCGACCACAGTTGCTGCCGGCAGTCTGGGAAAACACATTGAGCTGAGGCTACCGTACCGATCGGGCAGCCTGTCAGGGCCCCTACATGCTGGACGTCAGGCCCCCCTAGCTGCTCGGGCTCTGGACGGGAGTCCCCTCTGTCCCCCCTGATGGTGGCCCTGCCTTTGAAGTCCCTAAGGCTAGGGCTAGATGATGCCATTATGCGCTTGGATGCACAGACCTCAGTGCATCCAACGCAGGGATTTTAGTACCAAGTGTAGCCTTAAGCCTTAACCCCCTGGGCGTTACAGGCTTTTTGCGCCATTTTCTCCAGCCCTCTACACACCGACGGTGTCAAATAGAGGGGAGAAAATGTGGGGAGAAAAGCGGCGCCTCTCCATTAACATGGTCTATGGCGCCGCCCACTTCAGCGTCAGCGATGATGCCGAAGACATGGGGCCATAAGGCTCTGTGTGACTGCAGCTATGGAGAAATGCCGTGGGCACACGGAGAGCCGGCGTTTGTGTCCGATCCCGGCATGATTCACAATCAAACTGCGCCCATACTGGCTTTGGGCATAATGCCAAGGAGGTTAATCCTGCACCTGGGTCTGGTCAGGAAACAACTTTGGGTTTGTATATATTAGAGATGCTCCGATCAGCATTTTTGGGGCCGATCACCGATTACCGATCAC
>CM070033.1:17959499-17976888 GCA_036250615.1 Ptychadena robeensis
TGGGCGCAACCGACCGCGATCCGGCGCGAGTAGGCCGAAGCCGGGCCTAAATTTTCGGCCACGTCCGGAAGTGCAGCGCGCCGCCGCCAAACTGTCACCGAGTGGAGGGTGACTACCAGCCGGTTGATGGTGAGGTTTGGGGACGCAGGGAGTGAAGGATGGCCGAGGAAACAGGCAGGAAAACAGGGGTAAGTGGAGGAGCTCCAGAGCAGGCTTCCATGCAGCTTGGCATCAGGCCACGCCCCCCGTGATCGGCTTTTTTGCGCCGATCGCCGATCATGCTATTTAAGCCAATATCGGCCGATCATGATCGGCGGCCGATCAATCGGAGCATCACTAGTATATATGTAAGTTAGGATGTTGACATCAGCTTGTAATTACATTTATCTGACACCGTGAATGATTTATTCTACATTAGGGGGATGAGCATGACTCATGTTTAATATTGTTGCAGCTTTTGGGTGAAATGTGGTATTTATGGTCAGATAACAGAATCCAGTATGATCCAGCCAACTGAACTTGTATGAAATGGAGTTTCAAAGGGGAGGTCAACAGCCTGAAAGTTGGCACATTTTTAAGGTGGATCATTGTGGATTTTTAATGTTCTGAACCATAATAGTATAATGAAACAGCTATAGCTAACTGGCATACATTTATATTGATATTTTTGTCACATCTCCAACTGAACCTGTATTCCCATCTCCAATAATAATAATGATATTTATAAATCTTTACCTCAGCAATCATTCTCAGTCTTCTTGTGCTTCACTCCTACTTCTGTCTACCCATGATCTCCTCATATTAGTCAATCCACACACTCACTACTGAGCAATCTCTGACACATATACACATTGCCTGTCTGACACATAGATACCAAAGGCCAAGGTTTTCAGTTTGAAATAATGTCTTGAGAAAGATTTTCCTAGACCAGGGATGGGCAATCTTTTTTTTACCCGTAGGCCACAATGGGTTTTTAAATTTGACAGCGGGCCAAACAAAGAACCTACAAGGGCAGTCCGGTCCCAAGTCCTCTCAGCCTGGGTGAAATTTAAACAGATTACTTTGATAAATTTTCCATCCCACTTAAAACTTTATTTTCCATGCCACTTAAAACTTGAGTAAACTACCGCCTCTACCATAACATGGCAATCATCCCCTAGGCATACTCCACTACTTGCAAAGAGGGTAGGGGAGCAAAGCATCTTGACACCAAGGAGACAAAAGGCCGGATTAAAAGGTTAAACAGGCCAGATATGGCCCACGGGTCGTAGTTTGCCCTCGTATCAGCACCTCACGCTGCCATTTCTAGGAGCTAGACGTTCCCCCTGCACCACTAATGACCAAAATAGCCTTCTATAGTGAGGGACATGGGGTGTGCGGCAGGTGAGGATCATTTTAAGTTCAATTTTAATGCCTACATGGGCCGTCTTAAATATTTACCCAGATTCAGATTTTTGCCTTCTTATAATGAATGGGATATATTGTAGTTCTCTTTCTCTCCTTTTTTTTCTCACTTTCTTCTTATAAAGACCTCTAACTTACATAACTTACATACATAACATCATACATAACATAACTTACAGACATAACATCATACATAACATAACTTACAGACATAACATCATACATAACATAACTTACATACATAACATCATACATAACATAACTTACATAAATAACATCATACATAACATAACTTACATACATAACATCATAAAAAACTTACAAATGTAACATAACTTAAAATATACCCTGTTTCCCCGAAATTATAATTTTTATTTAAATTATAAAAACGTATTATTTAAATTTTTGCTCCCAAAGATGCACTTTGTCTTACTTTCAGGGGATGCTTTAAGGAAGATTACGGTACATATTTATTAATAACCTTTCATGATTATTAATGTTTCCCAAGTGACATAAATTGTATATATTTAACAATAAAAACTGAAAGAATTTTGGCCATCTAAACATGTCACTTTTTATACACAAGTGAAGGTGTATTTCATGTGTTTGAGGTGCAATACCAGAATTAGATACTGGAGCCTCTAGTGAGCAGCTCCTCTCCACCCCCAACTGCATACAGACATTTACAGATTTGGTGGTAGCTGCAGTCTTCTTCACACAACGCCTGACTCCTGCCCCATGCAACAGAGTCATCAGAGCAGAACAGCAGGCGTGGGCTCTCTGTCTCAGTACTGTAGCTTGGGAGGGGAGGGCGCCTTATTTTCAAGGCTCCCGCCTTATATTTTGGCCAGAGGAAAAAATGTCAGTGGCCTTATTTTCGGTGGATGTCCTATTTTCGGGAAAAAAAATTACGTTTTACATGATGGATGTTGTGTTTCATTGAAGTTAATGACCTGTAGATGATTCCATTATACATTTGCCTTGATACAATCTGTAATACCTTTTTTTTGGATACCCTTTTGTTAAAATCCTAAAAAAAATATTAAAACGGTTTTAAACACAAATTAAAAAAACACACATACATTAAATAGACACAATACTCACTTGTCAGCAGTTTAGATGCTGGAAAACTGCTACACAAAAAAAAAAACGAAAACATATTCCCCTCCTTTACCTTCAGTTCTGATGCCAGCATCTTAGCTCCTGGAGAAGTGCAGCTGCTTCCGCCATCACTGCCCCCCCTCCCCTCCACTCCACCTAGCCCTCCTGCCTCCTCTCTGTCAGAGCTATAGAGCTCCGTGGGGGTGTGGAGGGAGGAATCAGCTGCAGACAAGTTCCGTCCCAAACCCCATTTTGGCTGCCTAGGCGTGACGTAAGGCTTTGTTCCCACTTAGGCGATTAATCGCCTGCACTGGCAATTCATCGCTTGAGGTGGTGATTTTCAATCCTATCAATGGGGACAAGCCCATTGAAAGTAAATTAGGCGATTGGCAGGCAATTCTGCAGGCAATTGAAAAACGCCAGCTCAGGCGATTAACTGCCAGTGGGAACATAGCCTAAGGCAGTGGGAGGAGCGCACTTTTTAACAATACTGCTAAGTGACCTCCCAGGTGGTAGGTCCGCTTTAACACCTTCATATAACTACCAAAGCACTCCATAACATACCCCAGCTCCTCAGTATTCTCATCTAGGGGAGACATACTTCTCTGTTTGGAGGTTTTATGTAGAATTAAAATAGCAATCTGTACATAAAGATGAGTTACGTTTTGTTGTTTGTTTGTTTTTTGTTAACCTTTTGCACTGTTCTGCCTTGTTTAAATGTTGTCTGTTTTGTATTTTTTATGTAAAAGACTACTTAGACAACTCAGGGGGTTTCATGTGGACCTGGTACATACAGTATAGTCAGACACCGATAGCTGCCTCCATCTATGATATTGATCAGTGCTATGTAGTTCATATCATTCTATATTATGAATAGTGTTGAGCTTGAATATTTGAATTGCGAATATATTCAACGAATAACGGCTATTCAAGATCAAGAATAGTGTTGAGCGAACATTTGCAATTAGAATATATTCGATAAATATTACATATTCGGCAATTCGCAATAATTTGCAAATGTGTGGCCGGATATTCACAATGTCGAATATTCAACATAATATCACTGTGATGGCTTACCGGAATACGTTGAGCATATCTGTGGCCATTGCGGTGCGCAATACATGCAATTGTATGTGTAGCGAAAAAACATGTGTTCGCGAAAACACGCGCATACATATGCGCAATGTAAGGATGTAGAATGTCAATGAATCACATTTTTTCGAATATTGATTATTCCTGGAAACGTACGTGAACTCGAAATTAGCATATGCCACTCAACACTATTTGAGAATTCGCGAATATGACACCGGTTATTGGCAACATTTAATATTTGTGATATGCATTGGGAAGCTTTTGGCCATGCATTGCAATTTTATATTTGCAATGCGAAAATAAATACCATGTGACCATTCATTTTGAAGGTAATCGTAATGCAATTATAATTGTGAATATATTTTCCCATACACTCGAATTGTCAATATCGAATGTAAGAAGAAATATTGCGAATATTCCCAATGTCGAATATGTATCAATATTGCCTCATCAGTAATACGAATGCCTAATGTATGAAGACGTTATACCTGTTGGTGTTACATTTGATGTAAATGTTGAATAAGAACCAATAAAAAGATTTTCAAGTCTGACAAGATGCAAAAGGAATTGCAGAGAAATGTTATCCATTCTAAAGGAAGCCATACATGTTACGATTCTTGCTTGATTCTTGAGGGACAGACTGTCGGCCCCTCAGAGGATCAGCCATCACCCTTTGTGTGCCAGACATTATTTTACAGCCGCCCTATCCAAAGTAATGGGATCAAACAGGACTCTACCAACATGACGAATCACTGTACGATCTGACATGCGGCAGATTCCTGGTCTTGCCAGGTGGGCACAGAAGATTTTCGGCCAAGTCACCGCCGGCCGATTGGCGGGAACGCGGGTCGATCGGCTGAAAAACTTTTCCCGTATATGGCTACCTTAAAGCAGTTTTAAACTCAAAATAAAAAAAACAGACATACATTAAACAGACACAATACTCACCTGCCAGCAGTTCAGATGCTGGGAAACTGCTACACAAAAAAAACCCACACTATACTCCCTTCACTTGCTTGCAGTTCTCATGCCTGCATCTTAGATCCTGGAGATCTGCAGACTTCCGCCCACACTGCCCCCCTCTCCTCCCCCCTTCACTCCACCTCCTCCTGTCTCTTCTCTATCGGAGCTGCAGAGACTCGTGGGGGGGGGGGGCGGTGTGTGATGTGGGGGATCAGCTGTTGACGATTTCCTGCCTGGCAGAGATCTCCCACACACCACTTTGGCTGCCTAGGCTCAACGTAATGCAGTGGGAGGGGAGAACTCATAACCAGCTCCCCTCCAGCTGTCAGAAGAAGATTGTTTTTTTTACACTTAAGGATGTCAGCAATATCGGCTGAGCTGCAGCTGATAATGCTGAGTGACCTCCCAGGTGGTAGGTCCGCTTTAAGTCTTGCATGGGAAAAATTAGCACATGGGTGGGATTCCTGGCATATGAGAAAGATTTGCAAAGGAGTCGTTTCCATGATTGCAGACCAGGTAAAGCTGGGAACACATGGCTCGAAATAAGAGCCCCGCGATTCCCATGCAAAGTAATGGACATAGACCGTGGTTTACAGTCATGTCTGATAACAGGGATGCTCGAAAACAGGGATGACCGCATATGATATTGGCCAGATAGATAGCCGTGAGTGCTTAATGCCCCCTATACATACACAGATTTTAGCATCCGACAGACTAAAAACGATAAAAAAATTTCAATCGTACAATTGGAGATTGATTGATGGAAAATAGAATATACTCCACATGGAATAACCAATTTTTGATCGTTTTTTTTTTTTTTTTGATCGATTTTTTTGGAATCGTAATTTGTACTCAATTTGTACTCAACCGATCAAAATTTTCCGACATGTCCGATCATGTTTTGATCGATTTTTTTTCACAATTACGATCAAATTTAATTGATCGGACCATGTGGGCATGCACCAATTTTCAGTCGACCGATCTAAAAATTGATCGTTTTTAATCGGCCGCTAATATCTGTGCATGTATGGGGGCCATAAGTTTGTCTTCTACAGGATTGTCAAATTCATCCATGTGATCAAGTTGGGTCACCAGAATATATTACTTTATTACTTTAGTTTTTTGCTATGAAGAAGAGTACACTTTCCTTACTGGGAACCTTACTAGATGCCGCCAAAAATACAGTTGAACATGTGAGCTTGTTGACCATCATGGTCCTTGAGTTTATGCCTACGGTAACTTGCATTGTTCAGGGGTTGTTCATCCTTTATTGATGCATTGTGTACTTGGCTCATATATCCCAGCCAATGAAACGAGAGGAATAAGCAGAGGTTGCTAGTGGATAGTTGTCCCCAGCACTACAATGCATGGTCACATGCATTTTCATGCTCAGTGCTGTTTCTAGCATTTTGAGGGTGGTGGTGCTACCAAAAAAGTTGTTTATGTGTGTGCACTATTATACACGCAGGGGGGGGCGACGCTAATTTGCATAGTGGGAGGAACGGCCTTGCATGTGCTGCTATTGACAGTGTTAGCTGAAATTCCCAGAAATTGACTAAATATTTGTATGAACCACTGCTGGATGTGATGTCCCTGTCATTTCCCTTGAGCATCCCAGATCTCACAAGAAGAGGCTTTTCTGGTGGTTTTGAGACTTTTTTTTTGCCCTGTAATCCCCAAATCCCCCTAATCATACTTCCAGGACTAATAAGAACAGAAAAGTAACATTTTTGTTTTTAGGAACTATTTATGGAGGAGGAGGGCCCAGACAGTAATGTTTGACCTTCCATTCAAAAGTAAATGATGGAAGAAACATTTTCTTTCTTAATAAAAAGAAAGTAATAGCAAAACAACTGTGTATCAGAGATAAGTACATTACTTTCACTTTGACAGATTATGGGAGATTATGATAAGAACACTGGAACCAATCATGGGTACACATTTAAACCGACTAATGCCGGCCATACACATGCCGATAAACGGCCGGATTTTAATCTGGCCGACGGGCGTGCGCGCTCTGGCCATCGGTCAGGTTAAAATCTGGCCGTTTATCGGCATGTCCCCACATGGGGCGACAGATCCCTGTCGCCCCACTTCTCGGCCGGCCAGAGATCCGACATGTTGGAAAATCTCTGGCCGGCCGAAGCCGATGGAAGCCGATGGCCATAAGCAGCAATGAAGACGAGCGTCTCCATCGCTGCTTATGGCCGGCACACAAAGGGTGCCTGGCCGATTGTGGGGCCCCAGAATGCAATGCGAGGCTAACGTGATGACGTCATCACGTTAGCCTCCCGGAGCGATATCGGAGGACGATATCGCTCCGGCTCTGGCTGTGTATGGCTAGCATTAAGGACTAAGATAAAGGCATATCTAATCAAAAATGAGATATCCCACCTTATCTACGGGCATACGTTATATTGGGTTCTGGACTGCTTTCAGTTTAGATCCACCTACAGCAGCGTACATTACAATATTCAGCGAATTACCCTCTGCTACCATGTGTCTATAACAGTGATGGGCAAACTTTTTGACTAGTGGGCCACAATGTGTTCAGAGGGGCCAGACCAAGAGCCTGTAATGGCTGCCCGGCAAAGGTCTCCCGATTTCTCTGATATTGATGATGCGATGATTGGAATTGTTTTTGAATTTCCTGTACAACATTCAATAATATTATTTATGCTGCCTTGAAAATTACAAAAATGAATAAACCTTCTTGCCATATTTCAATCAAAGTGCAGACATGTTGGTGACTAGACGCTCTCACTGGCTCCCCTCTGCTCGTTCACTGCAATGAGTGGAGATAAGGAAGATTTTCTGACTCCTCTAGGCATTATTTACACACCCGTCGGTCAGCGGCAAAATCGGCCTCCGATCGGTGCGTGTATGGCAGGCTTTAGTTTGCCCATGTCTGGTCTATAACAATGGTACAGAAGGTTTGGGCTTTTTGTGCTTTGGAGTTTTGGGCTTTGGGAAGGAACTGGGTGGGCCTTCCCATTCTATTCCAGGTACACACCCAGCTGCCTTGCTGACTTCCATCAGGTTTAAACTCTGGTGTGTGTACCTAAAATGCAATGGGAAAGTCCATCCAGTTCCTTCCCTCCCATTCCAGAGTCCAAGACCCAGAAACAAACGAAACAAAAACATGCACAATCTATTGTTGCTGTCCAAACTTTCCAGGATATACCACCTGATGGTCCATTGACACCGTGGCAGACAAAAAAAAATGATCCCTGCCCAGCGATTTGGGAATACAAACAGATTAAACCGCACCCAGTGCGCATTCACGGTTTCATGATGCCAGGCATGTGGATTTCGTGAATGGCAAGGGCACCCCACCTCCCTGGCATCATTACTGGCATCATTACTGGCATCAGAGATAGCGCAATTGGTCTGTCACAGTCTGTATGTTGTAGTTATGCAGTACAGAGACAAACAGTCTTCTTCTTTATAAATATACAAAATGTGATATTATGGACACCAAATGTTAGCAAGCACATTAGTATAGAAAGTCTATGTTAATTTTATGTTATATTCACACTTGTTGCCTTAAAAGTCCCTCCCATCGGTGACCAGGGCTTGTTCCCTGAGTCACATTGGGTGCAACCTCTCACTTTTTATATCTTTTTGGGATGTTGGCAACTTACTCTCTCTAACGGGGATTTAATTCCTGGCTTTCAAGCACATTAGTACTTGAAGATTTATGACACCGTGGATCAAACATTTCTCATATGTAGATTATAATTTCAACAAAGATAAACTATAATAAGTCTATATTAGTGTTTCTGGAAATTTACTGGCAACCTCTCAGGATTATCCAGATTCATGAATGATATTTGAGGTTCCCCGGGGATACTAAGTGCTGTGGGTTCCTAAGAGTAGAGATGGATATGAAATTTCAACTAGTTTATTTGGGGGTTAATTGCACAGCCCCTGAATATGGCACCATCACCAAAACAAGAAGGGTTGTTGGGTAATTACTAAAAGAAAGTATTATTCTTGTAGAGTTTTTGCATTAATTATAATTAAAATGAAATTTTAACTAGACTTACGATTTACCTTATATGAGCTTGTGCTGGATGACACATCCTTGACTAACATCCGCTTTGTACAAATAAAGGATATCCTGTTCCTATTTACATATTTAACATATTTAACCCATGTACAGCATCACATCCTGTGTGAAGAACTATATACAAAAATTTCTCAAGTATTGCAACATCTTCCTTTTGCACATACTTTAAAGACATCCCATTCTTGACCCATAGGCATTAATATGACGTTGTCAAACAAGTTACCACTATAAGAACATTACATTTTCTGGGAAGGCTTCCCACAAGGAGTGTTTGGGGGAATGTGTGGTAATTCTTCCAGAAGAACGTTTCCGGGTTGTAGGAGAAACCCAAGCTCACTGTCTTCTCTCTGCTCTAATTCACACAAAGGTATTTTAGTGAGTTGAAGTCAAGGCTCTGTGTAGGCCAGTCAAGTGCCTCCTCACCAAACTCCCTCATCCATGTCTTTATAGACATTGCTTTATGTACTGGTGTACAGTCGTGTTGGAACAGGAAGGGGCCACCCAGACTGTTCACATAAAGTTGGGAGCATGAAATTGTGCACAATGTCAAAGTATCCTTAAAGTGTCTGTGAAACCAATAGGTATAGTGAACACCTAAACACAGGATATTTATCTCTTTACAAATGTACAAAAATGTACTAATTAAATAAAAAAAATTAAGAAAACTGGACCTTTCCCCTACCTTCATTCTGCAGTCACATGACTACAAACAAAAGAATAGGACAAGGGGAAGGATAGCAGTTAATGCTTGCTTAACCTCTTCCCCCCAGGTGCCCAACCTGGGGCCCTTTGGGTGTTCTTCAGCGGCCCCCTCGTTCCTCCACGAAAGGATAGCAGTTAACCCTTGCTTAACCTCTACCCCCCAGGTGCCCAACATGCGGCCTTTGCGGACTTTGGGTGTTCTTCAGCACCCCCCTCGGTCCTCCACTTGTGGCTCCCAAAACCTTACTGTTAGTGCCAAGGGCATAGGAGACTTTGATGATATCTATGAGGCACATAACCTTTGACATAAAATGTGCATTACCATACTACAGTGCTCCCAAATGCTTGAAGTATAATTATTATTTAAAAATTTAAAACAATTTCCTCTAGCTATTCCTCCTCCAAACATAGCGTTTATCCATCCATCCGTTGATCGACTGCAGTATGCCAAAAGTCATGTGGACAAACCACAAAAGTTTTGGGATAGTGTTCTGTGGACTAAGGAAACATAATTAGAACTGTTTGGGCCCATGGATCAACGCTATGTTTGGAGAAGGAAGAACAAGGCCTATGAAGAAAAGAACACCTTGCCTACTGTGAAGCATGGCGGGGGGTCAATCATGCTTTGGAGCTATTTTGCTTCTGCAGGTACAGGGAAGCTTCAGCGTGTGCAAGGTACCATGAATTCTCTTCAGTACCAGGAGATATTGGAAGGAAATGTGATACAGTCTGTCACACACCTGAGGCTTGGGAGACATTGGACCTTTCAACCGGACAATGATCCCAAGCATTTCTCCAAGTCCACTAGAGCATGGTTGCAGATTAAAGCCCCCCATAGACAGGCAGACTCCTCCATACAACTTTCATGAGACCTACCAACAACTATGTAGTATAGTGACCTCCCTGATAGAATACATAGTGATTGGAAGGTGTAGAAAGGTCCTCCTATTACATGGTTTTGGTAGAAGAAAAGTTGGTTGTACAGAAGTTGCATGGAGGAGTCTGCCTGTCTATGGGGGGCTTTAAGGCTGGAACATTTTGGAGTGGCCATCGCAGTAACCAGACTTAAATCCAATTGAGAACCTCTGGTGGGACTTGAAGTAACCAATTGCAGCGCACAAGGCTAAGAATGTGACTGGACTGGAGGCTTTTGCCCATGAAGAATGGGCTGAGATACCCGTAGATTGCTGCAAGACACTTATGTCACGCTATGCTTCATGTTTAAAAGCTGTTATCACTGGAAAAGGATGTTGTACTAAGTACTAAGCACATCACTTTCAATGCCTTATCAGGCTGTGTTAATCTTGTGGGTTGTGTTTATTCACTGATTCCCCTTTTAAATATATTAGGTTGATGCTTTTTTGCACTTGGTAATTTGCATATATTCATCAGATATAAACATTTTTAGTATTACTTCCCCCCTCATGAGCTGTAAAAGATCAAATTCACATACATTTCCTGTAACTTTGGGACATTTTCATATCTTATTTTCAGAAACATAGAAGATATGCAGATCTCCTAAAAATGAACGCCTACGTTGTAAAAAAATGTACTGGGATACAATAATAGAACAAAAAGTACATATATCGTATAGAATCTTTTGCTTTGAATTATCTGTGATTTCCTTTTTATGAAAAGCTTTTCTGTTCACAAGAAGACATGTAGTAGACAAAGTATTTTACTGATCACTGGCCCACGCTTGTTGCATTGAGGTACAAAATACTGTGTTAACAATATAGGCAGTATACAATATATGCAATTTTTAAAAAAAAATTTGCCTAGAGCCCATCATACTTGGTAAGAGGTTTTTGACCCCCTAGCATTTCTGATGGCACCATCTCATCTAGCTCTGTCTTGTCAGTACTGCTCTGGACGAGATGGTGCCGTTCGGCAGAGATTGGAGCCCCGGCAGCGCATACTCACTCGCCGGTGTCGCCCCCCCCCCCAGTGACGTGATGATGTCACAACGGGGAGGCGTGGGAGATTCAAAAGTAAATTGCAAAAAAACAGTTTTGTATGTAGAAAACTGTTCTCTGTGGGATTCCCCAGATGTGTCCTTTTGAAGTTAACCCTTTCTCCCCTGGTGTGTTCATCACACTAGAGGAGAGAGGGTGCCAAATGGAATTGTACTGGATACAGTGATAACTGTATACAATACAATTGAAAGAAAAAAACACATTTCCCATAGAATTAAAATGTTATTTTAAAAAAAACACAAATATAAATACATACTGTTTTTAAATCTATCATACAAAATAAGTATTTTAGACATTTTATCTTTCAAATTATACCTTTTATTTATTTATTTTTTAAATGTAATTTTTTTTTTACATAATTGTGTGTTCCAAACATTATTATAGTCAGGATGTCTACTAGACCCTCGTATGGACATATTTTGGGAAGTTAGTCAACATAAAAAAAGTCTATGGTGCGCTTTTGGTACAGAAATCTGAACCTTGCAAGAGCACTGGGGAGGTTAAAACCTATATTCCAGTCTGAGAAAACATCACAACGAAGAAATGAAAGCGGACCTATCTCCTGCTTTCTCACTTTAAAACTGTGAATGTCCCTTGCCAACCCTTCTCTCTCCTTCTCTAATCTGGGGCACAGAAGTCACCTGGCATCTCTAAGAGCAGTAACAGCAGGTAAAATACATCATCACTCTGTCCAAAACTATACAGAGGTCTCTTATCTATTGAAAATCATTGCATGGTGCCCCCAGTGGCCACTCACGATATTGCATTGGATTAACCCCCAGAAACCTGGAAGATACATAGGGAATCTTTTATATGATTTCAGGGACCAGCTGGTAAGTACTTATTTTTTGGGGTTTGGTGGCGCACTATGGCTCGATTGTGCTGGCTGAGAATCAAAATTTAATTTATACATCTGCTTTAAGAATGTCTACTTCACTATTACCAATCTCTCACTAAAGGCCCCCACACACGTACAGAGTGGGGGCTGACAGATCAACAATGGAGTTATCACGCTGCAATCCATCGCTCACAGCATCGGTGGACGCCGGTCTCCATTGAAAGTAACGGCATCGGCCAGAGATTATTGCACATGTCTGTGTCCCATGTGGGCACCCCCGATCAGCGGCCGATTTTGCTGCTCGGTGCGTGTGTAGCGGCCTTAACTGCAATGGGATTGGATTGTAACAAGTTCAAATATTTCCACCGTATCTGAACAGTCACAGACAGTTATGAATCATGAACTTATTGACTGTCAATGGACTTAAATCTGCGGCAAAACTGTGGCTGACACTGGCGTGCATTTGAGCCGCGGTGCAGTATGGACATGGGAAAAAAATATGTGGTAAAGCATGTATTTTTTTTTCGTGTCCACACCGGGGCCAATCCGCAGCAGTGGAGTCCAGCTCATTGGGAGTAATGGGAGTGGTTGTGCCGCGGCTACAAAAACACACAACATCTGTTCCCAAACTGCCCAAGTGGAGCCTTAAGCTAGCCATACATGTGTCGGATTCCATGGCCAATTGATCACTCACCCGATCGATTCCGGCGATTCTGCCGGGAATCGCTGGTGTGATCAATCGGCCAATTAAGAGTATCCATCGCTGCATACCACCTTGTCCAACGGATTCCGGGACGATTCCGTGTCCGATTGTCCACCTCACAAATGGCAACTCCCCCTGATGTGTGCAGAATCGGATCAGAAAGACCAACATGTTGGTTCTCTGTCGGATCCGATTCTAAGCCCCTGAGCGATCGGACCTGATCGATTGGACAAGGTGGGCTGCATGCGATTCCGGCACGATCGTTTCGCGTGCACGCGCCCGGAATCGATCGTGCCGGAATCCGGTGGGAATCCGACAAGTGTATGGGGGCCTTTACCCTTACTGGACTCCAAGCCTGACCTTAGATCATTACACCTAACATCCTCGTTTCAATTGATATACTACTGCAGTAAAATAACTGATCCCATGCCAAGATAAATACAATAGTTGGCATAATATAAAGTATTCATAAAGATCAAATTCTGCTGAACATGTAAAAGTCACACAAGGTCATGTACAGGTCTATGTGACAGGCGTGATCCCTTTGACAAAAACTACTACACAAACTACAAGGCATTTTGCACTAGCCACACTGCAGTGCAGTGCAAGACAGTACCAATGCCATTCCTTACTATAAATACCCTGCATCATGACATTTTGAGGATACAGAGCAAGCATCCCCCAATGCAGTAGCATGGGGTTTATCCAGTAACGGACGCGGTAACATTAGCGTGTCCCTTACCAGCTGGACTGCAGCACGGCTATTGTGAAATGACGCTAAATTTACTGCATGGTCTAATTGTTATTTTTTATTTTATTGGCTGATTCTAGACAAACATCCTTTTACATTTGTCCCAGAGCAGAAATATTAAGCAGACAAATACAAATCCAACCATTGTTCTTATAAATATAAGTACAGTGTTTCCCCGAAAATAAGACAATGTCTTATATAAATTTTTGCTCCCAAAGAGGCCCTATGTCTTATTTTCGGGGGATGTCTTATGTTTCCATGAAGAAGAATACGGCTCTGGGGTATCAGGGTGGGGCATCACTTAAATGACACAGGGGGATCAGAGGGGGAATCAAAATGGCACAGGAGACTCAGAGGGGGGATTACCATTTTATTAACCCTTCTGATCCTCCTGTATCATTTTGATTGCTCCCTCTGATCCCCCCTCTCCAGAGTTACTGTACCGTCTCTTCGGGGCGCCTTATTTTCGGGGGGATGCCTTATATTTCAGCGTGAGGCAAAAATTTTAGGGTGCCTTATTTTAGGGGAAACAGGGTAGTAATCACTATAACGTCTTTATGAGCTCTATATATACTCTGGAGGATAAGGGTGTGTTTCCACTGCGTTTCAAGATCCGTCGGGACCCCTACGTTAAGCGCAGACATATCACATACACATTACCTGCCCGGTGGATTCTCTGTTCAGACATCCGCCAATGCCGGGGTTAACGTACTGCACTAAGTTAACCCCTGCATCGGCTGATCGGCTCAGCGCTGTGAGAACAGAGCATCGGCTGGGCAGGTAATGTGTATGTACTCCGTCGGGACCTCCCACTAAGCACTGGGCTTAACATAGAGGGTCCCCACAGATCACGCAGTGGAGACATAGCCTTAGGATCATATCTGTGACTCTTTCATTCATAACCCTCATGTATAAATGTACCATTTCCTCCTTTAAACTATACAATATATATATATTTGTTTTTGTAATAACCACATTTTATGTTCACAAAAAATATTTGTAATTCTTCTGGCTTCTCCATGCACATTTCACAAGCTACCATCAAAGGGTTATTTTTAGCATGTCAATTCGCAGTACATTCAGAACATTCCAATTTCTTAAGGCCATCGCAATGCTAAAGGTTAAAGTTTCATGTTGTAATAATGTGGTAAGATTTATCATTTGTAATAAAAGTTTATGCAATACGTTTCATGACTGACCAATAAACTATCAAGGGTCAATACTGTAGATAGGAATGAGAATGAGACTGAATAAAAGTTAAGGCTGCCATACACGCACCGAGGGGCGGCCGATTTCGCCACCAACCGGGTGGGTGGCGAAATCGGCCGCCGCTCGGTGGGTGTGTGCGCACTCGCGGCTGTCAGCAAAATCGACTGACGATCGGGTGTGCCCACATGGGGCGACAGATCGCTGTCGCCCCACAGCTCAGCTGGCCAGAAAATGGACATGTCCGATAATCTCTGGTTGATGCTGTTAGTTTAAATGAAGACCGGCGTCCCCATTAAAACTAATGGCCAGCACACAAAGGGTGCCCGCCGATGCTGTCAGCGATGGAGAGCAGCATGGTGATGTCATCAAGCTGCACTCCATAGCTGATCTGTGCTGCTCTGTCGGCCCCCACTCGGTACGTGTGTGGGCGCCTTAAGAGTAAAGCACCCCATACACCTTTAGATCAATCCATACAATCTCCTTTAGATCTACCAACCAATATGTAGTGCCGGGTCCTCCCTGATAGACTACACAGTGACTGGAAGGTTTAGAAAGTTCTCATATTACATGCTTTGGTAGACAGAAAGTTGATTGTACAGAAATTGTATGGAAAGATTGTAAGGTGTATGGGGGGCTTTATGCCATATGTAATGCCATCCAGAAAGTATTCACAGCACACCACTATTTGTTAAGTTAAAGCCTTATTTCGAAATGACATTTTTTCCCCCCAGAATTCTACACACAACACTCCATAATGACATCATAACAAAAGTTTACTTAAGGTTTTGGCATATTTTCTTAAAAAAAAACAACAGCAAGAAAGCACATGTACATAAGTATTCACAGCCTTTGCCATGAAGCTCAGATGCATCCTGTTTCCCCTGATCACCCTTGAACTGTTCCTGTATATGAGAACGGGGCCCTATAAGGGTTGTTAAGCACTGAAGCTTCTCTTATCTGCTTTCTTCCTTTATCTACATACTTTTCTTGGTAACGCCATGTTGGAACATGTTGAAATTTAAGATAAGGATGAGATATCCGAAAACTGAAACTGTAAGGTCATTCTGTATAAATGCTTTCTTTATCAAAATCTGACATATATTCTGAGCTTACAGGAAAGAAGGGCGATCACAGAGTGAACAAGAGCGTAAAACCACCCCCGCCACCGCAGGAAGCGCTTCATATATTGTGACCATATAGATGTGAATGTGTCTCTGATCTACCTACTTTTCTGAGAATATGAACTACATTTTATGTTAACAAAAGTTGATAAATCTATAAACAATAGATCCATGATCCATGATCCATTCTACACTTAGAATCATTAGATTACTTTTACAGTCAGTGTAGGTATCTAAACATATATAACCAGGGGTGCACATAAGTAGTACTCTGGTACTCAAAAGGGGCCAAAGACTAGCTCTGCGTACTGGCATTATTGTTACACAGCTCATATGCGTACTAACAACTAGGAGACTCCGTGTCTGGGCGGCCGCAGCTAAATGTTACATGTATACAATTTATGTCAGTTGGATAACCTCAGGGAAACATGAATAACTATGAAAGGTTGCAGTTAGGGGTGTGACATTGGAAATGTAAATGAAATGTCAAAAAAAAGATTGGTCTTCTAAGGGTGTTGGAAATCTGGGGCATGAAAGTCAGAGTAGGCATATGTAAGGGTAAAATCTGACAAGAGGAAAGCACTGTGTGACAGCTAGAATATGACTATGAAAGGTTGACATTTGGACTGCAGGTAGTCTCAGGGATAAATTACTAAGCCAGAAAAAGTCAGCGTTGTACTACTGAGGTATGAGATCTGGGGGATCAAACGGTGTTGTAATGTGAGAGTTACATGTCTCCCAAAGCCAGATGGTGACCTGTGGATGGAGACAGCTAAACAGAGGATCAATCAGGAACAGGGAGGACCATCTGCAGCAGAATCTACCATGCTGGAGGCTGATGCAGAGGACAGTGAGGAACACCACATACATATGGGGTGAGTACCAAACACCATCTTCTGGTACTCATCTGAGGAGCTCACTAAAAAAGTTATGTGCACCCCTGTATATTACACTACCATCCTGTGTACCCCTGTACCATGGTCGGCACATTTATTCATATGGCACATTGCAAAACCTTGCATGATTATTCTACAAACATTGAAATGTGTTGAAATTGTCACAGGCCCCCAGCCTCAGGTGATCTGTACTGGGGTGACACTATTTAACTCCCAAAGGAGAAATGTCACCACCAGAGACATTTTTTTAAATACATGTCTGAAGGACTCTCATTTCCCTCAAGAACCCCAGCTGTAGTGTCAGTGTGACAGCTGCAGCTTAACTCCCTCTCCCAGAAATGGTACAGTCTTCAATTTACACAGAGCACTGCCTGCAGCCATGTGTTGTACATGTCTGTGGTGACTGCTTTACCATGCAGATTATCCCTACTATAAGGATGCAGAATGAAGGTGAGCAGTGCTGGGAATCTTCTCACTAGTTCTCCATATGTCATAGATAGGGAAATGATCAGGAATTCTGGGGTTGCACATGTCTGTGGTGACTGGTTCGCCATGCAGATT
>CM070033.1:17994162-18026480 GCA_036250615.1 Ptychadena robeensis
CACTATGTATTCTATCATGGAGGACCTGGCACTACATAGTTGTTGATAGATCTAATAGAAATTGTATGGAGAGATCTAAAGGTATATAAATAAATGATAATAATAATAATAGTGTATGGTGGGCTTAACTACTAACATTTATAATTCAACTTGAGGTTCTGTTATTTGAAGCAAGATGTTTGATGTAGCTGTTGGCAGGCTGTGCAATAATGGAAATGTATGGTCATTTAATGTTGCCCCTCAATTGGAGAATTTGTACCTAATACCTGCAATATCCCCAATAACCATTGTTTCTTGCGATTTGCGTTTGTCAGACAATGGGAGCTCTTCCCTCCCTTTTAAAGTGACAGCTGCCAGAGACGACAGGGTTTAGTTGTCCATTCAATTATGTTTATTTTCAATTAGCTGCCGAATATGTTTTAAGCATAAAAAAAAGTTTATTTTGCAATCTGAACATTAAATACAGGAAGAATGATGATGCATTTGTAGAACCTGAAGGCATTGTCACTTGCCTGCATCGTAGGAGTATACCTTATAATTAAGTGTGGTATCTGTAATCCTACCATGTGCACCATTAGACTAATACAGTAAAAATTCATGATCGGAATCAATATTTTGGCATGCTGGGTGTAGTGGTGCAGCATAGGAGTCTGAAAAGATCAGTTACAAAAACAAAATTGTATATACACACCAACTATGGCAGCCTTGTTCCTTAAGGACATACCTGCAGCAGCGTTACCATCCCGCTTTACCCATACGCTGAATGACTGTAATCGAGGGGAAGTTTGGCGCTTTCGTAGATCGGAGTGTTGCCCGCCTATAACACATTCCTATTGGATATTCAGGCAGCCAATGAAAGTGAAAGACCAATCGGCACGTGTGAGGGTGGGGTTTATGAGCATGTTATGATATAAATTGTTGGCAGTTCTCCCAATGAAAACGCCTGCTTTGGATCCTAGTTATTGCTAAAGATTTAAATTCAAACAATGCAAATTGCTTGTAGTCTGAAACTAAACCAATCAAACTTTGCAGCTTCTCAGCTCCATTTACTCCGCTTCAGTCCACGTGCAGTTTGCATGCTAATGTTACATTTCATGCGTTTGGTTAATGTTCTCTAGTCAGCATTTTTTTTTTTTTTTTGTCAGATCCTCCCGGATCTGTACAGTTTCTCTGTTGCATTGCTAGCCATAGCCATACACGTAGCGGTTCCACTGCGATCGTTGTACGGTGCAATCGTAATATGCAGCCGCGAAATCTAAAACACGAATTGCAGTGCAACACCACCGTGGGAAACTGATTCCTGCTTGATTTATTGTTATAACCCATCGAGGGTCCCCATTCTAAGTAACAGTGTCCGATTAAAACAACCTGACATGTCCAATCGACTTTCAGTTCTTTGATTATAATTTTTTTGGGGTCGATCACTTAAGGTGGGCAGGAATTGAACGGAAAATCGATGTATGTATGGCTACCTTTAGTTTAATATTAAACATGTTAAGTGCTTTTTTTCCAGTACAGTTCTGCTGTACAGAGGATTACAGGAGGATTACTAACCTCTCTGGCGTTACGGCAGTTTTACACCATTTTCTCAGGTGCGAAACGGCGCCGTGTGGGAGATCACTGCAGAGTACACTGTGCACTGCCATGATTGCCCCTCCCCCCCCCTCTATACACATCGATGACGCCAGCGATCTGAGCCAGGAGGTCTATGGTGACCATTCTGGGTTAAACCCTGTACTGGGTGACCATACTGGGTTTGGGCAGAACGCCCAGGAGGTCAAATGCTTAAATTGGGACAGCTGCAGTTTAAAAATACATTGACAGGTTCCTCTCCTGCAGCAAGTCAGGGTTTATATGAATATGACAGCTGCCGGGCGTCATTAACCCCATTCCGTCCCGTCCTTGTACCCCTTTAATTTGGATGATCTGCACCCAGATTCATCCTGTACGGGGTCCCCATTGCTTCATACTAAGGTGGAAAAGAGTTTGCCTACCTTCATCCGGCCTTAAAATGAATATTGAGCCAGACTGCTGTGACTCACAAAGACCTGAATATAGGCAGATTTCAGTGTATAGCTAGATCATTGTGACATACAGTGAAGGTATACAGTGTATAAATGTGTGTATTGAGAATAATAGGTCTGCTTTAAATAGAAAATGCTTTGTTACATGTGGAATTGGTAAAAGCAGCAGTGCCTGGTATCTCAAACATAAGAGCATTGTCTCTGTGAAAGGAAATACTCACCAACTCCCTGATCTATGAATCCATTGTATGTTGTACACGTCGCACTGTCCGGGCTTGTTTTTCCTGCACAGCAACTTGTTTCATAATTCAAAGTACGCCACTGTTTCCTATTGGTTAAACACGGTTCTCATAAACAAGGCGCGGCAAGCAGCTGGTATGCTGTGTGTAATAATAGGGGAAAGTACTGAACATCTGTCATTAAAGATGAGAAGGAAAAATAAAACCAAAATAACCAACATGAGTTCTTCCATCAGCGACATTCATATTCAATTTTTCATTGCACAACTTTTGTCTTAGTTTAGACACAGACATGTGATTACATGTACACAGCATGCGTTTACCATTAACTTTTAAAGTCTTTAATATGAAACTTGAAAAACCATTATAATTTGCATAGATCATTGTAAAATGATAAATCTGACAACTGTAAATCTGACTAATCTTTCTTTTTTGTGTTTTTAGATCGAGACTTTGCAACTCCTTCAAACTCACAAGTTTTGAAACTTTTTTTTTTGTTTTTCTTTTCGTTTTGGCTTCTTTCATATCATGCAAGGCTAGGCACCCAACAAGGGGAAGTCTTATCTCTGGGAGGTAGTTGTATGCAGGTATTAAACGGAAATTAAAATGTGCAGCCAGGTAACATCGGTAGAATCATCCACTTTAATGCTTAAAAATTGTGTTAAAAAAGATAACACAATGCAATCTATTCTAGAATATTCCCTCCTGTATCTGTATGGAAGTTCCGTACACCAAGCTATATACATTTCGCCAGGATAATTTTCTGATACAAAGCACTTTTATTTTTTACTGTCTTATGATTTGAATCTTTTTGTCACTTAGATTCATTCCCTGTGTTATCAGATGAGCCAACATGCTTCACAAAGCTGCAGAATGTGTAGTCGCGTTCAGAGCAGCAAAGAGTGTGTTGTGTTTTAGGGTCATTGGTTCTTTTATTTTCTGACTTATTCAGTCTCTGTCATGTTTTGACCAGACTGTGATTTTAAAGCTCTTAATTATAAGACCATATCAGAAAGAAAAACCAGACCATCGGCAAAATGTCCATTGACGACCGCATTTTTGCGAATCACAAGGGCTTTGTTTTCATCTAGTTGCCCTGTAACATCAAATTATATTAAATAGAACTGGCTTGAGTGTGAAACTGAAATCCTCGGGCTTTAGTACAGAGCTACCTCCCAGAGAAAGACTTCCCCGACCTTTTTATTTTAACATCTTATTATGGAAGAATTAAACAGCAGCCCGTTTCTGGCAAAGCTGATGAAATCGGGCCCGGCGGCGAGCATGATTACCTTAGAACTCTCATGTGAACTGTACCGAATCTCTACCTTTTCTAAATTCCCTGCCAACACGCCTGTTTCTGAGCGGAGCCTTGCTAAAGCTGGTTTTTATTACACTGGTGTCGAGGACAAAGTCAAATGCTTCACCTGCGGCTTGATGCTGGATAACTGGAAAAGGGGAGATATTGCATTTGAAAAACACAAGAGGCTTTATCCAAGCTGCAGCTTTATACAAAACGCATCTTCAGTTAACCTCGGAGCATCCGTGTATTCTGCTTTCTCGCCCCTAAGTTCTCTGAACAGTCAGCCTCCGTCCTCTTCTGAGGAAGGTGTCATAAATATGGCGTACGCAAGTATTCCTCACGATTCTATTACATCAAGGTGTGTGGAAGACATGTCTCACCTGAGAAGCAATGACAACTCCTATATGTACACAGAAGAAGCCAGGCTACGCACTTTCACAAACTGGGCCTTAACATTTCTTAGTCCCAGTGACCTTGCGAAAGCTGGATTCTACTATGTTGGTCCTGGAGATCAGGTTGCTTGTTTTAACTGTGATGGCAAGTTAAGTAATTGGGAGCCCAATGATAACGCTTTGGCAGAACACAGAAGGCACTTTCCAGATTGTTCTTTTGTGAGAGCAAAGCCATCTCTAAGGGCCAACGTTTCCAATGTTTGCATGCAGACCACGTCTTCTCGGCTAAAGACATTCCTAAATTGGCCTTCTAGGATCCCAGTGACCCCCAAAAAATTGGCAGAGTCTGGCTTCTACTATGTTGGTAAGTATAATGCTTACACTTTGGTAAAATTAGTATATTAAAGTTCTGTAGACTAAAATCTTCAGTTAACCTGGTGTTATCATGTATGCATTGACAATATGTATTTATTCTTTTTGGCCATTTCACTATTCCTTACCTAAAAGCGGTTTTAAACAAAAAAAACACGCATACATGAAATAAGCTCATTACTTACCTGTCAGCAGTTCAGATCCTGGAAAACTGCTCCACAAAAACAAATAAAATGACTTGCCTTCTTCATGCTTTTTCTGATGATGGGAACATGTGAAATAAGGGCAGAGAAGCCACTTCCTGATCCATCTTCTCTGGGCATAAGCTAACACCCCCTTCTCCTTCACAGACAGAGACTTTATCACAGCTCATGTGTGGGGGGAAGGGGGGGGGGCACTCGGCAAGATCGTGTGAAGAAAGGCTTCTTTCTCCTCTCTTAAGAGTCTCACAGACGTGACACTGATGTCACATCTGTGAGACTCCGAAACAGGGGCTTGTAGGAGAGAATTCCCAGTAACCCCTGCAGCTTATTACGTCCTGCCTAGGCGAGATGTAATACCGTGGGAGGGGCTATCTCTAAAAAGACACCCCTCCTACTGTCAGAATCAGTTGTGTTTATTTTAGTCAGCGATCTCTGCAGTATCAGCTGAGCTAAAGCCGATATTGCAGAGAGACCTAACAAGTGGTAGGTCCGCTTTGACTACCCTGCCCCCTCCATAAGTGCAGTTAGCTCTGGGTGAATTTGTTTGCTTAAAAAGCTCACCCATAGCTAACAGTGGGCATACTCGCCTGTCCGCTGAAAGCCCCTGGCGAACCTCTTTATGGGCAGACCCAATCTTTCTAGGTCCGGCCATATGATGACATTATGGTGGAGGGTAGGCGACACAATTGACCTCTATGTAATGGAGGTGGAGTCGCTTTATTTTACAGCACATCCCTGGCGTTCGCAGTGATGATGGGGATGTGTTCGGGGGCCAAAGGAGGGCAGAAAATCACTGCGGATTTTATTGTTATCCACAGGCAACCTGCCCGGGGGGGGGGGGGGGGGGGGGGGGGGGGGGGGGGGGTTAAAGGCGGGCTAAGCAGTTGCCCATATGTTCTATCCTACTTCTCCTATTAAATCCTTTCAAGTCTTCTCTTGAGATGTATAGCGTTTGATTCCTGATGACACTGTGCACTTAATTTGGGGCACAGGGAAAGACCCATCTATTGAAACGAATGTGCTTAGTTTTGCTCTTGTGTTCCCTATAGAGGTTTGTTACTAGGCCGCTACATTCAATTGAAGAACAATTCAGCAGAGCTGCTGTAATAACTTTTTGAGATAATGGCCACATAGGGAACTCACTGTTTTTTCATTGGGTCAGTTGACATTGCATTGTGAGAAGGTATAAAGCACAACAGAATGTAAATAAATGCTTAGAATTGAATTTCCATTCATGTATCTCTTTATATTGCAGGACGGAATGATGATGTCAAGTGTTTTTGCTGTGATGGTGGTTTGAGATGCTGGGAGTCTGGAGACGACCCCTGGGTTGAACATGCAAAGTGGTTTCCGAGGTACACAAATATTTCCTTTGTCTATGCAGGGAAAGTAAGTCTCAGGCCTGGGTCACACCTGTCTGCTTTGCTTGCTGTGCAGAAGTATTTGCATATAAACCGTCCATAGGATATGTGACATTTTAGGAAATGCTCAACATGCATAAAAGCCAATAGGTGTGAACCAGGCCCTATCTTACCTTTGCCATTCCTACCTGTCTTGGGGTCATTTTACTGCTTCCACTTGTGAATAAAGCTTACATAGAAAAAGAACACTATCTCGCACACACAAGTTTACTGACCTTTCTGGTGCTAAAGGAAGGCATGCTCAGGTCAATAATTTTGCGATACGATCTTCTTGCTAAATTTAAAATTGATCAATTCAAATGCACCATAGTACAATCTAATACGTCAATCCATCAAAATACATAGAAAACCTCTCAGATACTTGTATAATGAAAATTTACCAACATGTCATTTGCGGGTCAATCGATTTTCTGTTTGACACTGATCACTTTAGGTCAATCATGCCAGGTGGGCAGGAATTGATTCCTACTTGATCAATGTAAACAGATAATTTTTTTTGGTCAAAAGGAAATATTGAATTGTGTATGGGAGCCTTAAGTAGTTCACATTCATCTATCCATGGCCAAATGCACCAAGGACTCTATTATAGATGATAAAGATGATGTATCATTATTGTGCCGCACTGTGAACTCTGCTTTCATTTCATTGTGTAATTCATATTATCTGCTTTCTCAGGTGTGAATATCTGCTGCATATTAAAGGTCAGAGTTTTGTTCAAGACATTCAAGAGCAGTATCCACATCTTCTAGATCAGGTGGGTTTGTAAGAATTTTAATGTATTTGTAAACAAATCGTCATTTTATTTTTGGGAGAGGTTATAGTGTTTGTAAATGGCGCTTAATCTGCTGCTTCTCCACTGTACAGGGTGGGCCATTTATATGGATACACCTTAATAAAATGGGAATGGTTGGTGATATTAACTTCCTGTTTGTGGCACATTAGTATATGTGAGGGGGGTAACTTTTCAAGATGGGTGTTGACCATGGCGGCCATTATGAACCCAACTTTTGTTTTTTCAATAGGAAGAGGGTCATGTGACACATCAAACTTATTGGGAATTTCACAAAAAAAACGATGGTGTGCTTGGTTTTTACGTAACGGTATTCTTTCATGACTTCTCTACAAGTTTCTGTCCACTTACTAAATGTGTTCAATGTGCTGCCCATTGGGAGAAGAGGGTTGCATTGACAATCTAACACACTCTTCACACACTGATAGCAACACCGCAGGAGAAATGCTAGCACAGGCTTCCAGTATCCATAGTTCAGGTGCTGCACATCTCCTATCTTCACAGCATAGACAATTGCCTTCAGATGACCCCAAAGGTTAAAGTCTAAGGGGTCAGATCGGGGACCTTTCAACTGGCCCAGGACGACCAATCCACTTTCCAGGAAACTGTTCATCTAGGAATGCTCGGACCTGACACCCATAATGTGGTGGTGCACCATCTTGCTGGAAAAACTCAGGGAACGTGCCAGCTTCAGTCCATAAAGAGGGAAACTCATCATCATGTAGCAATTTCAAGGTCTCCCGATCTGAAAGCCCCTTAAGCTAGCCAAACACGTGTCGGATTCCATGGCCGATTGATCACTGATCCGATCGATTCCGGCAATCTCAGCGGGAATCAGAGCTCCGATCAATCAGCCAATTAAGAGTATCCGATCGCTGCATACCACCTTGTCCCACGGATTCCTGGACGATTCCGTGTCCGATCGCTTACTTCCGAAATGGCAACTCCCCCTGATGTGTGCAGAATCGGATCAGAAAGACCAACATGTTGGTTCTCTGTCGGATCCGATTCTGAGCCCCCGATCAATCGGACGCGAACGATCGGACAAGGTGGGCTGCACGCGATTCCGGCACGATCGCTTCGCGTGCACGCGCCCGGAATTGATCGTCTCGGAATCCGACCCGTGTATGGGGGGCCTTTAGAATTTTATCTTTGGAGTCCTCTGAAGGCAATTGTATCCATATATATGGCCCACTCTGTATAATTATTTTAGATAAATTGAGCTTAACTACAGTTAAATCGGTGATAGAAGTTGTGTTATACTTGTGATTGATTAATACACTAACATTAATGTTTATATTTGACCAATATAGCTTACAACTATTAAAAGTAAAATAAAAATTTGTTTTACAGTTGCTGTCGACTCGGGAACCTCAAAATAACGAAGCCCAGTATCCACCTAGTGAGTATTTTTTGGCAGAGTTCAGAGATTTGACACCTTTTCTTTAAGCTCTGGTACTAAATGTGTTAAATCTAGTCTATGCTAGAATGTTCATCCACTGTAATATAGTGAGCAAACAGCATTATAGCATTATAACATATATTTACTGAGTTTGGAGATGGTTAAGAATGTTTCACCAGTTAATGGAAGAAACTTGTATAATAGTTTGTGTTGACTGCCATTCAGAACAACACACAAGTCTGCTATTATATGTAACATCAAACAAACCATAAACAACCCCCATGATATATGGTATTCAATGTATTACTGCATAAAAGCCTTAGCCCCCACCCCCCCATACACCTTTCAATCACTCTGTACAATTTCCTTTAGATCTACCAACAACTATGTAGTATAGTGGCCTCCCTGATAAAAATACATATGCATTAAGCCCCCTGTACACCTTAAGATCGATCCATACAATCTCCATTAGATCTACCAACTATGTAGTATAGTGACCTCCCTGATAGAACACATAGTGATTGGACGGTATATATCACTGCTATGTAGTGCCGGGTCCTCCCTGATAGAACACATAGTGATTGGACGGTATATATCACTGCTATGTAGTGCCAGGTCCTCCCTGATAGAATACATAGTGATTTGGAAGGTATATATCACTGCTATGTAGTGCCGGGTCCTCCCTGATAAAATACATAGTGATTGGAAGCTATATATCACTGCTATGTAGTGCCGGGTCCTCCCTGATAGAATACATAGTGATTGGAAGGGTTAGAAAGGTTCTCATATTATAAGGTGTATGGGGGGCCTTTAGAAAGATCCTATATTACATAGTTTTGGTAGAACTTAAGTTGATTTTACTGAAATTATATAGTAAGGTGGGGTGCTTTAGTTTTCCACAGGCAAAATAGTTCAGCACTTCTATTGCGCTTTTAACAGCTGTGTGGATCGAAAATTGCTCTCGGGAAACTTATCAGAGAGGAAGTCAAATAACTGTCCTAATCTTAACTTGTCTATTTGTGTAACTTCAGTTATTCGCTTGGATAAGGAGAATAACCAAGAAGATGAGACGTACATGAACACTACAGTGGTCCAGGATGTTCTAGCTATGGGCTTCAATCGCAGATTGGTCAAAGAAACCATTTTCAATAAAATATTGACTACGGGGGAGAACTACAAGGAAACCGTGGACCTGGTTACGGATTTACTGAGTGCGCAGAAGGAGCAGACTGAGGAAGAGAGAGACAGACAGTCAGAGCAAAATTCAGCAGGTAATTAAAAAAAAAAAAAATCTATCCAATGGGGCAAATATGTTCATAAAATGTTACAGGGTTTCAGATTCTTCCCTGCATGGTCTAAAACAAAGCTTTTCTTATATAAACTTGAACTACTAAGAATCCAGATAATAAGACGGAATACGTATACTCATATCCTTGAATGAGCCGATTATGAATGAATTAGAATTGATATGAATCGGAGGTCATATCAGCACATCCCCTTTTTGCAGAGATCATGTCCTACTGTAAACTATCTCATCTTTTCATGTTTAAGCTGGCCATACACCTTCAGATCTTTCTGTCAGATTTTCTTTAGATCTACCAACAATATGTAGTATAGGGTCCTCTGCGATTGAACACAGGTAGACATGATGGTTTAGAAAGTCCCTCATATTACATGGTTTTGGTAAAACAAAAGGAAATCTGACAGCGAAATCTAAAGGTATATGGGTGCCCTTAATCCTATATATTGCTGTATTCCCTTTAAATGGTCACCTGATTATTTTTATATTTTGCCTACTTTACAAACTTCAGCTGTTTTGTGTAAGCGATGTCTGGGCATGTTTATTATTTGGCGTAATCTGCCTGTATGCAGTTTTAACAAAGCTATCTCAATCTATGCTGACTCGGCAGCTATAAGCGTGAAGCCAAACAGGGTAATAAAGATGCAAAAGCGAAAGCAGCCTTTCAACTACACAGGTTACATTTGTTCAGTGCTGGTGTTAAGGCCCCCCCCATACATGTCTAGATTTTTCATCCAATCAACTTAATTCAATCAATTGCTATAAATTTTTTTGTTGATTGAAAATCTATGGCAGCCCACATGGTTAGATTAACCTAAAACAATTCAAATTGGGGAAAAAATTGATTGATATATGATTGGACATGCTGGAAAATTTTAATTGGTTGTATTGAAATTGATGACACTTTCAGTCGATCCCCAAAAAGTTGGTCAAGTATCTGTTACTACAGTTGGCAAATATTACAATCAATCACAGATTTACCTAACCCGAATTTTTTTTCTTTTTAAATGAATTGAACAGAAAATCTAGACGTGTATGGAGGCCTTTAGTGGTCGCCTCCTATGCAGTAAAAGAGACACGAAAACTCTTACCGCATAGACACAATGGGAACAATGATCCGATTTCTGGTGCAGTGTAGTAATTGCAGGGTTATAGATGTGGTATGATACATTTGAGTTCCAGAACCGTTGGTCCTATTGTTAATTAGCTTTGATCTGAAGTTTATATGAAATGAGGGAACATAAAGTGATTTGTGTTTTTGTTTTTTTTTCCCCCCCACAGATGAGATCAGTGTTATCAGGAAAAGTTACCTCGCCCTGTCACAGCGAATGACCTCCTGCGTCTGCTTGGCAATTATGGATGAAATGCTATCGGAGCAGGTTATAACTTCTGCAGAGTATGAAATCCTAAAAAGCAAGAAAACCGCCACCGTACAAGCTCAGGATCTGCTCGATAAAGTTTTAACCAAGGGAAAAAATATTGTTGAAATTTTCAAAAAGAGTCTTAATGCCAGTGACCCCGGCCTGCACAAGGAGTTGTTCAGTAAGTGTTTAAATGAACCTTTACAAACTGTTGAGTTTGAATCTCTTGCTCTTGACACATTAAATCAGACCTTAAAGCTAGTCATACACATATCATTTTTGTGTTAGATTCCCCAGCGATCAATCCATGTGTGGTTTCTTTTGTCGATCGATCGTTCAAGCAGGCTGCCCACCTTGAACAATCGATCCCCCAAAAAAATCGATCGAACAGGGTGCTGATCAGTCATTATGTTCCTGTTTAAACACCATTACTTTTGATGGGATCCCTCGATCCCCATCCAAAGTATCGGGCAGTGATCGATTCCCCAAGATGGAGCTAGAAAGATTTTAATGATCGATCGGCATGATGACATAACCATGTTAGGATTGATCGTTCAATCGATCGATCAAAGGGAAATCTATACGTGTATGGCAAGCTAAAGCGCTTGTCGCTGGTCGTTTTTCCTTTGCTCCATATTGCTAAACGGGTCGTTTTGCAGACAACTGCCCCCAGGAGTGCCTGATCGTTTTTAAAAACAATTATTCTTAAGGTCTCCATACACCTTTAGATTTCTCTGTCAGATTTCCTTTAGATCTCCTTTTGTTTTACCAAAACCATGTAATATGAGGGACTTTCTAATCAATCAAGTCTACCTGTGTTGAATTGCAGAAGACCCGGCACTACATAGTTGTTGGTAGATCTAAAGGATATCTGACAGAGAGATCTAAAGGTGTATGGCCAGCTTAACGTAGAGATTAGTATGTGCAAATTACCATTATTTATCTTGTTCTAATAAATACCACCTGCCTGGCGTGTGATCCTCATGTACACGAAGTGCTCATTTAACCCGGTAAACCAGCAAAAATCACAAGGAACTGGTAAACAATGACATGAGGCGTCCCCCAGTTGGTTTTCGGGCTTTTGCCCCGCTATACCTTTCGTGGGGTAGTTTTTAAAATGACCCCCAAACGCCTGCACAAGTTTGCAGGCGCTCGTGACAGGTCATTTTCACCGCTGCCGCGGGTTTGCCTGGTCGTTCCCGCAGTAGCCCGGGAAATGATAGGGTAAATTTAGCCTAATATTTTCTAACCCAGTATGAGTATGTAGCTCAGGTGTTCAGTGAATCCTGCACAACTGGTCCGGCAATTAGTATGCTTTTTACAGCCAGACAATAACATTCTTTTAGAATATGTTTAAAAATATACTCCTTTTTATGTCTAATCAAAATGTTAAAACATTTCAACATTGCAAACCTATGTATTCACTCCACCCATCCTGTATGTTACTCACATGTTTTCAATGCGGGTGTGCCATTTGAAAGTACAAAGCATGGAGCAGGAATGCAGTTTCGTGTATTCTGCACCTGCATTGCCATGTTTCCTCTGGTGCCATCGCTCACTTAGGCCAGGCCATGTCTTCTGTATGCATCTTATATATTTTGTATATTCATGTACATGCGATGGGATGCATACAGAAGACGCAGCAATTTAGATTTTGCACCATTTCAGTTAATTGGAGTGGAGCCCTGGCCTAATTCTGAGTTCTGTGAAAACTTACTAAAGGTTTTGTGATGGATATTGAAAATGCCAACATGCAATGGTATGGTGCTATGGTGTAGGTTTCTCTTTCTGCCAGGTTTGACCCATGGATGTATGGACTTTACAAGACTTCTGAACGTCACCTGTCTCCTTTGCTTTTATTTTCTCGACAAAGTAGATCTATTCATTGTTGTGATCTGGAGGTGTGAGGTTTTTGTATGCTTAAACGGATTTTTTTATTTTTATTTCACAGTTGAACAATCACTGACAAGTCCAACATCAGATGACTATTCAGGTAAATATTTAGTTTTTTTAGAACTAGAAAATTACTAATGTGCAAGTAGTCAGCATAGTTTGTATTAATCATTGACTGTAAGAATAAAGGGGGGTTAAACTCCCTAATTATTGTCAACCTTCTAAGATCTTGAATTCTTAAAATACTCAGTGTTTACCCTTAAGCCCCCCATACACCTTTTTAGATCACTCCATCCAATTTTAGATCTTCCAACAACTCTGTAGTGTAATGGCCTCCTCGATAGAATACATAGTGATTGGAAGGTATATATCACTGCTATGTAGTGCCGGGTCCTCCATGATAGAATACAGAGTGATTGGAAGGTATATATCACTGCTATGTAGTGCCGGGTCCTTCCTGATAGAATACATAGTGATTGGAGGGTTTAGAAAGGTCCTCATATTACATGGTTTTGGTAGAATAAAAGCTGATACAGAAATTGTATGGTGACCATAAGGGCATGTGTCCACAGCTGATGGATCAGGATGTGTGCCAGCACATTTGGCGGATTCCCTGTGGTTTGTGTGCTCGCGCCCTATTGGTTCAGCACAAGAAAGATGCACAAAACTGCAAGGGGCGCTGGTTTACCGCATCTTTGAGACACATTGGTGTCTCTGGCGCCACTGCGTGCTGCTGTATTGAAGACGCAGTATTCTGCAGCTTCTGACCATTAAGTAGTGAGGAAAGTAAAATCACAAAGTGCAGCTGATATGTTCTGTAGAAAATCACCTGATAGCTAAACGTTTAACTAATATTTGTATACTTTTATGTTTTTCTTAGATTTACCAATGGAAGAGCAACTAAGGAGGTTGCAGGAAGAGCGGACCTGTAAGATCTGTATGGACCAAGAAGTTTCTATCGTATTTATTCCATGTGGGCATCTGGTAGTGTGCAAGGACTGCGCACCATCCCTGCGTAAATGCCCGATCTGCAGAGGAATAATCAAAGGCACAGTCCGCACTTTTCTTTCATGAAGATGGAAGAGGAACTTCATATAAGCTTTCACTTGTGTAAATGTATTAAAATGTTTTAAAGTGACTCTTTTTGAGTCAAAACTAAATTGACATTTATGTGTGTGGGTTTTTCTCTTTTTTGTGGTTGCTGTGAAAAGCAAATTAAGGTCCTCTCTGTCACATTCACCCCAGCACTATCCACAAGGTTTTATGGCCAAATGAATTTACACTGATCATCCACACCCTGCTTAGTATTGTGTAGGTTTCCTTTTCTGCCGTCACAGCAGTTTTGACCCATGGATGGATGGACCCACAAGATTTCTGAAGCTCTCCTGTAGTATTTGGTACCATCATGCTAGCAGATCCTTCAAATCCTGTTCTATTATGAGGTGGGGCCTTCATGAATCAAGAGTTGTCTTTAATTTTTTGGGGAAGATTCCTCCTCTTGCGACTCTTAATTCTGTTTTAGCAAAAGGCGCATCAGTCAAATGAACAACACAAACAAGGTGGCTAATAAAACTACTCCTAGCACAGAACTGGCTGTTCTTCTACAATATAACTTCATTGTTTGCTATACAATGGCTTTGCACCAGGGAGGGTGAGCTGGAGTCTTGTGGATACTGTGAAGAGCTCCAGTGCCCTTTCCTCTGTTTAACTGAAAGACAACCACATTGTCCCCAAACCTAACCTGTCATTATAAGTTATCAGACCCTGAACCAGGTTCATCTTCATCTATCCATGCTCTTTATAAGAAAGATGCTCCAACATAAAGGCTTGAAGTAGCATCTCCAATGTAACAGCATATTGAAGAAATTCAAAGATCACTGCCTGACACAAATATACAAATTCCTTCTGTCAAATCATCAAATAGAAATAGGTCTTCAAGACATGATGTCACATCATACAAAAAGTACAAATCAATCAATGTCTTCCAAGCCAGAGCTAGTAATTATTTAATGAACGATGGTCATGTCAGAGCCATAATGTTCCGGACTGTCTCCTTTCCCTGTGTCACAAAAAGAACATCTTATTTTTAGTAGTAGTATGTCCTTTTTATGAGGTAAACGAGGAGACCCTTGTGAATTGGTACTTGAATTATGTCACATGCAATGAGTTTTTAATACGCATGCAAACACATCAACGTCTAGTGAAATATGAGAATAAACACTTAGCTTGATGCTTTTTTTTATAATACATTTTACTGTGACTTTTCTCTTCAATCTATTTATCTTTATCGGCTGTATCTTTACAAGGGAGACATACCTCCAGTAGGCTTTATCATTGGCTTTCGTACCCTGAGAGGTTTTGTCTATTCTAAGTTTCTTGTTCTTCCAGGCCATAGTATATCTAATAAGTCAAAGAAAATGTTTTCTGGAAGACGTGTGGCTAGTCATCTGACATCTAAATTGTAATGCCATCTTACAGCTGTCGCCTTCAGTCACTCAAATCAGTTGGAACCGATCATAACTTTGCATCTACCTACTACTATCTTGGGGGAGCCTTCACAAAATCATGTACAGCTAGCTGAGTATAGGAAGGACAAGTTCTCCACTACGAATCCGGGATGGAAAGCAGCCAAGTTGAATATTTAACATGAACATTTATCAATTGTATGTTTTGTAATTATTGCCTTAGGTGTTTTTGTTGTCTTTTGGTTGTTGTTTTTTGTTTTTGATAGTTTTGACTTGGCGTACTGCATATGCTACCAGAGCATTTGAAAATCCTCCTTTGGAGGTAATGCTATAATTCCTATAGGGTGGCCCTGTCAAAGTCCCTCTGCCTTGTGCATACAAGGGAAAATTCGATGGTGGGATAGGCCAACTTTGTTGGCCCTTCCCCCATTATATCGTCTTTAAATTGTAACACCATTATACAGCTGTCGCCATCAGTCACTCAAATCAGCTGGAACCGATCATGACTTCGCATCTACCTACTACTATCTTGGGGGAGCCTTACCAAAATCATGTACAGCTAGCTGAGTATAAGAAGGACAAGTTCTCTGGATCCGAAATGGAAACAGCCAAGTTGAATATTTAACATGAAGGGAAAATAGTTAAATATTTAACATGAAGGGAAAAAAAGGTGAACAACAATAGGAAAAGAAATGGGTGAAAATCGGACAGAACATTTACCCAGCCAAAGGCAGAAATACTGGTCAAAGGTTTTATATACTTACATCTGACTACCATAAAAAGGCGCCATGATTTTGAGCGATGGCAACACAAATAAAGCATTGAGATTGATCCAACCAGCAGTTACAAGAAAAATATGATATCTCTTAACTGCAAAAGTATTAGTATTAGGTATGGCATGCATCTCCACCTCTACCCTGTGAGGAAGCTCCATGTATATAGCAACCTCCAAGGAATTACAATTACAGTCCCTCTTTGGCCAGTTGTCTTACAACCGCAAAGTACCTAGACAACATTCTAGCACCATTGGTTGAAGATACAGAGGATCATGTCCAGAACTCCAAGGATTTCTAGGAATAAGTGCTCAGCACCGAAGAAATAAATGTGTTCTATAACGTAACAGGATGAACATAATGCCACAGTATTCAAATACATGGACAAAATTTGCACACACGGTACAGATGCTTATGAAACACATCAACAGGCAACCACAAGATAACGTTTATACAGGAAGATGTGATGAACAACACGGTGCCATTCTAGCTTTACAGGAAACCAATACCCACCTGTACCTGTACCTGTACCTGATGTTTCCTCCACAAGCTTGGAGTCATCAAAACTCTACACTAAAGAGCAGACAGGATTCCACCAGCACAGAGACCAAGCTGAATGAGCTCAATCGTCTCATAGACCTCTTAAAACTTGTGGGTATCCAGACTGGGCCTTTATGAAAACCAGAATGAAAGGAATACCAGAAGGATGAAAGGAAGATAAGCCAAAGGTGTCTGGCATGATGGGGAAAAAAATATAGTCATTCAATATATAACGGATATAGAATGATTTTTAAACCTGTGTCTGCTATAAGTATAGCAACATTGTGGTTGCAGTGCAGATAAGTGCTCATACTTTGGGGAAATAAACAGCGGTATATAGTCCAACAACGAAGCGATTACTCCTTCAGTCAGGACTCGGTGGTTTACCTACATCTACAGAAAACTTCAGCTCCAGTCCTGTGACAGCATACACAATATGTCAAGATCTCCGCCCTGCTGATGAAATATCCAAAAAACTAATCAACTCCCCTGAAGATCTCCTCTGACGCGTTTCTCCCCTTTTCTAGGGGGCTTACTCATAGAGAATGTCTTTTGGGATATTTCATCTGGAGTGCCGAGGTCTTGACATTTTGTGTATGCTGTCAGTGGGAGACATTGGAGACAAGTCATTCGGGAATTCTAGCACCGGTGAATCCAATTGTAAGAGTCCTGAGAGGAAGTGTGTGCTTGTGAGAAAAGAAGTTTGCGAGGAGTGCGGGTCATCGTTGGTCCAGTCCAGTTACTTTGACTTTCATTTGTAGATACGTGAGATGGGATGATCCTCGACTTAGCATAGAGGAAGAATCAGCAGTTCTTTTCTTACACCAAAGCGCTCTGGCAGCCAAAATATAGATCATCATTCTTGCCATAATGTATTTGGTCATCTGCTTCCCCCATTATAAAGTCTGAAGAATGAACACAGACATAGAGGGTGGTCTGTATCTCGCCTAAATTAAGCTGGTCTTTTGTTTGATTGCTGATCATTTTCAATCGATCTCAGCCCACCTTGAGCAATTGTTCGAACTGCATGTCTATGCCACAGATGTCATGTCCACCCCTTGACTAGATGATGTCACAACTATTTGTGAATCTTTATCCATTTTGTAGTCCACAGAATCTCTAAAAAAAACAGAATCATTTAGTGGCGGTGTGACATGGCATGGAGGCTGTCTGTAAAAGGGCAGGTACCATGAGGCTCTGCATCTCGGGACCTGAAGGGAATAATGCTTGGATATCCTATCCTGTACTCCTTGCTTTGTCCATTTATTCATTTTCATTTCTGGAATTTCAAACCTCTAGGAACATAACTCTTCTGAGTTGCTTTCTCCTGCTGTTTGGAGGAGGGCTTCTGTTATACAGTCGAAAGATGATGCACAGCAAAAGTCAAGGGAGTAGGAGGACTTCTGGTCAGGAACTGAGCTACCTAAAGTAAAGTCTGCTATAGTAACTTCCTTCTCGGAGGATCCAGAGTGTCCAGCCTAGACGATGTCCACATACCATCACCACTCAACAAACTCACAAGTAAAATTCATACGCTTCTTGCCCTCAAGCTTTTATTTGAAGTACAAATTGTCGCACAGAGAAGGAGCCCCACAGGCCCAATATATACTGTACAGCTTGGACATCAGCAAGGACATTTTCAAGCACAGGTGTTGTCTCACCAATCATGGAGCTTTGTACCTTCTTGAGTTAATGCATTTCCTATGTGTACTTGAATGAGCAATGGGTGAGCCATGAAGGTAATCAATTCTTAAGCTTCGTACACACCGCAAATAATCATCATCGGAATTGATCGTGTTAAAAAACAGCTGTAGTACAGACACGTCATTTGGCTTCCTCTGTTCTATAGGGTATAGGTGGGGTGAGCAAGTGTGCACCAGTTATATTGAGTTCCTTCTATACACTTGGGAGATCGCCAACGTAAACTGCTTTTTGGTTTAAAGTCAAGTGGAAAAAGTTTATGTTATAACTACATGTGCTAGACCAACTAACGTCATCCCGCACGGCCAATCGGCCAAAACATCGGGTCACAATTGCCCCGGACACTCTTTGTGTGCCAGCGCTGTCCGTCGGGCCCCCTAGCTGTTTGGGCCGTTAGCTACAGAGACCTGGCAGACAGCATCTAGGGACGCCGGCTGTGAGAACAGTCAGCCTAGCACGAAGGGAGCTGCTAGCACCTTTCTTCCCCCCTCAGAAGCAGGCAGGCTGTTTCCTCACATTCATCGGACTGATCTAAGAATTACGGACATGTCTGCCGTGAGCGTGCAGTAGGCTGAAAAATCTTAGCGTGTATGGGGGGCTTTACTTATGGTCTAAAAAATGCTCCTTAAACCCTTCTCTTCATCTCCAGCCATTTCAGTAATGATACCATGTTCAAAGGCTTTGTAATAACAAATTCAGCTAGTCGAATAAAAATTAGAAGATTAATATACTTAATGTACCGTCTATACTGCAATTTTCTGTTTCTGATGCTCTCTGTGTTACATACACATTGAATATACATCCCTGAAGCCATCAGGAAAATGGTAATTCCACATTATACATACCTTCATTCTCCTGACACTGTTCATTCAATGTGTGCGCTAACATGGAGCAGTCAGGAAAGGAAGGAATTCCTAGAAGTTTTCAGATGAATTCTGTGTGCGATGGTTAAGGAAACATACTGGCATATCTCTTCCCCTAGGAGATACCAGGAAGTGCAGGAAAATGTTCCCCATACTGGTAGGGAAGTCTCAGATTAGGAAACATCCTCTGTTACAAGTGTCATTTCTGGGATCTCCCTCCTCCCTTCCTCTTCCAATGAGGTCAGGCTCTGAGTTTACAATTATTTTTGTTCAAATGCCAACTGGCACCAAGGGGTAAGGGGGAATCCCAATGGACACTCATAGACCAATACATAGCATTTTCCACTTGGCCCTCTAATCTCACTGCTGTTTTCTAAAGGTAGCCATACACGGTACAATCCCCGCCCGATCCTCTAGCGGCTGATCGCAGCGCGATGACGTCATCACACTGCAGCTGGTCGCTTAAGGCCCCCACACGTACCAAGTGGGGGCTGACAGATGAGCGATGGAGTGCAGCGTCATCACGCTGCACTCTGACACTCACAGCATGGACGGGCACCCTTTGTGTTCAATGGGGACACTGTTCTTCATTGAAATTAACAGCATCGGCAAACTCTGGCCGACCAAGCTTTGGGGTGACGGATCTGTCGCCCCATGTGGGCACCCCCGATCAGTAGCCGATTTTGCTTCCGAATGACGGCCGCGCACGCACATCGGTTGGCATCACAATCAGCCGCCGCTCAGTGCGTGTGTGGTGGCCTTTAGAGGATCAGAGCACACCCTTTGTGTGATTGCCCAGGAATTTACCAACAACTTGGATCACTGTGCGATCCAACTTGTGGAGCGATCCTCGTCGATCGGTCCAGGTGGGCACATCCGATTTGCAGGCAAGCGGCTGCTGAGCGGGAGCGTGTATGTGTATGTATACTCTAATGCCGGCCATACACATGCCGAGCTGGAGCGATATCGCTATCCCATTGCATTCTGGGGCCCCACAATCGGCCAGGCACCCTTTGTGTGCCGGCCATAAGCAGCGATGGAGACGCCGTCTTCATTGCTGCTTATGGCATCGGCTCCCATCGGCCAGAGATTTTCCGACATGTCGGATCTCTGGCCGGCCGAGAAGTGGGGCGACAGGGATCTGTCGCCCCATGTGGGCACATGCCGATAAACGGCCGCATTTTAACCTGACCGACGGCGAGAGCGCGCACGCCAGTCAGTCAGATTAAAATCCGGCCGTTTATCGGCATGTGTATGGCCAGCATAAGGTGCCGGACAATGGGACCAATCGATAACTCCCTCTGTGAACGTCCTTCAGTAGGTTTCCTTGAAATAAGGGTAAAATAGCGTGCTGGGATATATGGAACGCCAATTAACATTCTGTGGTGCACTGACCTTTTTATTGCAGCAATATATATCTGAAGGAGGAACTAACCTTTGTGTGAATCTTTAACTCCAGATAAACAGCTACAAACTGAGACTCAATACAATGGTTTCCCTCCCACCTAGCATTTTTTATGACTGAGGAACAGTGTCTAAAGGTCCCCACACACCTACATAGTGGGGGCCGACAGATCCACGATGGAGTGCAGTGTGATGATGTCATCACGCTGCACTCCGTCGCTTACAGTATCGGTGGGCACCCTTTGTGTGCCGCCCATTAGTTTCAATGGGGACGTTGGTCTCCATTGAAACTAACGGCATCGGCCAGAGATTATCGGACATGTCCTTTCTCTGGCCGACCGAGCTTTGGGGCGACAGGGAGTGCGTGTGGGGCAGCCTTAAGGGTCCCCATACACCTTTAGATTACTCTGTCAGATTTCCTTTAGATCTCCTTTTGTTTTACCAAAACCATGCAATATGAGGGACTTTCTAAACCATCAAGTCTACCTGTGTTCAATCGCAGAGGACCCAGCACTACATAGTTGTTGGAAGATCTAAAGGATATCTGACAGAGAGATCTAAAGGTGTATGGCCAGCTTAAAAGTGTATCTAATAAGAAGAGAGTGGGAGGAACCAGGAAAAGACTGAGCCGGTATGAGTTTTACCTGCAGTTACTGGTGCTTGGTCACTTAGATGCTGAAATGTGAAAATTAAGATGCAAATTGTATTCAGACTATGGCTTCGTGATCTCAGCTCCTGAGAGTAGCTGACTAGTCAACTCTCTGTGAGCACGCCAGTCTGCATGCACAGAGAGAGAGAAGCACTGACCTGCACGGTGACCGGCGTAATAACTGGTGCTGTAAGAGACTGTGTATCACATGCTTGCAATCTCTGTCTCTGATTGGTGGGGATGGGAGGTGATTTTTTTCAGCTTGGGGTGACTATTGCTATTCCTGAGCTGGACTCGGCTGGTGAAATGTAAATGGTGCTACCATCTTGTGGCTGTTCTGCTAATGTTTTTCTAGAGATGGTGGAATTTATTTTGGAATATTCCACTGTGACTTTGTTAGTTAACCTCCCTGGCGTTATTTGCTTTCCGCGCCATGTAAAGCCGCTGCACATGCAATAGCGGTGGAGTACACTGTACTCCGCTGTGATTCCTTGCCCTCCCCCTGCCTCTCTACACAACGCCGGTGTCAATTAGATGCCGGCGATGTGTGTGGGGAAATGCGACACCCCCTCCTTTTAACATGGGGGTCTATGGCGCCGTCACTGATGATACAGAAGACTTGGGGCTGGAAGGAATCCGTGAGCGAATATGCCCGGCACGGCCAGTTTGATCAAACTGTGGCCGTACTGAGTTTGGGAATACACCAGGGAGGTTAATTAATTTATGTACCTCTCTTGGTACAGTGCTCCACCAGGGTCGGTTAAAACTGTCCTGAATCGGACGACAGGGGGGTTAATCCCCCTCTTTTTGAGAAGCATGCAAGCCAGTTCATTTATAATGACAATGTGCTCTTCTGTGAACCACACACTGACTCATTCTGTGTGCATTGGCTGCACCCACTTTCTGTTTTGCACTTTATTAGCCTATTTATTTGTTTTATTGTCTTGTTGACATTATACAGAGAACTTATAAAAGTTATGTATTGTTGGAGTTATGTATTGTGTTCCATAAAGCGGCTTTAAACTAAAAAAAAAACACACATACATAAAATAAGCACATTACTTACCTGTCAGCAGTTCAGATCCTGGACAACTGCTACACAAAAACAAATAAAATTACTTACCTTCAGCATGTTGTATAAGGGCAAGAGAAGCCATTTCCAGATCCATTCTTCTCTGGGCAGCAGCTGACAACAACCCGCCCCCCTTCTCCTACAAAGACAGAGACTCCTCTGCAGCTCCGTGTGGGGAAGAAGGGGGGGGGTTCACTCGGCTGGATCCATCTAGCTGTAAGAAGAGACGCTTCTCTCTCCCCTCTTCACAAAGTCTTACAGATGTGATGCTGATGTCACATCTGTGAGACTGAGACACAGGGGCTTATGGGAGAGAATTCCCAGTAACCCCTGCAACTTGCCTAGGCGAGACGTAACATGGTGGGAGGGGCTGTCTCTAAAAAGACTTCCCTCCTGCTGTCAGAAATCATTTCGTTTATTTTTAGTTGGGGATCTCTGCAGTATCAGCTGAGCTGCAGCCGATACTGCAGAGTGACCTAACAGGTGGTAGGTCCGCTTTAACTGTGTCTGTGGTGTGTCTGTGATGTTAGTTGATGCAACTTTAGTGACTGGTGTCTTGACTTTATAGAATGTGAAGCCATTATTGGCCTAAAATCTTAAGTTGTAAATGACCCTAATGCAGACTGAAGCTTTCCACCTCTAGTTATTTATGTCTGCTGGGAACCCTGCCCACTCCTCCTTCTCTATAGAATAGTAAGAGTTGTGTATGCAGAGCGCTCACATGTTCTCATTGTAGGTGATGTAAATGACTTACCTGTGTTTCATGCTATTAACTGTGACAGCAGTGACAGAGACAATGTTGTGTAATCTGTCTGGAAAAGTATCGCCTTCTGCAACCCCATTTCCCTACCACAGCCAAAACCATTTCCCTGTCCACATGAAGAGGAAGAATTGCAACTAACATCAGCATTAGAGATGGTCAAATTTTTTTTCAAAAATTCGACCATTTCGACGGTTTCGACTTAATTACAAAGCCCCTGAGCATGGTATCATCACCAATCTTGCTGGAGATGTAGAGAAGGGTTGGGGGTTGACTCCAAAAAAGAAAGTATGTCTCTAACACAAACAGTTTTTGCATGAATTAAGTTCAAAGTCAAGTAAAAATTTCGAAAATTGGAATTTCGACTTTAACTTTGAACTTAATTTATGCAAAAAAGACATGTGCTAGAGCAAAACTTTTTTTTTTCAAATGTTCCTCCAACCCTTGTCTACATCTCCAGCAATTTTGGTGATGATACCATTTTCAGGGGCTTTGCAATCATCTCACACAGTTAGCAAGTCGAAAAATTCGACCATCTCTAATCAGCATTTCATTGAGTAGAATGGAAAATGATTCTTTAAGCTGACAGGAATAGAAGCTGACAGAGTATCTAGCACATAGGTCAGCAACCTTTACTATCCCCCTCTTCCACTTGGGAACAACAGTCTTGAGTTGCAAAGCAGTGTGCATAGTGTGAAAGAGCCCAAAAACATGAAATAATAGGTGACCCTGTCATCATCCTCTGCAGTTTTTTCTTCAAGGTCAGCATCGTTCAGGGGGGAAGAGAACAGGGAGCCGCAGCTGCTTCCTTCCAGCATATATGCGTTGGATGGAGGAATGAAGCTTGCTGGCTGCCAGAGAGCCACAACAAGGAGGCTAAAGAGCCGCGGATAGCAGACCCCATGATCAATCTCTTCACCACATGAATTTATTGGTGATAGCTATGAAAATTGTCACTAGCAAAGCCAAAGTCTAAAGGCCCCCAGGGCCCATACACCTTACAATCTTACCATACAATTTCTGTACAATCAACTTTTCTTCTACCAAAACCATGTACAGTCCTGGCCAAAAGTTTTGAGAATGACACAAATATTAGTTTTCACAAAGTTTGCTGCTGCGCTGCTTTTAGATCTTTGTTGCAGTTGTTTCTGTGATGTACTAAAATATAATTATAAACTCTTCATACGTTTCAAAGGCTTTCATTGACAATTACATGAGATTTAAGCAAAGAGTCAATATTTGCAGTGCTGGCCCTTCTTTTTCAGGACCTCTGCAATTCGACTGGGCATGCTCTCAATCCATTTTTGGGTCAAATCCTGACTGATACAACCCATTCTTTCATAATCACTTCTTTGGGTTTGTCAGAATAAAGCTAGGCACACACGGGTAGATTTGTAAAAAGATTTGAGCACAATCAATCAACATGCGCGGTCACGGTGATTAATTGTACTCTAATCTGCTTACAATCCTACCTGTGTGTGCTATCCTTCAAGCAGGATTAATAGAGCCCGCTCAAAGAAACTCGAACATGTTGGAAAATCCTGTTCAATCTCCAATACTTTACATGAAGAAGAATCTCCATGTAAAGTATAGGAACAGCTTCGGCTCTACGTTCTCCTTAAAGCCTGACACTGTGAAGGGGCAGAGCCAGCACTCTTCACTCCTGAAGCCAACACTGAGAGAAGAAGCTGAATGGATTTCTTCTCAGCTTCTATCCCGTGTGAATGTGTGCTGATTCACACGGGCTAGAGGCTGGGGAGAAACATGTGTCCTGGAGGTGCCCATTGAACAGGAATCGATGTATCCATGTGGTGCACATTGATTTGCGTTCAATTGGTCCCGGATCAATCACAGCGTGGTGACCACGCAGTGATTGATTGGAGGTCGATTGCGCTGGAATTTACGCGTGTGTGGCTAGCATTAGTTGGTTTTTGTTTGTTCACCCGCGTCTTGAGGAATGACCACAAGTTCCCAATGGGATTAAGATCTGGGAAGTTTCCAGGTCATGGACCCAAAATTTCAACGTTTTGGTCCCCGAGCCACTAAATTATCACTTTTACCCCTTCACCACCACTTATCTCCAACCTCTTCTTCTCTTTGTGCTCTCCCTGTCACCTAGTGTCATCTTCATCCTTCTGCTTCACATCAAATTCCATCCCTCCCTGTCACCTAGTGTCATCTTCATCCTTCTGCTTCACGTCAAATTCCATCCATTCCTGTCACCTAGTGTCATCCCCGTCCTTCAACTTCATGTCAAATTCCATCCCTTCCTGTCACCTAGTGTCATCCCATCCTTTGGCTTCACTCCAATCTCCACCCCTCCCTGGCACCTAGTGTCATCCCCGTCCTTCAACTTCACGTCAAATTCCATCCCTTCCTGTCACCTAGTGTCATCCCATACTTTGGCTTCACTCCAATCTCCATCCCTCCCTGTCACCTATTATCATCACCATCATTCTGCTTCACTTCAGTCTCAATCTCTCCTGTCTCCTACAGTGTCATCCTTCAGCTTCACTCCTGTCTCCTATGCAAACTACAACACACACATGCAGCACATGAATCTCTGGAAGGACCAGAACTGTCCTCCCATACCAAACCCTTTGGGATTGGTAAATATGTCTGCATGGGCGCGGCACTTCAGTAATGTCAAACAGAATGGGCGGAAGTGGCTTCAGGTCGCCAGTACTTAAAGCGGACCTACCACGTTGTAGGTCACTTTGCACTATTGGCATCAGGCTGCCAATAGATAGGGCAATCACTGTCCAAAAAGAAAAAAAAATAAATCTTACAGCAGGAAAGACAGTTTTTCCGAGGTAGCACAACCCATGCTGTGACGCGGCGCCGAGGTCGCTTGTTAGAGCTGAGACTGCCGGGAAAACATCAGCTGTGTGTGGGTCCCCATAATGCACTGCTCTCTGTCTGTGACGTCACTATCACAGCGTGCAGCCCTGTGTGCTCTCCCCCTCCCTCCCCCCTTTGTCTCGGAGTTCATGAAAGTGTCATCTGTGAGGTGATTGTGGGGGAAGTGTAGAGGAGACATTGCTGGGACTGGCAGCAGAGGAGTAATAAGATATTTTATATTACACCCAGTAACCCAGTCATGTCTGTCCTCATCCTCCATATACCATGATCTGGATGAATGAGAACCCTTCCAGACATGGAAGTGTCATCTGTGAGGTGATTGTGGGGGAAATGTAGTGGAGACATTGCTGGGACTGGCAGCAGAGGAGGTAATAAGATATTATTTTATATTACACCCAGTAACCCCCATCATGTCTGTCCTCATCCTCCATATACCATGATCTGGATGAATGAGAACCCTTCCAGACATGGAAGTGTTATCTGTGAATTGATTGTGGAGGAAGTGTAGAGGAGACATTGCTGGGACTGGCAGCAGAGGAGGTAATAAGATATTTTATAACCTCAACCTAACCTCCTCCTCAGCCTGTGTGCCCCCCAAATCCATGTCACCCCCATATCACCTGCACACTGAACCCCTTCACCACCACTTCAGTCTCAATCTCTCCTGTCTCCTACAGTGTCCTCCTTCAGCTTCACTCCTGTCTCCTATGTAAACTACAGCACATAGATCTCTGGAAGGACCAGAACTGTCCTCCCATACCAAACACTTTGGGATTGGTAAATATGTCTGCAGGGGAGAGGCACCTTAGTAATGTCAAACAGAATGGGCGGAAGTAGATTCAGGTGCCAGTACATAAGATGGTGTCTTAGGGAATGAGGAAGTGGATATTGTAAGTACCTTTTTTTTCTCTGTGTAGCAGTTCTCACAGATGTATACTGCTGACAGGTGTGTAATATATCCGTGTCATGTATGTGGGGATTTTTTTTTTGAGTTTACTTCCGCTTTAAGATGGTGCCTTAGGGAATGAGGAAGTAAAGATTGTAAGTACCTTTTTTTTCTGTGTAGCAGTTTTCACAGATGTAAACTGCTGACAACCACTTTAACAAGAATTGAACCTCTTTCCTTGAAGCTCTTGATGATCCTATAAATTGGTGATTTAGGTGCGATCTTAGTAGCCACAATATCCTTGCCTGTGAAGCCAATTTTATGCAACGCAATGATGGCTGCACGTGTTTCTTTGCAGGTCACCATGGTTAACAATGGAAGAACAATGATTTCAAGCTTTACCTTCCTATTAACATGTCAAGTCTGCCATTCTAACTCAATCAGCCTGACATAATGATCTCCAGCCTTGTGCTCGTCAATATTCTCACCTGAGATAACAAGATGATTACTGAAATGATCTCAGCAGGTTCTTTAATGACGGCAATGAAATGCAGTGGAAAGATATAAAGGAAATTGTATGGAGTATTCAAAAGATATATGGGGGGCTTTAGACCTTAAGGCCCCCATACACCTAGCAAGCCGGGGAGGACAAACGATCAGCAGAATGCAAGGTGATGACGTCGTCACGCTGCTCTCCATCGCTCACAGTATCGGGGGGCACCCTTTGTGTGCCAGCCGTTAGTTTGGACGGGGACGCTGGTACCCATTCAAACTAATGGCTTTGGCCAGAGATTTACGGAAATGTTCGTTCTCTGGCTGACGGAGCTTTGGGGCCACAGGGATCTGTTGCCCCATGTTGGCAAACGTGATTTCACTACATGTTTGGGGACCTTAAGTAAAAGACTTACCGTATTTTTCGGACCATAAGACGCACTTTTTCACCCCCAAAATTGGGGGCAAAAAGTGCCTGCGTCTTATGGTCCGAATGTGCGACCCCCGGGGCCACTCGGCCGCTGGTGGTCGCATCTTGGCTGCCCGCCAACTCCCCCGGCACGGACATTAGCCGGAGGAGCTGGAGGGAACTGTCAGTTGAGAGATGCCGGCTCCTGCCGGCTCTCTCAGCTGTTCTGTAAAATTGCCCACCAGAAAAGCTAGAGAGAGGGAGAGATAGACATCTTTCCCTCTCTCAGTGTCAGTGTGAATCGCAAGAACTCGGCTCTTCACACTGACACACAGGCACAATCACAGCTGAGCCGTTAAGAGCAGAGAGAGGGAGAAAGGACATGCTGCAGATTTGTTCCCCCCCTCCCTCCTCCTTCTCCTTCCAAGTTTTCAGTGTGCTGAGTCACTGCTGCTAGTGACCCCTGCTGGCTGAAAAGAATATTGCCACCCAAACTCATTGCATTAACAATTGATGTGAAAACTTGATAAATATTTTATTTTCTGGATTTCCTGCCCTAAAAACTGTGTGCGTCTTATGGTCCGGTGCGTCTTATAGTCCGAAAAATATGGTATGTCAAATTTCGGGACAGAAGGATCATGAAGAAATTATCAACTGTTGGAGGATATGGGACATGATGGGAGGTGTAGATGACAATAATTTAATCCTTGCTTCTCCATTTGTAATCTTATCTAACGTTACCCTTGTGAATCTCCCTGTAGGTCATAGATTATGTTTATATTACACACAGTGACAACAGTGTAAATCTGTCATAAGACAAAGAGGTCTGTAGCTTGTGATAAACATGGGGTTATTGACAGTAAGCAAGGTCACACTGCTTCCCATGTGACAGCGATGTGAATCCCATGCATGGGAAAAGACAAACCAGACAGCGGTTATTACCGCTATATCTAAGAGTAATAGGACTAGTTCGATGATAGGTTAATCAAAGATTTTATGGCGTAATAGGAAAAACACATTTCCACACAGGATGCAGATTTACCATATACAGTCTCCTGCTATTAAAATGCGACGCAGAAATCGCTATCACCTGGAAAGCGAACAAGAAGTGGGGGGTGGGACAGTAAATCTGGGTCCTGATCACGCCCATAGAGAATGAATGATACAAATTAATAAAATGAGATCCGTTTTTTTAAACACGTCCATTCATGTCTATGGCTGCGATCAGGGGTGACCAGGCGCCACCTCCCGCGGCCCGTGATCAAAAACATGGTGAGGTGCATTTTAGATCGCGCCCACACTGTGGGGATGAGCCCCATCAAATACATGGGTGTGATTGCCCGTTATTATAATTGCGGGAGACATCGGGGTTGCTTAAGTGTGGATAAGCCCCAAGGGAAGGGATACAGTAAGTCTTGAAGCTGGCATAACATATCACAGCACCAACTATAACCTTTCACGGAAATATTGCAGAAAAAAAAGATGTAACAGATATTACTTAAAGGTGAACGCCCGAGTAGATATCAAGTCACAAATGATTGTCTCTCTTTCTGTTTTAATACATCATTACATTTCCTTAAAGCGGACCAACCACCAGAAGTACATCTTTGCATGAATGGCACTAGAAGTGTTGATAATAGAGAGCCCCCAAAAAACTTACTTGTAATGAGTAATTTAAGAAGATCCCTTGCAGCCCCTCCTCTCTCCCTGGCTCTGATGTCATGCAGCCATGGCCACCAGAAAGGAGCCGAGATCTCGGAGATAGTCAGGTAATTCACTGATGATGAAAGCAATTCCCATAGAAAACCATTATAAACGCCCCCGGTGGCCACTCGCGATATTGCGTATGAGATGGAATCTCATAGGATTCCAGGGAACAGCAGGTGAGTATATTTTTTTAGGATTGAGGAGCCCCAAGCCATTTTCATACCAGCTCAGAGGTAAGTCAAACTTTAATTTTACATACATATGTTTTATATATTAACCTCCCTAGCGGTTGAGACAAACCCTGTTCGTTCGCCGATCAGGGTCGTCTCAACCGCAGGGGAAGCCGGCAGCGGGGAGACCCGATGCCTCCCGGAAAGCTGCAGCGATTGTCTTCATCGCTGCAGCATTTCCGGGGTTGCGGCCATAGTCCTCCATGTTAATGGAGGAGCGCCGGCTTTCCCTCTCACGCAGCTGGTGTCAGTAATGACACCAGCTGTGTGAAGAGCTCCGGAGAGATACCGGAAATGACAGGCAGTGTACTGTGTACACTGCCTCGATGGGCAGTGCGCTAGGAAGGTTAAGTATACAACCGCTTTAAGAAAAAGCTCTGTCCCATAACTTTTAAGCACAGAAAAATGTCCTACTAGACAGAGATGAGACAGAAATATGGAATAGCAGTTTTGAAGTGTTGCTCTTGTGAAATCTTCATGACGTGAAATAGTTTGCAGTTTTTGAATACCACAACATGTTGTCTTCACTTCAAGAGGGACCTCAAAAAAGTATGCAGGACCTCTCTTTCCAGGGTGTTTGACGTACATCAAAGCAGTGGTATTCACGCCATGGAAACATAGCTTAATAATCCAAAAAATACAGTACCGTATATACTCGAGTTTAAGCCGAGGCACCCAATTTTTTTTTATTAAATCTGGAAAAACTGAACGACTCGAGTATAAGCCTGTGCTTTGAGGTGTAATTACTTGATTCAGTAGATTTTTAAGTTAATTACAAAGCCCCTGAACATGATATCATCACTAGAAGTGCTGGAGATGTAGAGAAGGGAGATGGAGAGAATGTTCTGGCATATCAAGTTTTTGCACAGAATAAGTTCAAATTTGACTTGACTTTGAACCTAATTTATGCAAAAACTACATAAGCTAGAGCAATAATTTCCACAATCCTTCTCTACATCTCCAGTAAATTTGGTGTTGATAGCATGTTCGGGGGCTTTGCAATTCACTCATAAAGTCCACCTACAAAATGCGGCGATTTTCATTTTTTCCCCGAATATAAGCCCAATTTCATTTTTTGAGCACATTCCAGGTGCTGGAAGATTTGGCTTATATTCAAGTATGAACCTAATTTATGCAAAACTACATGTGCTAGAGCAAAAATTTCCACAACCCTTCTCTACATCTCAATTCAGTCATAAAGTCCACCTACAAAATGCAGCGATTTGCATTTTTTCACCCGAATATAAGCCGAATTTCATTTTTTGAGCACATTCCAGGTGCTGAAAGATTTGGCTTATATTCGAGTATATTTTTATGGCACAAAAGGTGAAGAAGAACAGTTAGGGTCCATTTACATGGCGGTTTTTATTCGTCAGGAAAACGACCCTTTAACGTAACCATCTGGCAGTTTTCGAGCTGCCGCCCAATAGGACCTCTATGGGGTCCTAAATCAGATGACCTGTGATGCCTGCACTATTTTTCAGATGATCTCAGGGAGTCGTTTCTCCCGCGGAACCCACAGTGTAAACCTAGCCTTATGATTCCTAATACTTAACCTGCCAAGCGTTAACCTGAGTGTAGCTTGTGGTTTACAAACTCCCTCCCAAGCTACTCCTCTTGTTGCTTACCTGTCCCTGATGATCCCGGGACGTCCTTGTAGATCCTTCCGGGTTCCACCCTCTCCACACAAGTGATGGTGCTGAGGGGGTGGGGAGCTGCACCATATACCTACATGTAAATGCAGGCATAGGCACCCTGGGCCCTTACATCCTCTGCGTCATTAATAATGCTGGGAATGTGAATGGAGTGGGCAGGAAATACAAAACAGATTACACCAATGGTTTCCAAACTGGGGGCCGGGAGGTATTTTGGGGGGAGGGTTGCAGCTAGGGGACTGAGGGAGGGACAAGCAGGAAGCCAACCATGGAGGAACTAGCTGCAGACAGTAAGTAGAGTGTATGTAATGGGTGTGCCTCTGTGTGAATGATCATGTCTCTGCATGAGTGTAGTGTGAGTCTCTTTATGTGAATGATGATTTCACACTAGTACACAATACTACACAGCTAGTGTGAAATGGCCCTCCATCTGAAACTCTGTAGTTTGAATGGGGAGGTTAATAATGTTCCTATCTAGAAAAGGGGGTCTCTGCAGGGAAAGTTTGGGAACCACTGGCTCACACTAATCTGTCTGATTTCGGATACCACAATCAACAGGCCCACGGGGTTAACTATTGTTCCCCATCTTTATAAAGGTGCGTTTTTTTATGAGAACTATGGAGTATCAGGTGATTATAGGTCCCTGTAACTGCCAATTCTTAGCCAATGCTGATGTCATTTTTTTATTTGATCGTCTCTACTGGTCAACCAACCAGTTCTAGTCAGTTCAGTTTCAACTTATAAACAAATTCACCGTTAGCAGTTTATACTGGTTTCTACCTCCACAGACAATGTGATATCTGTTCCCAAGTCACAACAAAGCAGCCAAAAAACCTGATCTGTGTCTGTTTCATCCAGAAAAACCCAGCCTGGAGCCAAGGGATCTGGAAGACGCACAACACTTTATGGTGAAGTCTCATGTGGTATAATGAAAGTAACACAATACAGTTTTCTTGTGTTGGAATTCGTATTTGTAAGCTGTAGATAGTATTGAGAGAGGATGGATAGACTGCTGTTAAGCCCCCCATACACCTTCAGATCACTCCATTCATTTCCTTTAGATCTACCAACAACTATGTAGTGCCGCATCCTTCCTGATAGAATTCATAGTGATTGGAAGGTATATATCACTGCTATGTAGTGTCAGGTCCTC
>CM070033.1:18026580-18044731 GCA_036250615.1 Ptychadena robeensis
GAAGTTTGGAAACCACTGGTATAGAGTCATCCTCACAAGTTCTCCCTTTTTAATGGCATCATGACCACAGCAAGCACAATGGCAGATCTGTGTTGGTTTAGTCATTGGGTGCCCCTTGGACTGCATCAAGAGGGTCATACACCATACAAAGCAACTCAGGTCTTCTGCAGGGTTAATAGGCTCTCCCTATTATTCTAAAGGCTTTTCAGTGATCCAGCAGTGACTTTATCTGCACATGTACTATGACAAATAGGACTGTACCCAGCTCTGGGTGAGGATGAGGACTAAAACAAGTGGGGGTTAAAACAAGGGGGGTTCAGAGTGTAAGTCATGTGACCTAACAGTTTAATTGGCATCAGAATGTCTTAACCCCCCTGCCGTTCCTGACGGTCCCAGCTCGTCCAGCTCTGACCCGTCAGTCCTGCACTGGACAAGCTGGGTTCGTCAGGCAGAGATCGGGGCCACAGGAACACGAACTCACCGATCCGCGTGGCTCCGTTCTAATGAAGAGGCAGCTGCAGGGGAACGGATCACTCCCCCCCCCCCCCATGTGACATCATCGGCAGCAGAAGTTTTAAATAAAAATCATATTGAATAGTGTTTTCTGCATTGAAAACACTATTCAGTGCGATTCCAAATGTAAAATACTCACCTGAATAAATGATCTGATGTCCCCATGTCCTCTATAGCGGTCTTCATCCTGCTTCTCTGCTGATGCCCCCGACAGATGTTCTGGGGGCGGGAACGCCGAGTGTACAGAACTGAATGTATTACAATGATCTCCTATGTAATCTGGCACATCTGCAGCGCCATCTAGTGGTTGCAGTGCTGATTTACCTGATACAGTTCCTTCCTTAGCTGATATTGTGAGTTATTCACAAAGCATCGGAACATGTTACTATTTTCAGGATGTCTACCAGACTCCTGTATGGACATACTTTGGGAAATGACAGGCCTACAATGTAAAATACTTTTTTCATAGTCTATGGTGCGCTTTTGGTACAGAAATCTGTACCTCAGCAGTGCGCTAGGGAGGTTAAGATGCAGATAATGACCCAGAGTGAGATTAGAACTTAGGACACTAGTGCTGCAGTGAATACTCCCCTCCCCCCCCATTCAGAAAACATACAGTCAGGAAATACAAATCGGTCACATCTGCGGCAGTGGAATCCGGCTCACTGGGGGTAACCGTAGCGGTTTGGCCACGGATGCACTGCATCCGCTCGCCGAAAGCCTCGTTGGAGCCTTACCCTAAGTCAAAAGATCAGGATGTGCAATTCTTATTGCATTATAGTAGAATGTCCTAATAAAGGAACCAGTAAAGATGACAAGAATTAAAACAGTGCAAATCATCCTTTTTATTTGTACAGAAAATTCAGATAACAATATATTCGAAACATAGTTAAAGGCACGTTAAAAATAGAAATCTTAAACAGGTCGAGGGGGTATCTTACAATGAATGTAACCGGACTGGTATTCTCAGCACGCCTGTACTTTACACCAGTAACAAAAGCACTTTAAAAACAGAATTACATTCCGTATAAAACAACAACCTTTTCTGAGTAAACCTCATCTCACAAACATTCCCTAAAGTGTTTTGGATTAGCCGGGACTTTTTATTTTGTCTCGCTCATGTTTTTTTTGGCATGGCGCCACTCTATGGGCGAGGTAAAACAACAAGTGCACTTGCCAAGCAGATGCTTTGAGGTATAACGTCTCTCTGGATTTCCTCAGTTTAATTTTTGTATCGCCCTCAGTTTGTTTGGTAGACTTTCCCATTCCAGCTCGAGTAGTAAAAAAGGCGACACCAGAAGAGAATGTTCAATGTGTAACAGGACCTCAGATAGTAGTAAAAGACAGCAGAGGTTCTAAAGCTGGGCATACGTGTATTGATTTTTATCATTTCGACCTGTGAAATGATATCGAGATCAACAAGGGTCACCACCATACAGCATGATCCATGTTCTAGCTCAGTGACTAAGCCAGTGGGTTGTGATTCCCTTGGACATTTTCACAGGGGTCGCTGAGTTCACTGAAAGCACAGAGTGCTGATGCCCACAAGCGGGGTGGGAAGTAACACCCCCCCCCCCCCCCCCCCCTCTGTTCCTTCTAACTTTCCACCCCTCACATCATATGCACAAGTGAGGTGATAAAAGGCAGGGGACATTAAACTAAGGCTATGTTCCCACAAAGACATAATTATGGCACGCTCGCGATTGTAATCGTGCGCAGCAATTGCTGTTAACATCACTTTTGGGGTCACGGATCTAAAAAGGTTGAGAACCACTGTGCTAGCTGGATGTCCTTCTCTGCATAAGCACAGAGCATCGGTACAGCCTCGGCTACCAGCTTTCTCCGCAAAACCCGCCCGTATTTTCATTTTTACTAATAAAAACTATATCAATCCCCAAAAATTGTGAGATTTCCTCTTATTCCTTAACCTTCTAGGGCGTTCTCCCTGAATTAACTCGATGATGAAATTCAACCTGAGTTAACTGCGGGGAAAGTTACCTGTCCACCGGATTCTCCTAGCGATTCTCTGGATCGGCGTACACGCCAATCTTTCAGTCAATGACGTGAAAGGGGCAGGGGTTTGGCGGCCCCATATACCTCCATGTTAATGGAGGGGCATTACTTTCTCCCCAGCATGACTGAAGACCTCCGAATGGGTTAAAAATCGCTGCAGCATTGTATATGCTCGGCCACGATCACCTGTGTGTAACACCCAGGAGGTTAGAGGGCAAAGATTTGATTTTTTTTCCCCCAATATATTTTCAAATTTAAAATGTTGAAAATATATTGGGAAAAAAAGAAAGATCAGTAACTAGTTACCTATTAGATTGTAAGCCCGATCGGGCAGGTCCTCTACTCCTCCTGTGTCATAACCTATACCTGTGTGACATCTCAAATAAATGATAATAAAAAGAAAACCACATAAAATAAAGTTCCATTTTAAGGTAATAAAAAGTAATAAATCTCACAATTTTCTTTTGTCAATATAGTTTTATAAATGTAAAATATAGGTGGGAAAGCCGGCAGGGTCAGTATTCCCTCCGCTGTACCAGTCCTCATACCACATAATATGATCGGATCCTAATCCATCAAAATCCCTGGAAAACCTGTGCGAGCTACCAAAATGTGCTGACAGGCCTGATCAAAGCTTGATTGATTTTCTGTTTGATGACCAACATTTTTGGTAGATCGAAAGAAAAAAAAAAAATCGGGTTGTGTATGGTCACCTTAACTCACCCACACTTCTACCTCAAAGTAGAAAAAAAAGAACTTTTTGGCTGGACGTAATGTTCCTGCTGCAGTTGGCCTTCTAAGATTGGGGGGCCTTCCTCTCATCACCTTGTTGTGAAATGGAAATCATTGAGATGTGTTAACCCATCTGCAAGATTTTTTAACATGAGTTCTTAAATATCTTTTTTATACCAAAAGCTGCAATAAGAGATAAGAGACTTTCCACCAATAGAGATGGTCAATGAGAAGCTGAAACTGAGCCAAACAAGCAGCTGTTGTACTCGATCGGCTCATATTTTTCATATCATTTGTATACATGTTTGCATACCATCTTCTACCCGCGAACAGCGGTTTTGATGGTTGTATGTTGCAGTGAAGCAAATACATATGTATAACTTGAGCTGACCACAGACGTGTCGCTTTGTTGACGATTTCTCAGCAGAACGACCGTGTGTCATACCCTCCTCATCCAAAGTAGAGATGGCCAAATTTTTCAACTAGATGACTTTGTGAGCTGATTGCAAAGCCTTTTGAAAATGATATAATCACCAAAATTGCTGGAGATGTAGAGAAGGGGTGTGGAAACATTGGGAAAAAAAAGTTTTGCTCTAGCACATGTAGTATTTGCATAAATAAGTTTAAAAACAAAGTCGCAATTTTGACTTTAACCTCCCTAGCGCACCGCCCATATCGCGCCGTTTACAACGGCACGATATGGGCGATCAAGGCAGTGTACATAGTACACTGCCCGCCGTTTCCGGCATCCCGCCGGAGCTCTACGCGCAGCTGTTGTCATTACTGACAACAGCTGCGCGGGAGAGAAAGCCGGCGCTCCTCCATTAACATGGAGTTCTATGGCGCCGCCCCCCCCGCGTCACCGTGACTCGATCGGGGCGGAGCCGCCAACCCGGAAATGCTGCGGCGATGTAAACAATCGCCGCAGCTTTCCGGGGAGGCATAAAGTCTCCCCATCGGCGGCTTCCCGGGCGGTTGAGGCGAGCCTAAAGCTCGTCTCAACCGCTAGGGAGGTTAAAAGGGAGTTTAATGGTCAAAGAGATGACTATATAAAAACATGACAGCTTCCTGTATTGGGAGTGAGACTAACAGAGGTGAGAAAAATGCCTCGGCTGTGGTGAAGACAGAAGAGGAAGATCTATAAAGATATTTTAGGACTATTTATCTTTTTTTTAGGAGGAGGGAAAAAGTGCTAGCAAGGGACAAAGCACATCAGGTGCACTTTAAAAAGATATCTGAACCAGGTACATACATTATAATTCGTATAACCCTGCATGGGAATGCACTGGACAATGAACATTTAGTACACTTGCTTTCCTCAGTAACACCCCCTCATAGAACGGGTACTACCATCACACCGTAAAGCGGAGACCCATATACCCAGTGGTGCGCCATGTAACAACTGTGCAGAGAAAAGCCAGTAAGTGGTTCGGTGCATTTCAGTGGTAGGAGGAACTGTATGAAGAGAGAAACTTTGGAAATAACACACACACTGCAAACTGATAAAACTGCAAATGGCAATTACATTACAAGTGCAATAAAAATAAAAAAGCAAAAACAATATTAAAGAGTTTCTTTGCACCTGTTTTTTGACAGTTGATGTATATATGAAAAAAAAGATGATCCCCACCCCCAATACATAGTCACTGAGGATCTATCGCTGTAACAGGCACATACATAATAGGGACCCAAAATCTAAAAGGTGCCTGACCTCATGCCATGTGCGCTCGCGACCATTGTCTTCCTGCTCGAAGACAGGCCCATCAAACAGGTATCAGGCATGTCCGTAAATCCTTGTCGAATATCATTCCTTCGGATGTGGACCAGACCAAAGGATTGGACGGGAAATCGAGCACCCAAAGTGGTGTGCCTTGATTCCTGTCCAATCGTCGGAACGGCTCGATTGTGTGCCCATCTATACGTGTATGGGCACCTTAAAGCTACAAACACACTAGATAATACACACTAGATTCTTGAAATTATCTGTAACCGTCTCAGACAAATACTCAGAATGTTTACCTGTTGTGATCTGGAGGGACTGATCACTAAAGTCCTGACCTGGCTAATGGCTGCTATTACTGAATGGGGAGAAGCAACGGGGTGACACTTCTTACCCCTTCCCACTCCATACAGCAGATAGAGTGCACTTGTTGCGCTGCTCATCAGGTCTCCTGTTGCTGGAACGAGAAATATCGATAACTTTCACCAACAATTCATACACGCCTAGGTCTTGCCAAAATAAACCCAAACACCTGGTATAAGAAAGGAGCCTGCTGATGATCAACACTCCTGAGCTGCAGAATACTAGTAACAAATACTCTGGCCGACAAATGGGTGTAAACTGATCACTAGGATGCCATAGATCACCTCATGCACCATATGCTGCCCGTCGAGCTTTGGCTTCAGTACTTACAAGTCATAGACCTGCAACAGGCATTCAGCAAATAAAAACCATAGAAAAGTTAAAATTCCTTAAAGCTATTCCTGTTCTGGGTATATGATGGAGATGGCCGAGGTGAGAAGCATCCACATTTCTTCCTAAACCAGTAATAAAAAGTTTCTGCTATGGCAGGTGTGGGCAAACTTTTAGACTTGTGGGCCACCTAAATTTAATAAAGGGGCTGGACCAAGAGTCTGTAATGGCCGACCCGCCATAGGCGGTGATGTGTAATTGGAGGCATGCAACACTAAGAAAAAGCTAATAAATTGGAGCGAGCAGAGCTAGACTGCCTGTTATGGTAATGATGATGAGCCCAGAAAGTCATGATCACACCATTGTACCCATGGCAAAGTTTGGACACCTCTAGGCATTATGTGCACTCATTGCAGAGAACAAGCGGAGCATCTTTTCAACAAGGGGACAGAGGGCCGGAAAAGAAAGCTAAAATGGGGCGGATCCGGCCCCCAGGCTTTAGTTTGCCCACCCCTGTGCTATGGAGATGTAGTGCAGAACCACAACAGAATATGCGTGGCCCACCATTTACGAAGGAATGCTTACTCAATTAAAGGTCATCCATAATCAATAATGAAAGTCCTGTGCTAGAATGTACTGCACTCATAGTAACTAATAGGGTAGGGAGTTATCCCAATATTAACCTTCGACCGGAAAGACGAAAGACTGGGGCCCCTTTTGGCCAATAGTCTTTGAATGACACCCCCTCCCCCCCACATCTAGCTTACTTTATGGAAATGGTGACCTTTCCAAAGTTTCTTTGGTGTTGCAAATGCATCCAGACAATCATTGAGTCATTGGGCAGACTGTATGGTTTATGATCACATGACTCAAGGTTCCCCAGATCAGCTGAACTTTACACAAACTCATAAGATAGATTAGTAAATAGGCAGCTCATCGGAGAGTGAGGTCATGGCAGGGCATTGTATAATGCCCTAAAAAGCTGATGATAATTGATCTTGGAGAGCTAATGATGTCACACTGACCTAAGGGTAGCCATAGATAGGTCGACTATTTTGTGATTTGATTGTCGATTCGATCACATTGCGCAATTATAAAATCGATCAGCAGTCGAACACTGATCAGATGTACCGCCACACTGTTGTAGAATCACAGACTATCGTTTTATTTTAAGTGCCATTACTGCTTTTTGCCACAAGAGGGCACCTGGAAAAAATACATATACATGTAAAGCCCTCCCCCCCCCCATACACCTTTAGATCTCTCTGTCAGATATCCTTTAGATCTTCCAACAACTATGTAGTGCCGGGTCCTCTGCGATTGAACACAGGTAGACTTGATTGTTTAGAAAGTCCCTCATATTACATGGTTTTGGTAAAACAAAATTAAATCTAACAGAGAAATCTAAAGGTATATGGGGACCCTTAACTATTGAATGAAAGTTACTGACATGTCCAATCAGTGCTTGATCGATTTAATGTTCAATATCGATCACTTGTGGTTGATCGTACCAGGTGGGCAGAAATAGATTCCTGTTCGATCAACTTCAAAAGACATATAATGACCCGTGTATGGCTACCCTAATCAGCTATTTCTCAAGCAGTACAAACAAGGCACACATGTTTCATGACACAATAACACCCATTAAACCCAACAGTGACTCAGCAATCGCTCTAAGGGCTTGTTTCCATTGTAGCGTTCTCATGCGGTTGCAGCCGCCGCCGCACACAACCGCATCCATTGGAAACTTCAATATAGTTTCCACTGGTGCGGTTGTGCGAGTTCGGATGCGGTTTAGGGCGCGTTTCTGAACGCTAGCTGCAGCGTTTTGAAACGCATCCGCGCCCCAACCACATCCACATCTGCAATCCAAAAAAAATAAAAAATTTCGTCGCAAAAACGCGCGACAACTGTAGGCATGCGTTCAGCCGCCGCGCGGTTACAACTGCACAGGAACGCTTCAATGGAAACAAAGCCTAAAACATAGGTGTCCAACTTTAGCTAGCTGAGCAAATATTTTTGGCCCGTGGCAGATCTGTCTGATCTAGTCCCTGCAGTCCCCCTTCCAGCTGCACGGACCACCCACTCCATCCTTGCACTATGTAGAGAACCACAAATCCTGCATGCTCAGCAGTGCACTTAAGTGATGTCATAGTGAGCACCCATACTCTAGGCACCCACTGCCTAGAGTATTGTGGGATCTGTAGTGCAAGGGTATCAAACTCGGACCCAATGGGCCACAAATATGGCCTGAAGTAATATTTGTAAATAAATATCAAGGTGGCCTGTGACTTCTTCTGAGTTTTGGAATTTGGCCTGCTGTTTATTTGAGTTGGACACCGCTGCACATTGGGGGCAAGCATGGTCTCATGGATAGGGGACATGAAGAAATCAATCATCTGTTGGCCATGGACCAGGTGCATCAAGTCAGATTTGATAGACTGGATCTTTCTGGTATAACGGGCAATATCCTGGGCACTGCTGAGGATTCTCCCAGGTCCATCAGTGAAAACGACCTATCGGACTATGGTGACCCTAAAATACCAACATACTCTGGGTAACACAGTATGGCAGGATTAGCCGTTCGATCATTGCCAATAACAGATACTTGACCTTCAGGGCTGACCAACGTTGCCTGTCCTAATTAGTGGTTATGTCCAATCAGATCACTGGTAGGTCTTTAGACCTCTAAATGAAGCCGGCCTTTCAGTTCCAGGGAGAACAATAATCGTCTTATTCCACAATAGGAGAAGGAGGAGGTGTAGATGTTCAAAGTTCAACAGAACGGCTTTAGAAAGTTTTTTTTTTCTTTTTTCCATGATTTGCAAAAAGATTGAGACAAACAAAAGGTCCTGTATGTAACTCCGCTGCACAATAATAAAAAACAAATTCCATTTCAAGCTTATGTTATTGTAACTTCGGTTTCCAAAGAAGCAAGCAGATTTTGTAGGGAGATTATTGCACAGCGTTCCACCGGCAGCCAAATTAAATGATCGCTTCGTGCTCATCGCTGAAACAAGAGAGCCAGAGTAAGAATACAGAAGTAAGAATAAACCCCAAAACACAGCAACTGGAGGTTCCCCATCTTGTATTCCTCTCCTGTCCGTAGAGCTGGGCCAGCACAGAACAAAAAGGAGCCCCCCCGCGGGTGTCTTACTAGTGGACCAGGCAAGACAGTTTTTATCCCTTTCATATCTAGGCATGTACCTACTCAAAACACCAGAGCTACTTTAAAATAACTCCACACCTCCTGTCTCCCTTACATCTCCAACCTTGTACTTAAAAGGAAACTCCCTAACCACCCCCTCCTAACCACATAATAATTACATCCCAATCATAACACCATCACACCCGCGGTTTTAAAACTTGAACCAATATACAAAATAAAAAAAAATTCAATGTACCAGTCCAGATGTCATGGCTGTAGGGGCCCTTACACATTACATTCACTGATATGGCGTACCTTTACCATGCCTGCAGCTTCCGCGTCCATTACCATGTTAGTTACTGGTGAAAACCCTGCGTTCACTGAACTACCGCTTCGCATACAAATGTATGCGAGACACTTGCTGCATCTGCAAAACTAGATGTTTAAAGTACCGTGCGGCATTGCATGCTACTGTAAATATACAGAGACCAATTGAAATCTGTGTACCTTGCGTTAAAGCTAGTGGTGCGGTGTTGCAGTGCGGTACTGTACCACACCACACCACAGCTGTACCTTGGTAGTGTGAAAGGGCCCTGAAAGTTTATTTCCTTTATTTTAATCCTGGTTGTTCTGCTTCTTACAACACTTCCTGTCCTCTGGTGACAACGGACATTCAGGGGACAATCACACTGGCGCGTAGAAAAGCTGCGGGCGCACAAAAAGCGATAAAGCCAAGAAGACGCAACCTTAAGAGTCTCCTGGACTGTCTGGCGCCTGCCCGATATTGATAGAATATTTTTAAACAACACCTGTGAGTGTCTGTACATTCTATGTGCGCGCATGAGCACGAGGGCAGGAGCTTGTAAAGCTCCGGCCCTCGTGCTCAGGCGCACACATACAATGTACACTCACATGTGCTGTTTAAAAATGCCCCCATTCTATCAATACCGGGCTGTTGCTGACCCCAGAAAGCGAACGTGGGAAGTGAATGCTGCCTCAATATACGGTGTCTATGAAGCAGCAGCGTTGTAGCCATAGCAATTGTTTTAGGACTACAAAGCTCATGGTAAAAAACACAGAGGGAAAGTTTGAATATTTCCAAGAAAGCTATTCAATTCCATTCAATTAATGAGGGGAACTTAGAAAAAGTTTCCTTAGGGGTGTAGAATTTTTGATGGCGGTTTACATATTGGGGAACTTTCCTCCGCGCTCTAGAAACTCCGGGGAAAGCTCTACAATCTTTTCTAGGGAACACAGCTGCCATCTAGTGGAGAAACAGCAATACTACAATACAACCAAAACTAAGAGCTTATCACTTGTACGTCTTTTACTTTGATTATTTAATAAAATTCTGAGCATTAAAATCTTCCAATGAATATTTAATTATACTGTAAGATTACAAGCAGCTGTAGGTGCAAAGCTCACCATACACCTTTAGATATCTCTGTCAGATTTCCTTTAGATCTCCTTTTGTTTTACCAAAACCATGTAAAATGAGGGACTTTCTAAACCATCAAGTCTACCTGTGTTCAATCGCAAAGGACCCGGCACTACATAGTTGTTGGTAGATCTAAAGGATGTCTGGCAGAGTGATCTTAAGGTGTATGGCCAGCTTAAACGAACACTGAGATACCAACACTGAACATACTTGTAATTTTTTGTTAACCATTTAACATTTGTATCTATGTAAAATTGAATAAGCATGTTACTGGACACACACGGCTATACCCAAAGTCTTAAATGCAATCATCAAGATCCCCACCTCTAAAATTTGGTTTCTTGTTCTTGCATGAACTAAATATGAAGCCTAGAACAATAAACAGACAGCAAACATAATAATAATGGAGATTTTACTTACATAGTGCGATAGCGAACGCCCCTCCTGGAGTTGTAAAATCGGCACCCAAAGTATACTGCGGCCAGGATGCCCATTGTCAACACAATACCACCAATAAAGCTACCCAAGTCAAATCCGGATATCTTCTGTATTCCTGAGCTCATGGTACCTGTGCACAGAACACAATGCATATTTAAAACCTTTTGAAGCAAGCAGTTGTTTGCTAGCAGTTTAAACAAACTACTTTGTCTGTAGCATTAAAATGGGAAACTAGCACTTCAATATTTAAAACCTCTGAACATAAAGCGGACCTACTAACGATACGACAGAGATCCCAGACAAAAAAAACAAAAACAAAACTATTTCTGACGGCAGGAGGGGTGTCTTTTTCAGAGACAGTCCCTCCAACTGTGTTACATCTCGCCTAGGCAAGACGTAACAAGCTGCAGGGGTTACTGGGAATTCTCTGTCATAAGCCCCTGTGTCGGAGTCTCACAGATGTGACATCAGCGTCACATCTAAGGAGACTTGGTGAAGAGGGGAGAGAGAAGCCTCTCTTCACTCAGCTGACAGCTCTATGGATGCAGCCGAGTGCCCCCCCACTCCTACACAGACAGTAAGTCTCTGTCTGTGTAGGAGTGTGGGGGGGACAGGGGGCAGTCAGCTGTCAGGAGAACAAGAAGGAAAGTACGTATTTTTTTTTTTGTGAAGCAGTTTTCCAGAATCTGAACTGCCGACAGGTAAGTGCTGTGCCTATTTCATGTATGCGTGTTTTTTAAATTTTTTAGTTTAAAACCACTTTAAGATGTACTGGTTTGCTACATTACATAAAAGCGGCAATGATGTCATATCACAATAAACAACAGACATTGAAGATTCTCAGCAAGAATACATCCACCAGCCACTGTATCAGATACACCATGTAATAGTTGAACTGCCTTTTCCCTTCAGAACGGCTACAATTCTGCAGAAAAACTGTTCCTGGGAACTGTGTTGCATCAGTTTCTGCAGAAATGTTTGCTCATCACATGTCTAGATCTTCTGAGCCTGTGAAAATGATAGTCTCTATTGCCTGTTCATAGCAGAGAGGAGTGGCACACCGTGTGGTCTCTGCTGCTGTATCCCAACTACTACAAGGCTGAGTAAAGCTAGCCATACACAGGTAAATTCCCGTGCAATCGACCCCCGATCAATCACAGCATGGTGACGTCACCACGCTGTGATTGATCGGGGATCAATTGAACGGAAATCAATGTGCACCACATGGGCACATCGATTCCCGTTCAATGAAGACCTCCGGCTAGCAGAGTTCTCCCTGGCTTCCAGCGTGTGAATCCGAACATGCTACAAGCCGGGCAGAAATCCATCCAGCCTCTCCCCGTACAGCAGCAGTGCTGGAGAATGAAGAATGCTGACTCCGCCCCCTTTACACAGCCTTCCTCAGCTGTCAGCTCTGCCTCAGCCCAGGCTGTGTCAAGAAGGTAGAGTTGGCTTTTCCTATACTTTTTATGAACATTCTTCTTCATGTAAAGTATTGGAGATTGAACAGGGTTTTCCAACATGTTGGAAACCCGTTCAATCGAGGTTCTTCGAGCAGGCTCTATTAAACCCGCTTGAAGGACAGCACACACTGGTAGGATTGTAAGCAGATGAGAGTACAATCAATCACAGTGACCCCGCACTTTTATTGATTGTACTGGAATCTTTTTACAAATCTACCCGTGTGTCTAGCTTAACTATCTGATCCCTAGAATGATCTCTAATGAAGGCAATTTTGCCCCAAGACCGGCCACTCGCTGGGTATTCTGTCTTATTCTGATCCTTCTTTGTAAACCAGAGAATTTGTTTTGTATGCAAATATTGCAAATGCAAATGTTCGAATGCTCAGTTTGAAATTCAGCAGGTTGTCTTGATAATATCCACAAACATTAAATTGCCGCCATGCAATTTGCGGATTAGATCATTTTGTTAACAAGCAGTTTAACCTAAGAAAAGTGACTGAGGAGTGTATACAAGGGGTAAGCAAAAACTAAAATACAACTTTTGACTATTCCAGAAAGAAACGGAGGAAATAAAAAATGTATGATAGTCCAGTGACTTAAATTGTTATGTTTGAATAGCGTTGATGGGTCAACTTGCTCTCTGGGTCCTTATTAAGATAATTACATTTCTCGAATAGTCTTGATCTCCAATATTAATAGGAATAAATATTAGGGGGGTCACTGGGGGCATGGTCTTCAACCTTGTATAGATTGCGGTTACTTGGACCAAACCTTGTGTGATCCTTCCGAGCAACAGGAGAGTGAAAAGTACCCATTCTTTCCTATAGACAGACATAACTAAACATTCTTTAGAGCAGTGGTCCCAAACTAGGGGGCGCAAAGTGTATTCCAGGGGGGTGCGGGCCCTCATTCTTAACTTGTGTTTGAATAGGGAGGGGGGGCTCAATAATGTTCCTAAATAGGAAAGGGGGGCCCTGCAAGGAAAGTTTGGGAACCACAGGTTTGGAGTAATCTGTAAGAGACCTGCACCGGAAGAGCTGACAGCGGTTTTGCCTTTATTTATATGTGTTAAAATCTAACAAACAAAATACTTTCCGTTTTAGGAAGGCAATGCTGCATGTGACCGTGTTAGAACCTATTTCGGTTCCTTTTGACCCAATTAATAATTCATTGTGTAGCTATACACTACTGCATAAGGGAGTATTTCTACCACAATACATACTGGTCTCAGGACTGGCTGTGCTGGAAGTTGTTTCTGTGGGTTTGGAGGTTCCTTTACTAGTCACCGATGTAGATGATGCTGTGGTTGCTGTTGTTGTAGTTGGGCCTAAAATTAAATGACAAATGAATATCAGAAACACGTAAATAAAGAGTACATTTGAATGTAAAATAGATAACCTCTACCACTGCAAATCATTTTCTTAGAACAGGGGTGGGCAAACTAAGGCCCGGGGGCCGGATACGGCCCGTACAGCCTTCGTTTCCGGCCCTTTGTCGCATTGTTGAAAAGATGCTCCCCTTGTTCTCTGCAATGAGTGTATACAATACTTAGAGGTGCCAAAACGTTGCCTTGGGGACGATGTGATAACAGTGTGGACACATCCTCATGGTGACAAAAGTCTCTAGGAATTATCTCTGCTCATTGCAATAAAATAGTATTTTTTTCCCCGAAAGATAACAGCGTCCCTGTCACACGTCGCATATCACACATCAACGCCATCATTAGTGATCTCGGCGATGGATGGAATTGGCACACCTATGGTAAGTCAGCCATTACAGGCTCTTGGTCCGGCCCCTTTATCAAATTTTGGAAGTTAATGCAGCCCACGAGTCAAAAAGTTTGTCCACCCCTGTCTTAGTAACATCTTTCTTTCATTTAGTTTGCCGGGTTCCTATGGCCCTGGACACTTTCTATAAATGACATGGCTGGCATGGGTTGTCTGTCAACAGATGGAGCCTCTGTGTTGCTACCCAGTGCACACTATCCTGGCTTTAAAATTGATTCATCATTGAGGGACTATAAGCTGCCGCTGAGGACCTGGTCCCTAATTTTACTTTCCCCGATATGATCCTAAAACCTATGAAATTATCACCCAGGAGGAGTATGCATTCTACTCAAATATAATCTATTCTGTTTAGAAATCTAAGTTAAGTGCATCTCACCCCTCATTCTGGATGATAATTACTTCACAATAAATGAAAACGTTTTAGTAAACACTTTAATATGTGCACCACTCAAGTAAAGTTAATGATAAACATGAGGGAAGCAAGGAGACTAAACTAAAGCTGGCCATACACCTTTAGATCTCTGTCAGATATCCTTTAGATCTACCGACAAATATGTAATGCCGGGTCCTCTGTGATTGAACACAGGTAGACTTGATGGTTTAGAAAGTCCCTCATATGACATGGTTTTGGTAAAACAAAAAGGAGATCTAAAGGGAATTTGACAGAGAAATCTAAAGGTGTATGGGGGCCCCAAGATGTCATGGCACTGCCCTGGTTTCAATTACCTGGAACTAGTTTGTCTAGAACATTGAAATCACTTCAGACACAAAAGACTCAGGCTAAAGGGAACTGTGAGAGACCACAGAGAACTTTAAGGTATGGAAAGCCCAAAGTATAAATCCATATACATAGAAAACGTTTCATAATAAAATAATTGGGGTTTGTTGTGTCAACACTTACCTCTTTATAAACAGGGTGATATCCTTTATGAAGCATGCACAAAAAACACAGATAACAGGCTGCAGGTCATCATTTCACAGACCTCAAAGGTTCAACATATTGCCCACAATGCAGAGCGACAGACAGACACATACAGACATAACAATATTATTATGTAGAGGAAATCAACTGTTTGTGAAATGCAACTTTCCTGAGCTTTCTGTCTGTTCTATGAGGTCCTACATCATGGTAGACACCCCACCCCAATATTAAACTGTGGGCATTTGCAGAGCTCTCCACATTAGACACATGGCACGCTCTCTCCGCACCACCCTCTCCCGCGTAATCGATAAAGTGTGGGATTTGCTGGAAAAAAAATATTAATACTTCTTAACATTAATACTATCCATCGCCATAGGCGTGTATGCCCGACACCGCAAACTTGCCCTGTGTTACAATCGTGGCAAACACTCAGTAGATGAAGGCAGGGTTTACATGGGGAATGCTCATTTGGTGCTCCCAACCAATTGCAAATGAGTACAATCTATGGGCAATCCCCAAACAGGGGTACCAGAGGGTCAGTGACTGACAACTGCTGCAGACCGACTTGATTTTAGGCCCAAAGCCATACGTTTGAACTTTTTCTCATATGGCCACCCCTTCATAAATAAAAGTATGTGCAGCGACATAACACACTAACCTTTATCCCACTACAAACCTCTAACATATCATTCCTGTCCATTACGATCCCTTGGAAGATTTAAACAAGTGAAATAATAAATGGTCTTCTAAATCACAATTCTACAGCTTTATAACCTACAAAGCAGGAACTTGTCATAAACCAATCAATAATGTAACTAAGCTAAAGGATAAAACTGAACCTATTGTTACTCGAGGCCAATGTGTGACGTATCTGAAAATGTAAACTGGATGAGGCTGAAATCAGCCGGAATGTTCCTCCAGCTCACCGGCACAACCCGACCCAGACAGGACAAACCAGGAATAAGCTGCTTGGTGTAAAAACATTTCTGGGATTTGTCTTACATCTCCCCAATGAGGAAAGAATGAATAGGACAAGCACTGTGGTCATATGAACACGTATCTGCAGTGGTGACACAGAACAAATGGACTTGCTGAAATATTTTTGAAGATCTCTTGCAAGTCACCCAACGGGCTTCTTCAACGTAGGATGACTAGTAAAAACAGAAACATCTACAAGTGGAGCAGCTTTGACTACAACTTGGAAGAAGGAGAACTATGACAGACGTGTTGTATGAATAGTAATTGTCATCTGACCAAAGACACACGGACAGATGGACACGCCGGCTTGGTAAGGGCGGACAATACATACAGACACACAGACAAATCATGGATTGGGAAGGTCAAACACAGAAGTTAACCCCTAAATTGGAGCTAGAACTAAGATTATGTAAGTTGCCACTGATGATCTGGTTGGAAGCCATAAACCTTAGAGGCAACCAGCATTTTCTAGAACGGGTTCAGCAGTGGCAGCTTCTGTAATCTCAGTGATAATTCCACAAAATAAAACCTTTTAGACCTACCATATATATACTTGAATATAAGCCGAATTCGAGTCAAAAAATGACGGATTTTTATGAGGGAAATGCAAAGCCCCTGAACATGGTATCATGACCAAATTTGCTGGAGATGTAGAAAAGGGCTGTGGGAACATTTGAAAAATTATTGATCTAGCACATGTAGTGTTTGCATAAATTAGGTTAAAAGTCAAGTCCATTGTGAACTTAATTTGTGCAAAAACTTGATATGTTCCCACAACCCTTCTCTTCATCTCCAGCAATTGGTGGTATCATGTTCAGGAGCTTTGTAATTAACTTACAAGTCTACTGAATTAAATAATTACTTCTAACAAAAGCATATTTGCTGTGTGTCTCTGAACCTTAGCTGCTGCATTTCCCACCCCCCCCCCCCACAGGCTTATACTCGAGTCATTCAGTTTCAGATTTTTTTTTAAAAATTGGGTACCTCGGCTTATACTCAAGTACACACGGTATATGAATCTTTTTGACCTGTTGTGTTACGTGGTGTAGACTGACATACACACACACACTGAGCAGCCAGGGGGGTTCCTGCCCCGCCGACAGTTGGAAGCACGTAGCTACCAGCCATTGGTCAAGAGTAGGGGGGGGGGGGGGGGATCAGAAGGGCAGATCTTCCTTCTGAGAGCTCACTTACCAATGCCTCCACAGCCAAGCTTAGTGCAAGGCTGGAGAGGCAAAGTGGGAGCATATGATGGTCACACATTCATCATATAAGACACACACACACACACAATTTTGGGGGGAGAAAAGTGCGTCTTATAAGACTAAAAACACTATACTTTTAGTTAAGACAACAGGGGAAAATGTATTGCCTTTAGAATAAGTCTATGGTGGTAAATGCAGCAGCTCCATCATCATGCTGCCTTGCCCCAGGCATGACGGAGTGATGCATACAGGTACCAGTAAAATATCATGTATCGCAGAACCATCCTGTATATCACTCGGTTTAGAACAAGGAGCTCCTTGTTGCCGATGCCCAGCATGGTACAGTACGTGTCACTATCATGCCTGGCATGATCATAGAGACTGCTACATCCAGGAGAACAGCAAACTCCGCTATCGTCCGCACAGAGGCCGGAACACCAATACAGAGCCCAGCATTGCCTGCACAGAGACCAGCGAACACCCACACAGGCCGTCACCAAATCTTCCAAAATGTATACTCCTCTCCTAAAACTCATGAAATTATCAAAGAAGATGCAACAAAAGCAAATCTTTAAACAGAGATTTAAAATAATTAAAAAAAAAATACTACATATGATGTCACTACTTAAGAATATATATTATTGATGGCATTTAGTAACCACTGCCGAAACACTAATACATAATTATGGTAATCTACTTATACTGCTAATAAGTAACATACCCTTGGTGGTGGTGGATGTAGTAGTAGAAGTAGTTAGGGGCTTCGGTGTTGGGGTGGTTGGAGAGGTTTTTGGCACCGTTGTGGTATTGACATGTGCCGTGGTATTAGCTTGTGCCATGGTAGAATTCGCCACGGTGGTGTTTGGACTTGTAGCAGTTGTGGGAGGTTGCGGTGAGGTTGCAGCCACATTACCTACATAGAAGAAAAACAAGGAAACTTCATAAAAAAAAAATGTACAGCATGCTACACAAAGAGTAAAGAAAACTTGTTGTCATATTAAACATACTAAACAACCAGAATGACCTAGGAGAAGCCTTTAGCTCAGTGGTTCCCAAACTGGGGGGTGAAGGTATTCCAGGGGGGCACTGGCCCTCATTCCT
>CM070033.1:18073664-18088255 GCA_036250615.1 Ptychadena robeensis
GCACTTCTAGTGCCATTCATGAAAACATAGATTCCTGGTGGTAGGTCCGCTTTAACTCATTGATTTGAACACTAATATATTAAATATTTTTTTCTCCTTTTCCTGTTCTAAAAACTGGATGCGTCTTATGGTCCCGTGGGTCTTATAGTCTGAAAAATACGGTATATACTCATATACTTTGCATTAGAACAGACATGGGCAAACTTAAAAATTACAATGTCCCTAACACATAGGTCAATAGTGCGATCCGTCTGTCAAATTTAGGAATACAGTGTGGCCCAAAGTTTGCACACCCCGCATTAGAATGTAATTTTCCTCAGCTATGTTGGCTCTGTTATCATTAATTCATGAAAACTAACATGGTCACTATATGTGTGGACACCATCTTGTGTGCTTTATTGTAGATCTATCAATAGTGAAATTTTATCCAACCTCAGACCTGTGATAAAGGGAAGCTTTTCGGTTAAGAATAATACATTTGTAATACGTGTTCTTTTTTAATAGGATTACATAGATCAGTTTTACAGTAATGTTCCCGTGAGAAGAAGAATGTCCAATCCAATGGAAGAGAAGATCAGAGCCATGCAGTCTTTTTTTGGATTAAACATCACCGGTAAAATCGATAAGGAGACCATGGAGGTAATGCAGAAACCCCGGTGCGGGGTGCCAGATGTCAGCAGGTTCAGCTTCTTCCCAGGAAAGCCAAAGTGGGAGAAGAAAACACTTACCTACAGGTAGGACAATGGGGCAGGGGCTGTGCAGTTAAATGATGAGCTCCTATTTGCTGTAACCAATATATTTATTAGATAACATTACATATGTTTAAAGTCTCATTATTTTCAGCAGATCTGCAAATTGAAAAATGTTTGCTGTGATTTTACTCAAATATTCAGCACACATTATTTCATTTGAAATATATTCATAGCTGGCTACATTATCTGTATCCCAATATTACCTTGTTAAGGTAGCTGTGACATTGTTACATGCACAGACAGTAGAGCTTTGAGATATACATTTTCCCCATTAAAAACATTTATATAGCTCCATCAAGTGACCATATTTGTTATTGCAGTTCATTAACCCACTGAAGACTGGCATCTACAAAGCATTAAACATGGCAACTACCACAGACAAGAGCACAGCAGTTGTGATGCTAGCTTTTTTGTGTGTGTGTGTGTGTGTGTTTTTTTTTACTGTGGGTAAATTTTAAAGGCCTAAACATTAGATTTACACTGCAGTGCCATTTCTGGGCAATAATGCTACCACGGCTTCTTGTCGCGCCCAACGAGTTTACGTGCGTTGCATAGGAGACATTTTCTCTGCACCTGAATTTTTTTTACTGGAAATGCAAGTGCAGGAAAACCTGTGTACTTTGCGTTACCGCTAACTGCATTGCGGTACTGTAGTGCAAAAATGAAACTATGCCTATAGAACTTTTTTTTCTGTAGGGTCGTGCTTCCTTTATTCTTTTTTGAGCCAAACATTTACACATCCTGGAATTGTTTTTTTTTTTCAGAATAGTCAGTTACACACCGGATATGACAAAGCTGGAGGTGGATTATGCCATCGCTCATGCACTGAGATTATGGAGTGAGGCCTCAACTTTGAAATTTCTTCAGAGTTACAGCGGTGACGCTGACATCATGATTTCCTTTGGATCTAAAGGTAAGAACAGTGGAAGACTGGTATAAATGGCAAGCAGGTCAATGTTTACAGGCATTGCCACTGAATATGCTCATCCACTGTAAGTACATCAGTGAGTTGTTATACTTAACTCATCTAATGCTGTTTTGGAAAGAGATGTCCCATCCTCATAGACACTTCTAATCAATTGACTAAGCGTTAGTTTCCACTGCGTCAAAATCCCTCCGTCTGACGTACGTCAGGGATTTTGACGTAGCCCATTATATCAAATGAGCCTGTCCCAACATCTGTCAGTGCAATCCGTTGGTCTCCATTGCGTTAAAATTGATGTAGATCACTACGTCTATTTTGGTGCAACGGAGGGGTGTAATCTGCCACTAAGGCCACTAAGACTAAGACGATTATCAAATGGAAGGATGTTGACGTAGACCATTGTGATCCATGATACTGTCTCCACATGCATTGGCCTGCTACTTTGTGCTACATTGCGTTAAAATCAACGTAGACCACTACGTTGATTTTGACGCATCTGTCAGTAACAAGGGGGGTGCGTCAACGCACCCATAGACAATGCATTGAATCTGTTACCGACGGATGGGCATCCGTCAGTAACGGACTATTTTTCCCATAAAAAAAAAGTTACATATGCCCTGACAGAAGCTTAAGGGATGCCTGACGGATGCTTAACGCGCGTCCCCAACGCATTATTGGTGTGTTGGCGGAGGGACCTTGACGGACTGAAAAACGTAGTGGAAACAAGCCCTTAGGGTAAGTTTCCACATACGTCTGGAAGTGTATCTGCTACGTTGGGGTCCACGTATGCGCTTAGCGGAGAGGGTCCCGATGTATGTGGAAACAAGCTCTGACGGATGCACTGAAGGAAAACATTTCCTGTATGTCATGACGGATGCACTGACGGATGCACTGATGGATGCACCCTTCCATTGACGGAGGGACCTTGACGAATTGAAAAACATAGTGGAAACAAGCCCTCAAATTCAGGGACCCCAACGTCAGGGACCCCAACGTAGCAGATACACTTACCTGCTCAGCGGATGATCTGGCTTCACTGCAAGGCTCCGCTGCTGCAAGGCTCAACGTAGTTGAATACGTTGAGTTTCTGCACCGGCGGATATGTAGACAGACCATCTGCCGAGCAGGCAATGTCTATCTGCCAAGTCGGGAGCCCGCTAAGCTACGTATTCGCTTAGCGGAGAGGGTCCCGGCGTATGTGGAAACTTACCCTTAGGGAAAAAGGCGACAAGTGCTTAATATTAAACTATAATATTTTCTGTCTTTGTTCTCATTTAAATCCCAAGCAAATTATTTTCATACATCACACTCACAGTGCAAGAATGTTGCAGTCAACTGTACTTCATGTACAGGGACTTGGTTCATGTAATGGGCTAGTACTACTACTACTAATACAATGATCAAGTTATAAAAAAACTTCTCTTAGGGCCATTTCACACTATACGTCGCGTTTTTACATAGACAACCAATGTTACCATTCACACTACATGCATTTTTAAAAACGCAACGTTTTCCGCATGCGTTTTTTAAAATATGTATGCATTTTTGATTAATTTTTCCTGCATTGATTCCTTGATTGATTTCCTTTCATTGATTTTATTCAATATAAAAAACTCATGCATATTTGCATGAATGCAGAAACACATGCCTATTAAAAAGGCATGCCTTTAAAAAACGCATATAGTGTGAAATGCCCCTCAGGGCTTGAGTCCACTGATTCTTTTCCCTGCAATGGGCGTATCTGCAAGACAGGAAAGAGCCGCTCCAATGTTGTTCAGGTGCTGCTTTTCCGCGTCTTTGTTATCATTTTGATGAGTCTGGAACGTGCCCTAAGCTGTGGATTTCCGCAAATTGCTGGAAATCAAATCGACACATGGCCTTAGGCTTTGACTTCACTGTGCAATAAGGATGCTCTGCATTAAGGGATCCAATTAAACGCAACCCATGCATTAGGGATGCATTAAAGGAATACATTTGTGATGTACCGTATTTTTCGGACTACAAGACGCACCTGACCATAAGACGCACCCAGTTTTTAGAGCAGGAAATCAGAAAAGTAAAATATTTCATGTGTTTAAATGAATGTGAAAAAATCTCATGCAGTACCCCTTTTCAGCCACTAAAATGGTGTCACTAGAGAGCAGACTTCAGCGTCTCTTCTTCCTCACACAGAGCTCAGAGAGGGGAGGGAGGGGGAGCATGGGGCAATCTGCAGTCTGGTCTCCCTGTCCCTTCTCTGCTGCGTGTGTGAGGAAGCTGCCTGCCAGTACAGCTTGCTCCACACACTCTGCATTGGCTATATTTGCGAGGCTGATCTATCTGTGTGTGTATAGGTAACAAAGGTTTTTGTTGCTATTTGGAGCTTCACTAGATGGTTAATGTATATTAGTGTGTGTTTGTGTGAGTGGATCTAGTTCAATGTTACTGTGCATTCAGCTTTGAATTAAAAAGAACAGAATCACCTCCTCTATTGGGTGTAAATAAATAAGCTTTATCATTTAGAAAGCAACGTACTGACTAACATCTCTCTGCAGTCCATGGGGATTTCTTTCCATTTGATGGACCTTTTGGAGTTTTGGCTCACGCCTTTGCTCCAAGTGAAGATATTGGCGGAGATGCTCATTTTGATGAAGATGAGAAATGGACGCTCAGTGGTAAAGGTGAGAGGTATCTTGTTTTATTTCAAGCTGTACTTTACAGGGCACTGTCTCGGTTCCAGTAACAGAATGACTTAGTTTATACAATGGAAATATCTATATGTAGCCTTTAGAGATGACGATTTTGAGTTAATTGCAAAGCTACTGAGCATGGTATCAACAACAAACTTGCTAGAGATGTAGGGAAGGTTAGTAGGTAGGGGGGTATACTACAAAAAAGCATTACTCTAACACAAAAAGTTTTTGCATAAATTAGTTCAAAGAAAAAATTTCAACTTTGATTTTGAACTTAATTTATGCAAAAATTACATGTGCTAGATTTTTTTTCCAAATGTTTCCAAAACTCCTTTTTTCCAAATGTTACCACAACCCTTTTCTTCATCTAAAGCAATTTTACAATGTTGCAATGTTGAATGTCAATATTTTCCAGCTTGGGCAATGTTGGTGTCTATGGACACCTTTAACTGAGAAACCTATTGCATAGGTTAAGCTAAAATTATTGTATTCTTTACAGACACCCATCAACATTTTTAGTTAATTGAAAAATTTTCATTATCAAAGTTGCTGGGGGTCAGGGGGGCCTGTGGCAACATGGAAAAAGACTGAAATGCAGATTGTATACATTTTCTCTTATGCTGCATTTACCTTATTTTATGCACGGTAAGGCACACCGAACCATAGTTTTGCAGAGAAATGGCACAGCCCTCCAGCAAAGTAGACAGGGCTGGACCAGGCAGTATTCACCTTATATTCCTTCAGCCAAGCCAAAAGGCCAGTGCCAGGAGGGAGATCTTAGTTCTAGCATTCAATAAGAACAAGCAACATATTCCATAGTAATCCAAGGTCCTTCAATGTGTTTCGCCCTGTGGGCTTCCTCAGGGAGGTTATAGGATTACAGGTCCAAATACAACAGTAAAACATTATCATTATGTTTTTAACTTCAGCATTTAATAGTCTATGAGTTCTGGACAGTCTTTACTGATCTTAATCTGATTGTCATTGTCATATTGACCTAATGATGATAATGTTTTACTGTTGTATTTAGCACTATAATCCTATAACCTCCCTGAGGAAGCCTGCAGGGCGTCCGAGGACCTTGGATTACTATGGAATTTGTCGCTTGTTGTTATTGAATGCTCTGTGATAAAGTTTTTGCAATTTTTTTGCTTTGCTTTTTAAACACTGACAATGTACTTACCTATTAAGTGAAATGAAATGTTTTAGAAACTGGTTCAAGATGGTGTAAATAAAGACCTTTTAAATGAGATAATATCTGTGAGACTCCTATGTGCCTGTAATGCCATTGCTCTAGTTTTTTTCCACTGAAGGTGGTTTACATGTCGAGTGTAGGTTTTTTTTCTGTTTAATATATAATGTCTGGCTAGGGCACACCACTAAGATTATATACATCCCTTAGGATTATAATAAATCACTAAAGCCCCCCATTAGACAGCAGACTCCCTCCTATGCCACTTCTTCGTACAACCAACTTTCTTCTACCTAAACCAGATAATAGGAGGACCTTTCTACACCTTCCAATCACTATGTATTCTATCAGGGAGGTCACTATACTTCATAGTTGTTGGTAAGTCTCATGAAAGTTGTATGGAGGAGTCTGCTGTACTATGGGGGGCTTAAACCCATAGCAATCCAATAACCTCTCTGAGGTGTTACTCCACAAACCAGTACTGGTGACGGCTTTTAAGCCACACGCTTTGGACGCCTGCCATAGACTCCCGATCTATGGCAGACCTTAGTCAGACTGTACAGCGTGCGGGACATCACCACGCTGTAATCAGTCTGCTACATTTGGACAGGAATCCTGGTTGTCTTCCACAACACACAGGACTTCCCGTCCGACTAGCCAATTAAAAGGGAAGGGGGAGGAGACCCCCCTCCCTGTGTACAAGCTGCAGCTGTTCTGCCTCGCAGTTGGTGTGCATGAAAAAAACCGGGCATGTCGCGATCCGTGTGCGACCCGACTTGCCTGGCTTTTTTTCTACATAATTCAAGGTGGGGCTCCTCCCATAGTGGTGCGTGGCAGACCAACCTTGATTGTGATCGGCGGTTGATCGGGCGCGCGCAGGTTGGTCTGGCTAACACTATGGCGCGAGTCTTGCCCTATGGGGGGCTTTAGTAATCCACCGCGATTGCCTGCGCACTTTTTAAAAAAACATTCAGGAAGGTAACAAAACATTCATTTTGTTTCTGAGGTTAATTTAAAGCCATGTTGAACCTCGCAGAGTGGGAAGCGGCTCTCTTTATGATGAAGTGAACATTATGTTTATAGGGACCTCAAGAGAACTGGACTACAGCTATGTGGTTGTAGAGTATGTCAACCCTTGCTACAGTTTATCTATTTGCATAACCTAGTTTATCTATTTGCATAACCCTTGTAGTGACATGCGAGTGCAGTAGGTGAAACAACTCAGGCGACCAGGTTCTTTACGGTGGATGTCCTCTGCTCACTCACCAGGTTCCGCTCACAGCCCAATAATTCCAAGGTCCAAGACAGCTGGTGGGGGCTATTTACAGTTTTTTGAGGATATATATACACACTTGCACCATCACCCAGAGGCAGGGATGGGGTTCAGGCATGGAGATAAGACGTTCCAACTGTGTTGTTTATGGGCCGCTGGACCTATGGCTGGGTGTTGGGGACCTTCTCCAGGGTGTAACGCTGGAGACCTGTAGTCATCTCAGGAGTCACAGGAAAAAGCCCAGAAGATTCTCAATGACTTCTATTTATCTCATTGGAATGGACTGGCCTAAGGCCTGTTACTAGGCAAGAATATGTTTGTTTCATTTTGGAGGGAAGGATGGAAGTACACACCCAGACATGAATCATGGTACCAGCTTTTCGTAAACAAGTGTAACCCTTAAGGGGATACACACATCAATATTAGTACTTTACAGCATATATTACACAGTGCATATAATACAGTTATGTGACCCTTTCTCGGGTCACTACACTATCATAAGTACTGATATTTTAATAGCCAGACAACTACACTGATTACATGAAAGAAAAATGTTTTTAATAAATGATCTATTTTTATTTCAGGCACAAGTCTTTTCCTTGTTGCTCTTCATGAGCTGGGACATGCTCTGGGACTAGAGCACTCAAAAGATGAGCGTGCCATTATGTACCCAACCTTACTGAATGACCAAGCTGTGGATCCAAGCACGTTCAAGCTCTATTCAGATGATATTGCTGGAATTCAAGCTCTCTATGGTATGTTATTATATATTACATTTTCGGCAAAAGACTTATCAAAAGTGCTGAAAAATTGGACACAGATAACATGAAGTGTCATTGTATGGCCCACTACGAAGTACCACAGTAAAGAAAATACCATACATTCAGTATACAAGGATTACCAAGTCTTTAAACTACCTTTCGGTCTTTTACAAATCCTTAATATTCAAAGCACCCTATCATTGTTTGATACAGGTAAAAACGTTTTTCTACCTTTTCTTGCTATTTCTGCCACTTGGACCTGGGATAGCCAGCCACAATAAATGCCTGTACCCTTAGACCACAAATCAGCCACAGTTATTGCTTGTTCAGACCTTAATGAATTGTTTTTGCCACCCAATGGCAGGGAATCCATTGAAGGGGTGTGTCCTCTTGCAGACCAATCTGTTCATACTTGAATGCCAATCTGGGCTTTGCATCCCACATACCTGGGGTATACATCTACCCCAGGTATATAAATATTTTAAAGCCATAGCTCTGCCATACCGACTTCTAATATTTGACTCTCTGACACCTATGCTTGTAATATAATACAGGCTTATGGCAAGGGCACCTCCCTGGCGTCATTACTGATGTCAGGGAGGTGGGTCCGGGACACTGTAGAATGGCATGGGCACAGCTGTAGAAGGTAAGTTAACACGAGCATGGCTTGTGGTTACCAATAGTAATGGTAATGAAAATCTATCCAGAGCAATACTCAGGAATACTGCAGTGAGTGTTAAAGGTTTTTGTGGAATGAAACATTAATAATTGATATACTTCATATACACACTTTTGCAGCTATTATGATTTATATATTTTAAAAACAGGAGCAAAAGTTACAAACTCCAATCCAACACAGCCGCAACAGCCTAAACCGACAAAAATTCCTAAACCCAATCCCACAAGGAAACAACCAAAGCCAACAAAGATACCCCAACCTATTCCTACCAGAAAACCCAAGCCTAACCCAACAAGATTCCCAAGGCCAATCCCTACAAAAAAACCTCGACCAACAGCCACCAAACAGCCTAAGCCGACTGATGCCCCCAAAAATCCAGCTGTGCCGGAAAGATGTGACCCAACTTTAGGGTTTGATGCAGTCACCAGGATGAGGGGAGATTTACTATTTTTCAAGAATGAGTAAGTAAAAATTAAATTTTACTAGAGGTTTACTCTTTGTGTACAAATAACAACATAACAAGTCCAGTGATTCAAAAGTGAATATTTCTGCATTTAGAACCAGAAGCATCCTGGTCTTTCTAGCATAAAATATCTAAGGCTATGTTTTCACTGTGTAAATTCGGACGCATTCAATTGACTAGTACACACATGTGTTGATTGCCTGCGTTGGGTATCATTGCGTTAATGTCAACACGAATCCCTGTGTCAACATTAACATAACGCAACCCAACGCAGGTATGGGTGAGGTAATGAAACACATCCATTAATGCCATGCTAACATAGGCTAACTGTATTACATTAAAATATATTTTTGGGACAACACTGAAGATATAACACAATATAAAATAGTCAGTGTATAGTTTGTATAACACTGGCAAAAGAAGTGAAAAATGTGCCAATATTTTGTGTGGGCGCCAATTTTTTCCAGCATTGCCTTAACTCTCTTTGACATGGAGATCACTAGAGCTTCACAGGTTGCAACTGGAATCCTCTTTTACTCCTCTATAACTGTGTGGGAGGTTGTTCATCCGTTTACAAATGGAGGGGATCCTGCTCTGCTTCAGTATGTCACAGTACATGTTGCCACTTATGCTTCTGTCAAGGAACTGTAGTGGGCAGCACAGCCATACAGACCAATTTGATGCAGTCTGCAGTGTAAGGTCTGCGTTATGGCAGCATGTTAACGAGTGGGCATCTCTTATTTAAAAAAGGGTTGACAGAAAAATATCTTTGTGCATCACGTCTTGGGTTAAACAGCAAAAAAGGGGTTACTATGCAGTAGCTGGTGTTCAGTCCCAGGTGGGTAGAAGCTTGTGAGAGATGATGGTCTTCTCCTATCATCTCAAACTAACCATAAGCCCCGACCCTCAATACCATACAATATATGAGCGACTACCAATCTATAGAAGTACATCATTTGGAATGTCACGATGACATGACTTCATTGAAACAATACTCCTATATATAGCATATGACATGAGGACATTCCATCATGTGCCATAGATAGCTGGCTCCAGAACTCAAGACCTTCACAAACAGGCCTCTATGTGATTAAATATGTATAAGAAATGAGATAAAATGTGTTAAGGAGATAAGATATCAAATGTTTCTACACAGGCTGACCCCCATGCTGAAGTTCCAGTGACAAGAATGAGATTGTGAGAGTGTTAAGGTAGCCATAGACACCTTGATTCCTCTGCGATTGATTCTCGGTTCGATCATTCCCAGCAATCGAGGAATTGAGGATCGAAAGTATTGCAATCAATGAGCACACCACCTTGGAAAACTGATTTGAGTAGCTTTTAACAGGAGATTGCCTGTGGCCCAATGGCCCAATAAGGTTGATTCATCAAATGGCTCCTTGGAATGGCTGCAAGAAAGTCAGTCAGATTAGGAAAATATTGGTCGCACAGGAAGCCTTCAAGGGTCTCCATCAATGTGCTTTGATCGACCAATAAACAAAACAAAAACAACATGTTAAATCAAAGTCCGATCCGATTTTTGGTAAATTTTGATGGCCAGCAGTCGATCCAAGGTCGCTCGCTCGCTCGATGTGAACGTGGTCAAAAAAGGACTGGAAAAGTAAGAGCTATAACTCCAAGTTTACAGACCTGCTCTCCATTTGCACTTGAGACTTTGTAACACTAACGTGTCACATAACTCAAAATATTAACACTTTGGGCACAATTTGGACATCACTTTTAGACACTTTTAGAAGTTTAGACAGTAATAACTGTGTGGTGAGTTTGTAGATAGATCTATCTATCTATCTATCTATCTATCTATCTATCTATCTATCTATCTATCTATCTATCTATCTATCTATCTATCTATCTATCTATCTATCTATCTATCTATCTATCTATCTATCTATCTATCTATCTATCTATCTATCTATCTATCTATCTATCTATCTTTATTTTACATCTTATACTGTTATTTTGCTATCCAAGGATTATTTGGAGAAAAAGTGCAAGAACGCGAAGTGTTGACAGCTTCTCCATCAATACCGTATGGCCAAACTTGGGACGTGTTGATGCAGCTTATGAGTTTACTGCTAAAGATGTTGTCTATCTCTTTAAAGGTAAGTGAATATTATTATTCCATATTTATATAGTGCTGACATATTATGCAGCGATTTACAGAGTATACATGGTCATACCAATAACTGCCTCTCTTGGGAGCTCACAATCTAATGTGATTCATATGGTTTGTTATTAAAACTCAGCCTAATGACGTAAAACTGACATTTTTTAAAAAGAGGAAAACTCAGTTTGCATGGAAAAGATTCTCTGATGCAAATTTTACAATCATTAAAATTTTGTCTGTGGCTACTGTTACCTGAGGAAAACCTGAGTACCTGGTCCATGAGCTTATGTGGGACAGAAGGTTTTTGCAGTAAAGCCAACTGTTATCTTACAGATATGGACACAATTTTCATTTTTGATTACCTCTACCTAAGGTTCTCATTGCATAGCTTTTAGCTAAAATCAAAATAGTAAATGTAGTACCCCAATTCACCATTCCTGATGTGCATAACCCCTATCCTTGTTGTGTTTTAAAATCATGGCGCAACCTTTTAAACCCAACTCTTCTTAATCTAACCATTCGCACATCAACTTTTTCTCAATAGATTTCCATTCTGATCAACTGCAATTAAAATATCAGCTGTGAGACTAGGTAGCCATTCATGGGTCGATGGGTAGATTTTGTATAGTTTTAATACTTTATTATTGTGAATAAATTCTCTCTATCATGTTGAATGCCAACAATGCCCCCCCCCCTGTAGATATAAGTACAATGCAGATAATTATGGTCAATGACCATGACCTGTTTCATGGACTCTTGGTACCCATATGGAAAGCAAAACTAATTATCCATTTGTAATCAGGATGTGGTGTTCAAGTGTAACATGCAATGGGTACAATTCATTTTTATCTAATTTAATACTTACCTGCAGCTACTGACTATTCTTTAAGCACTGTTGGTTTAATGGGAACACTTTTTCTAAACAGGGCAGCAGTATTGGGCTACCAGTGGCTTTAAAATGCTCTGGGGATATCCTCGGCCGATCACCAATTTTGGATTCCCCAAAACTGTGAAGAAAATCGATGCTGCCATGTATTTAAAGGATGATAGAAAAGCCATTTTCTTCGTGGGAGACAAGTATTGGAGGTAAGTGAATGAATGCGCAAAAGAAATTTGTACATTGTCGGACCAAAGTTCACATCAACATCTTGTGCTCATGTGTCTTATAGGTCAAAGTGATAACCATCTTCCTGCCTCTCACAAAAAGCATAAAATATTTCCACCCCCGAGTATAAATAATGCAGAGGCAGTGATGTGGGGGCTGCTAGTACTTGGGGGACAGCATGCCATTGGTGGGAATGTTTTTTATCTATGACATTGGCAAATCACTTAAAACACGATATTGCCAACATCCCTCATATACACATTTAAATAAAACAAGATTGGTTAGTCATTAATCGACAAATGTGGCGGCTAATCCCAGGGAATTTAAGGTAAGTAAAGAGATGCATAAACATGTTGGAAAATAACAGCAGACACACATTCCCCCTCTAGAGATTGACCCCTCTAATGCGTTTCACTTATGTTAAGTTTATTTGTAGAGATTGGGCCGCAATGCAAACTACACATATATATCAACACAAGTGAAATGCATAAGAGGGAGTGACCCCTGTGGGGGAACGTGTGTCTGCTGTTATTTTGCAACATGTTTATGCTTCAATAAAGAAAACGTCTTCATTTTAAGGAAGTGCGGACTTTCTTAACTGTGTCTGGACGTTTTGGAGGCGTTGCGACTGATATTTCCTTGACCCTGGATGTTGTTTAGGATCTGCCTGGCAGTTCAAGAGGGAGTTTGTGTTTGGTTTCTTGTGAGTGCAGGCATATCGAGTTTCCACATATACGTTAAGAGATGATTGGGATCTCCAAATATATAACATACATTTATTTTATCATCATTAAAAATTCATTACAAAAAGTAGTTCAAGCATTTCTGGCCTTTGTTATTGTCATATATCCAAGAGACTTTGGTTCTCTACGTGTTTCACCCTATTATCAGGGCTTCTTCAGGAGAGTATATGTAAAGGGTAGGTAATCAACCAAGGCAGGTAAAGTGATCCATGCATACCTAACAGCCCCTGTGTCCCTCTATGGCCCTTTGGATGTTCTTCGACGGCCCTCCTCAGTCCTCCACTTGCTGCCTCCCAAACCTAACTGTTAATGCATAGGGCATAGCAACTTACCTGTCTGCAGAATCAAAGGTTATGTACCCCATCGATATAATTAATGGCTTTGATGAGATCTCTAAGGCACATAACCTTTGATGATATATATGACACACTACCATACTACATAGTTCCCTAATGCTCGAAGTATCATTTAAAACAAAGTTTATTTAAAAAATAATGCCTTCTAGCTATACCTGCTGTAATTTATTTAATAAAAAAATACTTATACAGGTCAGTATACATTGAAAATTTTATGTGCGGCCCTTTAGTGATGCCGAGGGCCGCACTTGTGGCCATCCATATCAACTCAGTTGCCCTATGGGGTCAGGGAAGCAGGATCCCCTATTCCCAGGAAATAGTGAATTACTTGCCTCATTTTGCTCCATGTTCAGTCTCCCAGGTCCAGCCCTCTCGCAATAGCTGTATGTGTCCTACATGCAATAATACAGGACAATGTTATAAGCTGCTCTGAAAATTAAGCTCAAGGCTCAAGCTTCTGTGTGTTTAATTAAATCAATGGAAAAAAATGTAAGGCATCAAAACACCCTTGCTTAAGCTACAGCATGTCTTCTTTAATAAATATATGAGCCATTGTTTACATTTCTCATATTCTTATTATATATTTACTTTATGAGGCTTTTTGTAGCAGGCTGAATGTCATTCAATATGACCTTCTATCATGTCCTTCGTTCATGCCATTGTTTTACCTCTTTGTATATTTTGTCCAAATTTTTTTTCATTTATGTTGCAAACAGCATATTTGTTATATTGATTTGTCTAGCTTTGATCATAACAAGAACAGAATGGACTCCAAATCACCAAAGAAGACAAGCAAAGGTTTTCCAGGACTTGAGAGACATGTAGAAGCTGCATTCCAGAATATAGGTAAGGTTATACTGTAGATATGGTGAGATCACATGCAGATGGAAGGGGTGTTTGCTTTCCCCAAAGTTCTATTGCATTAAAGTTTTCATTGAATTTGGCACTAAATATATAACCTGCAGGTGTTCAGTAGCAAACACGAACTTGAACTTTTTAACTGAATTTACTGAGTGCTAAAGGTTAATATAATATATTATTTATTTATATATCATATACATCAAGTTAAACAAGGCAACAGACAGCCCCATGCTCAAACTGCTCTGCTCCTAAGAGGGGGCAGCTTATGATTCCAGATCAGTCTCTGCATTGCAACAACTGAACACTTGCAATTGCTGGAAGCCTTGATTTCCCCATGCCAGGTGTCACAACCCCCTCCAGTCCTGTTCCCTTTGTCACAGCCATAGTTCCGATCCCAGCCTCTGGGAGCCCTCGGAATGCCTTCCTTACTGTACCCAAAATAACAATTGGAATCTGGTTGGGGTGTGTGAATGCACAATACAATCCAAACCTGTCAAGCCTCCCGTTTTGGCTGTGAAAGTCACGTTTTTATGTGTCTTTCCCGGCCAAATCCCGATTTCAAGAAATCCCGGATTTTTCCCAGGTTCTTGAAATTGAGCTGATCTAGCAGTGAGGGGGCGTAACTCTCCCTGCTAATGTCCCACCTCGCACATTATCCTCACAAGCGGGTGGGACATTAGC
>CM070033.1:18088394-18106050 GCA_036250615.1 Ptychadena robeensis
TAACTTGACACGTAAGATACATATATCTCTCCATAAAGCTGCCAACACCTCCCGAGAGAGCAATAGGACTCTTCACTACATATTTCCTGTGAAAGAAGAGGTTATTTCACACAACGTAACCAGAAATAAGAATGTAACATTATGGTAACATCTCTTCAGGTGGCAAGATTCTTTTTTAGGTCATTCAGAACATGGGCAAGACTGAAATGATTGAAATCATTAATTTTTAAATAAAATCATGCATAAAAAGATTATAGAAAAAAAGTAAAAAACACTGACAAATGAACAGAGATTGGATAGCAAAAATAAAATGGGATTAGAATAAGAAAAGTCACTAGGGCAGATCAGTCTCTCAGAATTACCGTATTTGTAATAAGTCCAATTAACAGGGCAATCCAGCGGTCCAGTCTGGAAATGTGGTTGATGATATTAGCACCAAAGAAAGCAGTTGAGGTCAGCAGTTCAAGGACATCACATGAAATATGTAGAATGCTTTTAACCCTTTCCTCCTCAAAGGGAGGAGTAGTAACCAGAGCTGGCCAACCTCTTCATCTTAATAAGTCAGCCCTCTCATGAGAAGGGGGAAGAGGTGACATGAAAGTGACATAAAAATGCTCCTTAGTTGTATCTCCCTGGAAATACACGTGACGCTGAACCCGCTTACCAAACACTGGTTGATTATTTTATACCAGAGGAATTGGAATCTACTCATTGGCATATGCTACAGGGCCAGGCTTCATTCTGGTTTCACAATACCCATATTCCTATATATAATCATCACCTAGAGTTACGGCATCTACCATTTATAGATGTATGAGTTCTGGAGCAAATTATAAAATTCATAGTTTAATTAATAGTCGATCTCTGCTAGTTTCTGTATGACCCAGTCAGAGGGCTTGTTTTTGTAGCTGGAGGCTAAAAGTTTGTATGTGATAGAGACCAGTGTGTAAATTTGAGCACCTTTCTGTCTGTGAAACTGTGAACAGTCCATGGTAATTGTTTAAGAGAAGTAGAGTTAATGGTGAATGGTCTTAGATAAATACAATTCTAAATAAGATCAGTGCAACTCTACACTGGATGCAGATGTATGACTCGATCTTATTGTCAACTCTGGTACAGAGGCCGCATGCCACACCACTATGTCGAGACCAGGGGGCCACTCTGGTCCCAGAAGCTATGGGACCACAATCAGGGGACTCACCAGTGAGCGCGAGCTGTGGTGCTCAGGAGCCACCCGCACGCTACCTAACTGAGTATCTTTCTCTAAGGGATCGGACCTGACGTGCCCCTAATCTGCTTCCTCTCCCTGTGCAGAAATACTGAGCCACTGACAACTGGAAGTCAGAACTTTTACATGTTCTGCGCTCTGGCTCACACTAGTGACTGAAGGACTTACTGCAATCCCATTTTCTCTGTTTACACTTAGTGCAGGTTTCTGACTTATGGGAGGCCTCCCCACTACAGATAAAGTAATAGCTTCAGTGGGAAAAAAGCACATGAAAGGATGGAAATGGCATCAGATAATTTTGTCAATAATTGGTTTGCTTTTGAAGCTCAATAGAAAACACTGAGAGCTTGGTACAAGAATTGGTCATAGTGGCACCATGCTGTCAGCCTGACCTATTAGCACTTACTGTCCATAAGATGGCTGTGAGCACACCTTGGGAAAGCTTTTTGGACAAACAGTGAAGAGTTAAACACTTCAATTGTGTCCCTGCTGTCATCTCTATCTGCTCAGAAATTTACAACAAAATGAAATCTATACAAAAAACGTGTATAAAATATGTGTTTATGATAAACTGTAAATATGTCTCCATATAATATATATTAAATGACTGTTTGTGTTTTAGATTACCTGTATTTTACTAATGGGGCCAACCAGATTGAGTACAGCCCAAGGAGGGGGATGGCTCTGCGCTCCATTGCCAACTATCGATGGCTGAACTGTGACTGAACAGAGGATTTCTCACCCGTTTTGTTGTATGCAATATAAATATTGTGAAGCTAAGATAGCAGACGGAGGTCAATAACAGCACTACTACTTAGAAAATCGTGTTAAGAGTCCTAATTACACTTAAAATTTAAAACTAATATATGAACTAAACTGATTACATGCAAAGTGAAATATTTCAAGCCTTTATTTGTTATAATTCTCAGAAAAGTTTAATATTGTGAAATTATATTTTATTATTTAAATATTCTAGGCTCAAAGTATCAGACTCTAATCACTAATCAGCTAATTAATCCAAAACCCTAGTAAAGGGTTTCTGAACCTTTAAATGGTCTATCAGTCTGGTTCAGTAGGACTCATGGGAATCATGAAAAGGATGTTTCCTGTGTGCTGTATCAAAGCCCATTTATAGAAAGTAATATGGAAAGGAAAATGTGGAAGAAATGGGTGCACAAGCATCAGGGATGAATGCAGCCTGGAGAGGATTGTCAGGAAAAGGCCATTCAAAAATGTTGTGGTCTGTACTTCACAAGGACTGAGGCTGGAGTTAGTGCATCAAGAGCCACCATACACAGACACAGGATCCTGGACCTGGGCTTCCTCTTTTCAGTGTCGGAAGTGTCTTACCTGGGCTAAAGAAAAAAAGAACTGGTCTGTTGCTCAGTGGTCCAAAGTCCTCTTTTCTGATTAGAGCAAATTATACATCTTATTTGGAAACCAAGGAGTCTGAAAGAAGAATTGAGAGGTACACAATTCAAGATGCTGGAAGTCCAGTGTGAAGATTGAACAGTTTGTGTTGATTTGGAAGCCATGTCATCTACTGGTGTTGGTCCACTTTGCTTCATTAAGTCCAGAGTCACCGCAGCCGTCTACCAGGAGATTTTGGAGCTGCTGACTTCATTTTCCAGCAGGACTTGGCACCTGCCCACACTGCCACACAGCCAGCAGACTCCCCTGATGTGAACCACATAGAGAATCTCTGAGGCATTGCCAACAGAAAGATGAGAGACATTAGGAAACAATACAGAAGAGCTGAAGGCCCCTATTGAAGCATCAACTCAGCAGTGGCACAGGCTGATACTACAGTATAAATGCCACATTGCCGGATTGAGGCAGTAATTGATGCAAAATAGGCCCAGACTAAGTACTGAGTACATATACATGATTATATTTTTCAAAGTTCCAACATTGTTCATTATTGATTTTGTATAATATTCTAATTTTCTGAGATTTTTATTTTCGGGCTGTAAGCCATAATCTTCAAAATTCTAACGGCTTGAGATATCTCACTTTGCATGTAATCAGCCTATCTTATATATTAGTTTCCCCTTTTTAAGTTGAATTACTGAAATACAGGAACAGGACGATATTCTATTTTTTTGTAAATCACCTGTAGAGCAACGATTATAGTTTTATTGTATTTTAAGTTTATTGTAGATGCAATGTATGCGCTACTGACACTTTCAGCACCAAATTTGACAGCAAACAATTCAATATAATAAATGGAAAACATACTTATATTAAAACAAAAAATACAAATTCTGTAATCTGTTTCATTGTGTATTCTCAGAATGCTTTCTATCCACGGTGTAAGCAGTTACTGCGGAGCTTAATATTACATACTACTTACATGCTAAATATTCACTCGTGCTACAAGTCTTTCACTTGACCAGCCTTTGGATCCTGAAGACTTATTAGTAACATACAATTACCTAAAATAGTTCTGGCAACTGATGAAACTTCATAAGTAACTTGAGATAAGAGCTCTTAACAACATCCCTTTATTCTTTATTTCCTGGTATGTTTAATATTCAGTCAATAGGTTACATATAACCTTTAGAGTCTGCCAGCTGTTACTGGCAAAAGCGATAAGTAATTAATTCTTGACGATACCATTGACATGCCAACATGAAGAATAGCCAGACTTTTCCAAAGGCTCTAGAGATGATCGAAGTTTTTTTCAGATATTCGACGATTTCGAGTTAATTGCAAAGACCCTGAACATGGTATTATCACCATCCCTTGCTGGAGATGTAGAGAAGGGTTGGGGGAACATTTGAAAGAAAAAAGTATGTCTCTAACACAAATAGTTTTTGCACAAATTAAGTTCAAAGTCAAGCCAAAATGTCGAAAATTCGACTTTAATTTTGAACTTAATTTTTTCAAAAACTGTTTGTGCTAGAGACATACTTTTTTCTGTCAAATGTTCCCCCAACCCTTCTCTATATATCCAGCAAGTGATGGTGATGATACAATGTTCAGGGGCTTTGCAATCAGCTCTGAAAGTTGGCAAGTCGAAAAATTTTAGCATCTCTACTAACAATGAGATTTAATGCAGGCATGTAAAACATTTAAGGGCCATGAGGCATATGATTGTATTGTTTAAACAAAATTCAAGCCAAAACTTGTTTGATCATTTGTTTTGGAGTAGCCAAAATATTAAACTCCTGGTGTTTTTTTTTTAATGATGGCAATGGAGGGATCTTCCCTTACCTTTCTCCTCGAAACACAATATGAAATTAAAGTTATCTCCCAAAAGTAAGACAGTTGTCAATCATAATGTCAGGTTCTGTTGCTTTATATATTCAATGTAATGAATAAGATCAGATTCAGAATGGAGAGCAGTCAGAGCCATAGGTGGCTGTGTTTCATGTTTGTGGCTGTAATACGACAAAATGTGGAAAAGTTCAAGGGGACCGAATACTTTTGTAAGCCACTGTATAAGGTTACACAGTTGACAGTTCATGTCAGAGCACAAACCAAGCATGAAGTCAAAGGAGTGTAGTGAAGTGGAACTCACTTAAAATGTGTATAAACATATGTCCGGCCATGACATGATTAATGTCTGTAAAATGTTGTTTATGTCTGTAACAAATGGTAATGTGTCAAGCACCTGCTGCTGACTCACCCAAGGTCTAGCTAAAGCCCTCCCAGTTCTATATGTAGCTAACCAAATCTGCCCAGTTACCGATATTGCCCACTCCTTGGCCTTAGTCTTTAAAAAGTAACAGAATATTCTGGGCCATTTTGTCATCTCCTGCATCCTGAGTGGATTGCTGTGTGTCACCGGAGTTGAGACCTATCAACTGGATCAAGCCTCCCCTCCTGGACTGACCACATCTTGGGTGAGAGCTGCAACTACCTCTGTCCACTCCCAGCAGGCTGGTTAAGCACGTGTTTGCAACTGTAGATCCTAAGCTGTATGCCCCATCCCTACCATTCGGGTGATGGAAAATGCCTGTATATAATCTGCCCTGGGAGTGGAGGAGGAACAATTTATGTGTGAAGCCATATAGACAAGGGTACATCGAGCATCCAAAGAAGCTGGTTGTGGTAATGCACCCACAAACACTGCCTGACGTTACAGGAGTTGTCTGTAGACCTCAGAGACTGTATTGTCTCAAGGCACAAATCTGGGGAAGGTTCCAGAAACATTTCTGCTGCTTTGAATGTCCCAATGAGGTCCCAATGCCCCAATGTGGTCCCAAAACCACCAGGACTCTTCCTAGAGCTGGCCGGCCATCTAAACTGATGATAGGAGAAGGTCCTTAGTCAGGAAGGTGACCAAGAACATGATGGTCACTCACTCACATGATGGTGACTCACTGTCAGATCTCCAGAGGTCCTCATTGAAAGGAGGAGAACCTTCCAGAAAGACAACCATCTCTGCAGCAATCTACCATTTAGGCCAGTATGGTAGAGTGGCGAAAGCCACTGATTAGTAATACACACATGGCATCCCGGAGTTTGCCAAAAGGTACCTAAAGGAATCTCAAATCATGGGAAACAAAATTCACTGGCTTGATAAGACAAAGATTGAACTATTTTGTGTGAATGCCAGGCACCGCTTATCACCAGGACAATACCATCCCTATAGTGAAGCATGGTGGTGGCAGCATCAGGTTGCGGGTTCATCTTTCAGTAGAACAACGACCCTAAGCACACAGCCAAGACATTAAAGAAGTGGCTTCAGTAAAACTCTGTGAATGTCATTGAACAGCCCAGTGAGAGCCCAGACTTAAATCAGATTGAACATCTCTGGAGAGATCTTAAAATGGCTGCACTGACGCTTCCCATCTTTCCTCATTTTTTGTTTGTAAATTTGCCAAAATCTCAAGTAAACTTATTATGGGGTCATTATGGGGTGTGTGTGGAATTCTGTGGAAAAATGTATAATCACACTACATGACCAGATTGGAGTTTGGCCTGTCCATACACCTCTATGGTTTTCATGTGTTCCTTCTGACTTACTACATTAGTTCTTGTCTATAAAGCACCTTGTTATGTGCACAGGAACAATCCATGTCCCCCTCTAGTGCTTCAGACTTTCCGACATGTTTCCCGGAATGGCTTTGTAGGGGTGTCCCCTGTTGTGATGCACAGCCTGAAGTGTTGAAGGGTTCACTAGAGGGAGCTCCAGGCCTGAACTGATAAAAGGTGAGCAGGCAGGAAGTGAGCAAGCATTTTCCGGAGAGAAGCTACAGGGAGTATTCTGTTTCGACAACTATGTACTCTGTGTATAGAGGTTCAACAGATAGCTTAACCACTAATATAAGGAAGTCAGTGAAGAAATACTTAATCCTGATGTGAATAAACTTGTATACTCTATCCTTATAATAGATTTGGTAAAACTGCAATACAATACAAATAAAAATATATCAGAACACAGATAACATCCACAATACATATCTGTGCATAAAAGGTAACTAATATTCTTACTTACAGGCTATTATGTAGACAGGGCCTGATAGAAGCATCTGATTCCACATAGTGTGCTGCTGGAACTAAGATGGAGGCATTTCCTGTGAACTATGAACTTAGGGGGCTGGCTTATTCACGGCTTACTAATGATAGAATAAATGGATGGCTGTCCCAGAAATGGTCAATAGGTGGCAGCAAATACAATCTACTGTAAACTAACATTGCTAAGCATATAATCACTCACTGGTGAGGTGAATCCAGAACAGGGAGGCTTGCTCTCTGATGAGGGGAGTGTGAAACCCCGGCCCAGCGAGGAGGGAGACCGGAGCGTGCAGGTGGCTCGGAACAACCTTTGTCCTTGCCCTTATGCCCAGATTTGGGTCCACCCGAGTGTACTGGTGGCCCGCACAGTGACTGGCAACGTTTGGAACGGTCACTGCTTCCCGGATACGCCGGACAGGCCGACGCTGCAGCCCAAGGAAGAGGAGGCTGATCATATGCTGTGAGCTGAGCGCAAGACGCCTCGCTAGAGACTGTTTCTGATTGAGGCCTACAGCTGTTTACTGTTACCTGTTATACACCGTATAAGTAAAGTTAAGATAAGTAAAGTTTCTGTTAAAGACGCACGCTGGACTGTTTCCTCTGTTCGCTACCCCTGAGTCTGCTCTCTTACAGCTTTATGAAGCACTAAAGATAAGATTAAAAATAAACATCACACTTTTCATGGATTGTTCCTCACAAATAAATCTCTAATTGTAAGGGGGAAAGAAGGTGCACCAACTTGTGGGAGCCCTCTTTTAGCTCCAGGAAGCACTTAAATGTGTGTTCGTTTTTGAATATCTCTATTGAAGAAATTTTTATTTTTGACCTTTTGAATAAAATGTGTAAATAATTTGATACATTAGTGACCATCGAGATTTTCTATTCATATAAATAAATAGCTGCCCTAAGAAAGCAACTTTCAAAACTGTCAAATTAATTAAATTAATGCAATGAACAAAACCAATGCAATACCAAATTCAGCCACTAGATGTCACATGTAGCACCAGTATCACATCATGTCATCCTCGGTATGGAAGGAAAAAGAAGGGGTGCTGGGAACGGCCGCAGACATCTGTCCTGTCCTCTATGAGCTGTGTAAGCTGCAGGATGAGGGCAGAGGAAGCAGAGATAGATGGGGGTTCATCTATCTCTATGTTCTTTTCATTGCTTATATCAGCAGGGCTCTGACTGAACATTACAGTTCAGATTGGGATCAGGTTGTGGGCAGATCTCACATCTGACAGCTCCTCCAGCTCCCTGGCTAATCTGCTTGCCAGGAGAGCTGGCGGGGAGCCAAGAGGCCACGGAGGGTGCTCATTCAGACCCTAAGACGCAGGCACCCCCCCCCCCCAATTTATTTGCATGTTGGAATAGTTATTGCAACCTACAATAAGTTTAATAAGAATTTACAGTAAGTCCTGTGTGTATATATATATATATATATATATATATATATATATATATATATATGCAGTTTTTTAACTCTTGGATTCAATAAACAAAGTTAACACATGTCTAAATGCATCTAAAACATTATTACCTTTTATGGTACTGTTATCCATTAATGTAAGAAAGGTTTGAACAAGTCTGGCTTAACTGCATAAAATTATTAGCCTTATAGTCATTATCCAATCATAATAATCAAAACTAACTCATTATAATGCAAAAAGCAAAAGCTTAAAATTTTACTTGTGTTGTCACACTATAAGTGAAATATTCGGCAAAGTGTGAGCATACGTATTAGACGCATTAGCAATCCTCAAAGCGACCTCATTTATCTGGCTTTGAGTTATTACACCCTTTTCCCATAAAGCACCTGAATACTGGTGACGTCATCTTTTGGCAAGGTGTAGCCTTGGGTGTTTACATAGCCATAGGTCGGGTACATCAAAGACGAACGAACGTTGGAGTGTTCAAGACCCAAGGAATGGCCAAGCTCGTGTGCAGCAACAAGAAACAAATTAAAAGCTGCAGGATAAAAAAAAATTGATATATTATGTTAATCACAAGTTTTCTCATTAAAAAACTAGCTACAGGTTTATCATTGTATATAGACATGGACTAATTTTGTTTTAAAAATAATTTTGTAATAATAATTCAAGATTACCCTCATGCCGAGCTGCCTGTTAAGGCTCATGATGAGAAGTTTTCTTTTACAATGCGGTTCATTCAAATAGATCATAATTTGTATAGGCTCTTTTATGCCTTCAGTTACCTCACCTGCAGTTACTATTACCTTGCCTGTAGTCCCAGGGCCCCTTTGTAGGACATGCAGTGCCGAAAAATTCAAGATAATGTACCCAGGGTCAAATGTATCCTGTAATTCAGGGGTGTTATACTCAAATACATGCTCACCATGCTTCTGTCTTCCAACCCTGAGAATAGAACTACAGATCCCACCATAGCCTGGGCAGTGGGAACTCCTTTTGACATCACTGGTATGCAGTGCTGTTTTTAGCCTTTCAGGGGCTCTATGCAATTTCTTGCTTATGGCCCTCTGTCGACCAAGGGGGGTTGGAGAAGAAGAAAAGTAACAAAGGAACACAGCGGTACACATCACTCCTCTTCTCCTTCCTCCTCCGGCACACTGCATAACACCACCTTTATCCTCCCCACCCCTCAGCAGCTCGTGCTGATCAGATAACGGGGAGGGAGGGCGCCCGTGTTGGGTAGGGTGTACCGCTGAGCATCCAGGACTAGTAGTTCTGGTAGGGAGTCTCTTCCTGCAAGAGCCTCTACTAGAGCTTCAAACTTGGCATGTCCACAGTCTGCCACAGGGGCCAAATGTGGCCAGTGTGCAAAGTTCCATCAGCAAGCAGCCTCAGCCATAAAATCAATGATATGCAGAATCCTTGCTAGGCGTAACACTTTGTCATTCCCAAAGGAGGGGTACCACAAATCAGTGCCTTTTTGTTTCATATAGATTGTGAAAGACCTTGCAATAAGTCAGCTGGGGAACTTTCATATCCCTTAAGAACCACAGCTGCAATGTCAGTGTGACAGCTCCAGCACAGCCTTTGGCTTACCCCTCACCTTTTGAATGGTACAGTCCTGAGTTCCGTACACACAGAGCTCTGCCTGCAGCCATGCATTGGGTCTGTTTGTGCTCACTGCTTAAATCTACATTATCCCTACTATCAGGATGCAGCATTTAAGGTGAGCAGTGCTGGGAATGTTCTCACGGGTTCTCTATATGTCATAATTAGATGTTTGGGAAACACAATCAAAGCGCTAACGCAGACGCAGACGCCTTAGATTTTACGCAACACAGGCCCTGAATGTTATGGTTCAAAGAAAGTCAGGGTAAATGGTCGGCCTCCACACATTTTCGCCTCACCAAATCTAACCATTTGCAAAAAGTTTGGACACCGCTGAACTAGCATGTAACTAGATAATTTTTCTTTACAAAATTAATTCCAGTTTAACCTGATTATCTAAGGTCATAAAATGTATTCAGAGAGAACAGCTCAGCTTGATGTTTTCAGGTTTTGGATATTGCCAATGTGCAGCTGCACCAAGCCATCCCATTCAGTAAGTTATACACTGTTATGTGTTTGCTTCCTTTGAGCCATTAGCTGCCCAGGTTCCTCTGCTCGCAGCCAGAAGTCTGTGCGTCTCTGCTGCTATAACTTACCAGATGCTGCTATTCTGCCCAGAGGTCAAACTATGAATCAGCACTATGAAACGGGACTGGGCATGTATTATTTTCATGATTGACCCCAACATCCCAAAAATATACTTAGAGATGAGTAGGTCTTCCTGTATTGCCACAATATACTCAATAATATTGTTACACCAGGACTGTTCGTGTTAAACCCATAAAGAAGACATATTTACCTGCGCTGCTATCTGTCCATGTTTCATCTTCATCAAAGTGAGCATCACCACCGATTCCTGTGCCGGGAAAGAAGGTGTGCGCCAACACTCCACTAGGACCATCAAATGGGTACGGATCATTGTGAGCTGCAAACAAATATAATTTCATATTACAAACTGGCAAATATTATTACATTATAAAAGCTGTTATTTTTTTTGTTTCATATTGTCAGGAGCCAACATATAATGAACATAGGACTGTAGCTGTTTAGGAGCTCCAAAAGTTTGGTCTGGATAAAGAGGGAAATGCTTTTTTTTGGTTCTTAATTCACAGGATAGTGATTCTTCCTTTATTTTGAGGTTTCATCTTTTTTCTGTGGGGTTGGGAATAGTTTAATTGTATGGATTGAGTGGCTGGATGTAGGGTGATAGACCTGAGCTCTGTAATACTTAGGGGAATACCCCAAGATGGAAGCCCTGCTTTTATTTGAAGGAGAGGTTTTATAAATTTGGGCTTGAAATATGATTTCATGCTTCTCTGTTGTTTATATGTGTTATTAGGAACTTAAGATATTTTTGGAGTTGGGGAAGTAAGTGGTTTGTGTTATTTATGTTTTGATTTTGGTTGAAGGTGTGTTGGTCCTTCCTGGATTGTGTCAGGGAACATTATTATTCCTACAGTTTTTTAGTGTTCATTGTTATTGTCTTATACTTGGATTGTGAAGGTGTAGTAAAGTGGGTTGAGAGTTTGTTTTGTGTTGTGTTATAGTCACAGTATGAACTCCAAGTCGATTTTAGGTATACTCATGGGGCTTTGTTCTGAATTGTTCCATTTGGAATTATTATCATTATTATTATCATAATTTATGTATATAGCGCCAGCATGTTACACAGCGCTGTACAATACATAAGAGTGGAGATACAACACAATATATTACACACAGGTACAGGTTATGCCACAGGAGGAGTAGAGCACCTTGCCCAATCGGGCTTACAATCTAATTGTAATATTTACAATTCTAATGGAATTCATGACTGTCCTACCTTGTGGGATGTGTGAGGTGAGAGATGATTTCTTATTGTGGGTGTCGTTGTTCTGATTTCGAGAAATGATTGAGATTGAGTTCTAGCTCTTTTCCCTCATCAGCTATTGTGTTTAGTATTGTATTTTTCTATCTTTTCAGGGGGGGGGGGGGTCTGTCATTTATTATAAATGGGGTATTCATGCAGTATATGAACTCCCTGTTATTATTATTCCAGGGCAAGTGATACTTAAATTTTTTAGTTATGTGACACAGACATACTCCCATATGTAAATCACTGCTAATGTGTACGTTTTCAGTGGCAGATCTTTATGTCACTGTCCATAAGTTGGTCAGTGGTTTCAGAAATGGGTACTTGTGTATAGATACATGCTAAAGTGTCTAACTAAGCTTTGCCTCCTGGCACTGGCCTTTGGCTTTGCTGGAAGAACATAGAGTAAATACAGCATGGTTAAGTCCTGTCCTTTAAAGAAACATGCTGTATATTTATGTTATATGTGAATGGCGGTGTCTCTGACTTTTTGGTTTTATAAATTTTCTGCCCAAAACGATAGGCTGCTCCTTTATGGCCCTTGTACTTGATACTTTGTAAATTTTTGTATTTGACGTCGCAATTTCACTGTGAATAAATAAATCTAATCTATTTCCTGCTATCACTGCCTTAAAAGTCCCCTTGCTCCCTAGGGAGGATAATTGAAATTGTTTTGTTTTCCCTAACTGCATAGTTAAATTGGGATGTTGGCAGATATGGTGGGTTTTCTATTATTTATAGATTTGATTTAGGGTAGAAGATACCCACTTTTTTGTTAGTTAATTCACCTTTTAAGGGCTATCATAATTTTCAGTTCCTGAGCCTCAGCCTGTATCAAACAAAGAACGCATCTCATCATAGGAAATCCAAAAGTGTCTGGGTCTATACAACCTCCTGCATTTTTCAATTTTTAGTTCCTGATATTTACTCTAGTGACTATATGCACTTTTATATTCATGATACATTGTATGACCATTAGTTTATATGGCAATTTATCACATTTACTAAAACTCAGGGTGATGGTACAATTATGACAGCCCTTTTACTATTTAGGAGTACTATGGTTACAATTTGGACCTTTCTATGTTTCATATTACTATTCAAGATTATACAAATATTTATCAATACTGGCCAGGATCTCCCTTGTGGGAGTTTTCAACTTATAGTGACTAAAGCCCCCCATACACCTTTAGATCACTCCATACAATTTCCATTAGATCTACAAACAACTATGTAATCTGATAGAATACATAGTGATTGGAAGGTAAAAAAGGTCCTCATATTACATGGTTTTGGTAGAAGAAAATTTGATTGTACAGAAATTGTATGGTAAGATTGTAAGGTGTATGGGGGGCTTTACCTACAGATTCATAGCTGTATAACTGCATCTGTAAGTTTTATGACACTTTTTATATTGACCTATAGAGATGGACAAACTATCCGCAAGGTTGGAAGTTTGTGGCGACCATCACATGTTGGCCGGCGCACAGTACGGGGCTTTGACCTTCGCCGGTAAGAAAAAGTTTAATGTTCTCCCACCGGCCGGATCTTTCCGCGCCTGAGGAAGAATTTTTCACTAGAGACAGGGTAGAGACCTGGGTCTCCAGTAAAAAAATCGGACAAAAAACCCAAGTGACGTCACTGACGTTACAGTGCATTCCATGTACTGGAAGAGACATCATGCCTGGTATATGGATCGTGGTACCATGTGTTCCATGTACGGTAAGTGACATCACTTCTGGTTTTACCCAATTCAAATTCACCAAGAACAGACAAGCAATTCGCGAATGGACAAGGCTAATGTTCAACCATCACTGCACTATTGACCTAGAGCAGATATGGAAGATTTCACTGCTGTTCACAGTTCTCCTTGCTGGAGGATATGTCATACGGTAGTAAAGACTTGCCTTGATTGAGAAGGGGGACTCCACACAAAGTCTGTCTGTCAAGATTATCGGGTAATCTTTTGCACAAAATAGAAGAAAGAAGAAAAACAAAAGAATACATTATATTGTACAGTTAACATAGCCAAGGGGGCAAATCAGGCTTAGGCTCCACTGCTGTGGACAGAAAACACATGCAAAAATGCATGTGTTTTCTGTGTGGATTACCCGTGGTTTGCGTTATCGCTCTGTTTTTCTTTTCTTAAATTATTTTTAGTCTATTGATTTAAGAAGCAGTTGTGGCGCACTGCCGTTATCAAGACGCGGTAAACTGTTTTTTTACACAGCCGCTCTGCACCTGTGGAGACTCAGCCTAAGTGCATTATTTGTGTATACATAGACTTTAACCTGCTGGTGTGGTCATCCAGAGTTAGTTCAGTAAAGTTTATTTTCTAACAATACTCATCCCGAGCTACACGCACTTGTCCGGAGGAAGACACCATCCCCAGCTATCTTTCTGGGTCCGGTGGGAAAGAGGCGGGGGGGGGGGGGGGGGGGGGGGGGGGGGGGGCACTATTGACGTCCTTATGTAGGAGGCAACGTCTGCATTTTTAATCACATGCATGTGAAGGGGAAAGGAGGGATGGCGGAGAATTGAAATATAATACCTGGAGATCCCATAGCTCGTTTTTATAAAAAGGGCAATACAGCGGCAACGCCTAGGAGATTAAGGCAGGGGTGTACAAACAATTTGGAATGAGGGCCAGGTTTGGTAAGGTGAAACTGAGTGGGGGGGGGGGGGTATTCAGCCTGGCATTCTTTGAACCACTAACATTTAGGGCCCTTTCACACTATATGATTTGCATTGAACAGTACACACCGCCACCGCACATGTTAGCACTTTCTGTGTGTTAGCACTTCCTGTAAATCAATAAGCCATGGAGAGAATCAATGTGAAGATTCCCCAGCACTGATCACCCTAATGCTGCATCTTTATAGTAAATATAATACAGATAGTAGATAGAAGCCAACCACACAGACAGGCACAACACATTGTACCATTCACAAGGAAGGGGGGCTATACTTACTGGACATAAAATTGTAGAAATAGGTTGAAGGTGTGTCAAGGACACAAAATAAAGAGTAACATATGAGTTGTAAGTACTTTGAAATCTCTATACTCTTTCCATAGATCCTGTAATATTATAGGATATTGAAGGACATTGATTTCATTCAACGCAGGGTTTGATATACATTATAGAAGACCTCCAATGTATTTTTTTTCAATTACATATATCTGTATACTCATACCAATCCGCCTCAACAACATAACTACAGTTGAAATGAATGACATTGATAATGTCACAAGAGTGGCACCTGCTAAGGAGCGAGATATTGGTCAGCAAGCAGAAAGGTAACTTGTCAAACAAGAAAAATTGTGTTAGGAGACATGTTAGATCTGAGCAGATAACTCTGATCAGATGGGACTGGTCAGTCCGAGAGAAAGACAGGACTGGTCAGTTCGAGAGCCAGATAAGACTGGTCAATCCCATAGCCAGATGACACTGGTAGATGACCTGATCACAGTGTCTCCTATGTAGCAAGTCATTTGAAGTGTTCCTGGTATACCATGCTTAGTATTTACCAAATGTGGTCCCAAGGAAGGACAACCAGTGCTCTGGTGGCTTGGTCCTGGGAGCCCAATGAAGATCAATGTTTATGGAGCGCAATGGCTGGGGGGGGGGGGTTGACTGCGAGGGTTAGGGATTACATTAGTTAGGTGTAGGTCCGCGTTAAGTATGAGTCAGTTCTATTATTATTAGGGTCACTCACCATTTACTTCAACTGCTGCATCCACATTGCCCTCCACCCCAGAAAAGAGGGAGATAAAATTTCATGTAGAAAAAAAAATATCATGTATTGAATCACGCTGCAGTCGGATCGAATCGCTCTGGATGAAGGAAAACCATCACAGACATATGATAAAGATATTGTATAGAATGAGCCTTGCTGTTGGAAACTGGAGTTTCAAAATAAAATTCATTGAAAGGTAAAAGGCAGACGAGGAAAGTGTACTGTTAATATATATATATATATGTTAATATATTTTATAGAAGGTTTTTTTTTAACCTCCCTAACGGTTACACCAAGCTACACTAAAGCCCCCCATAGACAGGCCGATTCCCGGCCATAGTTGCAGCCGACCAACCGGCGTGCTCGCTCCCGCCGAGCACATAAAGGTTGGTCGCCCGTAACTATGAGGGAGCCCACTTTGAGTTTCGTAGAAAAAAATCCGGCAGGTCGGTTCGCACACGGATCCATCCTGCTGGTTCTTTTTCTGGCCGACTGTGCTGCAGGCTGTTAACTCGGAGGGGAAGTCTCTCCCCCCTTCGAGTTAATTGGCTACAGTCTGACAGGAATCGCGTGTGTTAGTGGAACACACGGGATTCCTGTCCGTTCTGTAGCTGACTCCTTTATTCTACACAGTTGTTGGTAGGTCTAATGAATATTGTAGGGATCGATCTTAAGGTGTATGGGGGGCTTTAGGCAGGCAATTATTACACCCACCAGGTAATCACTGTTACTGTTCAGGGCATTATATTAGCTTTTCTTTGCTAAGGCTGCTTACTTTGATGCTGTGAACACACTGCCCATTTGCTAGCCACTATTGTTCATGCACAATCCCCTTGAACTGCCAATGGGGCTCTGAAGACCAGATCAAGGTCACTTTTTTACTAATACCAGTGATATTGTCCTTATACAGCCCTTTAACTATGATCTTTACCCTTCCAAACCACTGTCGCTGACAGTGATGTTCCTGTTCCTGTGCCAAGCATGTTGCATTGTTAGAATCTCCTCTAGCCATTAAGGAGTTGGAAACGTCGATGGCTTCCTTTCATAACAACAACACCCTTGGGGTAATTGTTTTCCATTAAGAGGCCTATACAAAATACCCTTCTGTACTCCTTCTTTGCCTCCTACAAACACCAAATTGTGCATTTGAGTGTGGCTACCTGCCAGTCCATGAATATGGTCATTGTGGTCCTTCTTACTAAGCCAGATACATACCTGTTGGAACCTGAATCTTGCAGCTCCATTGCATGACAGACTCTTAACCTGAGACGACTTTATCTGAATTAATTTGATACGTAGAATGGCCGTACCTGTGGTCGGCTCTATATCGTTTTGACTTTGGTGTGAATTTTCTTTGAAGGGTTCAGCTTCTTTACTCCTTCCCTGAGGTGGTCATACTGGTTAATGGTACCCCCACCTTTGGTATACATTGTGGTACTAGACAGGAATGCCTGCTCTTGCCCCTATTTTTTGCCCTGGCCATTGAACCATTTGTTGTCCATGATTCATCAGGATCCTGTGCTGGGATTCCTGTATGGCTCTCTACGTAAGAAGATCATGCTATATGCAGATGCTTCTTTCCCTGGCGGATATTGAGAGTTCTTTCAACATTACCTGATTTGGTACCTACTCCAGCCTATCGATTATTGAACTAAATTATATTGAATTTGGTCCTCCTTTTAACCATATTTTGCCTTAAAGTAAAAGCATAGCACAAACGTGAGCATGGCTGGAATGGATAATCTTATCAAAATTATTCTCATGCCCCTTTATCTGCTCCATAATGCCCCCGTTACCATCCCTTAATAGTTCTTTCACATTGGCAATACAATTTTCGTCAATTGCTTTACCAAAAGACACATCCTAGGACCCACCTTAAACAGTTCCAAAAGTCCAAAACCTTGGGGGCCTTGGCACTGCCCAACCCATAGCTCTACTACCTAGCTGGTAAACTCCAACATTTGGCATGTTGTAAAACAACTGTAAAATTGGTGGGGCATTTTTCTTCGACCCAGGCGCTTCTCCATAACTTCTTTGGCACTAAGAACCTCTATGAGGCACTGGAAGCTGGTAGTTTTAATATATCAACAACCTTTTACCATACTCTAGTCACCATACATGTGCTATGGTGGAAAATTAAGTCTCTGCTGGGATTTTCTGATTTGAATATACACACCCCAATATGGGACAATGTGAATTATGTTGAATTTTATATCTGTCCTGTGCAGTCTTATGGAAGCGTCATGGTGCCTGCCGCTCTACTTGACAGTCTTGCTTTTTTCTTTCCACTTCCATGCTCCTACCTCCAACGTAGTCATGCTAACATGGCCCAAAA
>CM070033.1:18106150-18120943 GCA_036250615.1 Ptychadena robeensis
TCAGGATAGAATCGCCCAGAAATTGAATGCATGGTATGCGATCATTTTCGCAAATTAAAATCGATTCCGGAATCGGATGGGCGATCGGATTTAAAAAGGATCGCTGGAAAATTGTGACGTGTATGCCCAGCTTTAATCCTTCTTTCTAGCCAATACTTTGCCACCTTTATTCATAAGAAGATTTTCATTGCTGCCTCTTTGTATTTAGATATGTTAATATATTCATTGCTTTGGCCAATCTTAAAGCACTGCCACTCATGTTTCATGTTAGAAAGAATTTAATTTGCATACTTTGTTGTCATCGGTATCAAGATATACTTTCCCCATCTAACCAAACGTATTATTATTCTGAGAGATATAATAGAAGCGACCATACACAGAGCCTTGTTATACTATTGACTGCAATGAACATTATTTGCAACTACACTGTGATACCTATTCTGTAGTCAAGTGAATGAATGGGACAAGCCAAGGCTTAGCCCTAGCTTGTAGAACTTATTTAGGAGATATTATGTGGAACCATTTGAAATATTTTTAAAATAAAGATAGTTAAAGTTAGTCCAATGCACAACCAGTGTGGGCTCAAAACATACCCGCAGAAATCTTCTCCAACAAAGAACAATGTTTTCTTGCTTTTCTTCAAATGGACAGCAGCATCTATTTACTGAACAGTGGGGAATCAATAGTCATAGATAAACCAGGGACTGGATCCTTGCATCTGGAGACCTCTTGTTTCCTAGTAATAGGAACCTGGGAAAAAAGTCAAGTCATTGTAGATCAGACTTCTCATAAGCACTCTAAAAGCACTCAAAAATAGCTGCATGGAATTATACAAGAAGTCGATGGCAGATTTATTTAGTCTATTGCACTGCAGCACTGGCCATCACTGGGTATGTATAACAGTAGTCACTGTCATAAGATATGGCATCTCTTACTAAATATTGATTATGTTTATGGAGCTAGATAGCTCTGAGCCTATGTACACCCTGTATGACGGTGTTGTCAAACTCATATACAAAGTGGGCCAAAATAAAAAAAAACGTTGGCAAAGTTATGTGACAACCTTCAAAAAAAATCTACAAAAAGGAAATATTTCCTTTTTATCAGATACAACGATGAGCCTTTTCATATGGAAACAAACTAAAGTTTTGCTTAAACATTGAGTCTGGTACAAGCAAATCATAATATTAAAATAACATTTAAATCAACTGTCAAATGAAAGACATCTTTGGCATACTCACACCGTGGGCCATGGTTGTCTCCCGGGCTGCAGATTGACAGTCCCGGGATTGGCTCCCGGGTTACAGGTAGACAGAAGATGCTCCTTGTGTCCTTTTACACAGAAACCAACTACATAGACGTATATCTTCCCTTGTTAAGTTCTCTCTTCCTGCTTTTCTGCAGGACCATGGAGGTTGTAGGTGACCCCTTGCCTGTACATACACTAGGTCATTGCTATGGTTGCTTTGTAGATGTTCTGGCTCTGGTTGAATTTTGTTCTATGGTTTTAGGTATACCTTCTGGTGTTTATTAAAGATGGAACATTCTTTTAGGAAAAGTTACCCTTCAAGAGAACTCATGGAGAACCTTCTGATTGCATAGATCTACCCTAATTGGGTGGTCAGGATCATTGAATCATGTCTCCATTTTACATTTACACCATTTCCAAAAAAATAAGAAGTTCCTTTTTTTGCCACCTCATAAGCAGCATCCACATTAGACATGAGCTGTGGGAAGGAGCTTGCTATTGGGTTTAGTTTTGTACTGACAAGCTGAGCCTGTCTCCTCCAGAACAACCTTGAACAAAATTTATAGCAAAGAAAATATTTAAGAAAATCCCATAACTCTCAAACTCAATAAGGAAAATATTCCACGAGTGGAGGGGACAAGGACGACATTGATAAGATGATTGAGTGGCTGAAATTGGAATTCCATATATCATTAAAGTCTTATAATGGTCCGTTCATAAATGGTCTAAATAAGGAAGCTCACAAACAATTTAAAAGTTTCACAACTAATTACTACACGTATCTGATACAATGAACACAAAGATTCAAGTAAGAATACATGTTTTATGTATTTATCTTTCCATTCATGGAAATGGTAGTTAATCCCAGGATTTGGCTTTAACACTTGGCTTTAATCAAATAATGGAGTTTTACCTTAAGAAACCTGATTCTTACATTCTTGTATTATTCTTCTCAATTCAGCTATTACACAACCATTTACCATGTGAGGAGTCATTATATATTCACAGCAACATAAAACAGTACACAACAGTATTAGCAGAGGGAGTTGATGCTATTTTGATAGCATGAGTTGTGCATTTACATTCTGCATAGCAGTGATAAAATTGACACAGACTTGTTGCTTCTAAGTAAATAGGTGGTCATCAGTAAAATGTGTCTCTCCGTGAGTTGGTCAATATGTTGAGAGAATGGATACTGCTAGTGCAAATTTTAATGTACAGACATTTCCCTTTTGATTGTAAGGGGTAACAAAAGTGCGTCCTATAGTTTGAACAATGCGGTACATACTGTATGTATTGACCATCATTTCTCTTGACAAGATGCATTTCTTAGGTTTGTGACATTGATGCAAACATTGTCACTGGGAGAGTGACATTTCAAAGCAAGTGACCATATCTAATTGTGAAAATACTTTTTTTGTTAAGATCTCCATTTACCTCCTGGTTGGTGCAATTGTTACAATTTTTTGTTGTTAAATGCGCTGAAGGAAATTTATACAGATTAAAATGTAATTGGGACAACTATACATTGTATTACATTGTATTTATGTATTTCAGTACTGGCTAATGGAGAGGACAAGGCTTATACTGGAGTATATAGGGTACATCTGATCTTAAAAAAGAAATGGTTCCATATCATTGGCTCTCATTACTTGTCTACTCACGTGCATCCGGCTAGGGTTTGCATTTCCCCTGATTTCTTGTGCCCTTCTATTAGATAATATAAGAGGTATGTGTTTGCCATATGTGTCTGTATATGATGAACTACTGTAGAAAATACTGAAGGTAGAAAGCTTTTTCAGCTTTTTTTGGAGAACCAACATATTCCTTTGTGATATGAATGTATACCTTGATGTAAATATAATGTTATGGTAAAATGTTCCATTTTCAGAGCAACAACAAGATTTACAAAAACTTTTAATGCAAGAGCTCATATTAAATAAAAAAAATGTAATATAAACATTATTTTGATAAAAAAATGTTTTATTCTATGTCGAGGGACTAATTCTCCTAATTCTTATAATTCTTGCTGACTTCACAATCCCGCAAGACTGGAATGGCGAGACTTCCTACAGCCTCAAGGGGAACATGGGACAGATGTCCCAAATCCCATTGCAGCTGTATGACATTGCGCCAAGGCGCAACATCAGACAGTGGGTGGGGTGCGCTGGGAACATTTTTGACATTGATTTGTCTAGCTTTGATCAAGACAAAATGGACTCCAAATCACCAAGAAGATAAAAGATGTTTTTTTTCAGGACTTGAGAGACATGTAAAAGCTGCATTCCAGAATATAGGTAAGGTTATAGCAGCCGCCCGCAGTTTGCTCATTATTTAGGCCTTATTTTCTTCAGTTTATGGCCTGGTATTTGCCAAGCCGACAATACCGTAACCTATATTTTCTATTATACTTCCAGTGACAGCTATCCAAGCTGCAACATTTGTTTAGTTTAGGGAGTTTACTTATTATTGTTATTATTAACTTTTATGCATATATCACCAACGTAGTACGCAGTGGTGTACATTAAATTAGAATTGAGATACAACACAAGATAATACACACAGGTACAGGTTATGACACAGGCTGAACAGGCTTACAATCTAATAGGGTGGGGAACAGAGTATCACTCCTTGTTACTTCTTTAGGATTGGGCTCTCCCTAACTGGACCCAGATAGCAAAATATTATCCTAGACTATCTTATTCTATCCTATAAAAAAATTTAACTTTGAGCTATGCATGCTTTCAGCGAATGATTTCCAGGTATTCAGGCAACCTTACACAACCTGTAATCATAAAAAATAATAATTCAGTAAAAAATGTAATGTAAATATAAACATTTTTAAATCATATGTGCTTTATATTCTACCTGCCCAGCAGACATACCATGCATGTTATATTCCCTTAATATTCCCTTATATTCCCAAAATAGGTGATCAGACCCCTGTTATATGGATACCAACCTACATCCTATTTTTAGGACAATGTAATACCCAACGTAGGAACAAATTCTGAATGCTGACTTGCTCTGGGATTTTGGGTACTTTGTGATAGGGAATATATTCTAGCTGTGTGGGCAGTTATGATTAACTTACCTCCAAATTACCTGGATGCAACACAGCCACATTAAATAAAGTAAATATACTTTGGCACTGTTGCACACCTAATACCAAGGTGACCCTATGTCAGATTCTGTTGGGCATCGATATAGAATAAGAATTTTTTTACATTTTTCTATTTACAAAACCACCCCCAACTTAACTTTTACCCTAATTAGCTGGTTAATTACAGTCTACTTGTCCTTATAGGGTCAGGCTGTTTGCATATCAACCTCCTTCTTGCCCTAGGGATACTAAGAAATGCTATATGGGACACTGGTGCAAGTAAAAAGTTGCTGTTTTTTAGGGTTGTTTATGTCATGGATGGACCACATAATTGTTGTTACTTTGCTTATACAAAAAACGAAAGGACAGCTTGTTATGTGTTTATGTCAAAACTGTAAATATGTCTCCATAAAATATATCCCAATTCACTGTTTGTGTTCTAGATTACCTGTATTTCACTAATGGGGCCAACCAGATTCCAGATTCCGGATTCCAAATACAGGAAGTGACACTGCAACACCACTTCCGGGGTCCCAGACCTAAAAAGGTTGAGAACCACTGGGTTGGGGTTCTCCAAAACAGACTTATCAAACCATTTTCTAATGTTACAATATGCTCTATATATTGATATTAATATTTATCTGCTGACCATTGCCAAAAGTCCAAAAGGGAAATTCACTGCCACTCTTTTATAACCAGCAATTCAATAATTATCATTTTATCATTTAAATTATACCTTTAATTCATTTTTATGTACTTTTTTTTATAACACTTGTGTGTTCCAAACATTTTTATAATCAGAGATGTCTACTAGACCATTGTACGGACATATTTTATATATATGTTGTACAGGCCTACGACATAAAAAAATTCCATTAGAATCTATGGCGCACTTTTGGTACAGAAATCTGGACCTTGCAAGAGTGCTAGGGAGGTTAAAGGTTCATCATCATCTTTTGCCTTTAAATGTACTTATATACAAACAGACGTCAGCATCCTCTGGCATGCAAAGGGTATTCAGTACTTATGGATATAAATTCTTCTTTGGTGTGTGTGTGCTATGTTTACTGGACATCAGAGGTGAGTCAAGGACACAAGAAAAAGAGTAACATGTGAGTTGTAAGTGCTTTGAAATATCTATACTTTTTCCATAGGTCCAGTAATGTTATAGAATATTGAAGGACATTGATGTCATGACTAGCAATTCAGAATGATACGTGTGATTTAATGGGGCAGAGGTGACCAAGAAGGTCCTTGTGTGGATTTTTCATTATTAGGTCAGCTTTTATGAACTTGTACATTGAATGCTGGCAATTGCTAAGCGGAAGCAATATATGGCACATAACTGTTATCTATGTTACGTCTGAAGTTGACCCCAGAACATCTATAATATGCCAACTTGTGACTTTAGAAGTTCAGAAAAACTATGTAGGCTTATTTATTGAATCACTATTTTGTGTTAATTTGTAAAAAACACCATACAGAAATATTACACGCAATCCAATCACCAGATGCATGAGTATGCCCATTTTCACCACACAAATTAATCAGAGTGGCTGGTTGTTTGAATCTTTAAGCACCAATGGATATTTTTTGTACATCTGCAAAGGCATTGTAGGGGAACCCAATATTAATGGCAAGTGTCATAATTTCACGGATGAATGAGGACCTCTAGTGTGGACTAACAATAGTGCTGTATGAGTAACTTTGCAACCGACATACTAACTTCTGGGGCAAAGTGATAAACCTAATAAAACAGTGCTCATGCCTATTCTTCATTCATCCAGGCCACAGAATATTTGTCCTTTTATCCAGAGAAAGTGACCAGGTAGTCACAAGATATTAATATATTTAGTTATTTCTTCTTAAGTAAAAATATTTAAATTTTATTCCAAAAAGCATTTATGAAAGTGAGGGGCAGGTGCGTTCAATGCCTGCACCCTCACCTTCCAGCGTGAAGACTAGGGACTTCAAAGAGGGGACTTTTAAGGCACCAGTGTCAACAGAATGGTCATCGGTCAAGTATACATCATTTATTGTCACAGTATAAATATATAACAAATGTGCATTACAGTACATATGATTCATCAAATGGTCAATTTATTGTGTTCGCGGATGCCAAGCGGTCTATTTTGACCGCGATGGTCAGCATTACACATCCGCCCTATGGTGAGGCCGGTGGGTCGCACGGCGGAGAACGAGTAGTTGTTTTCCTTCAGGTGCCGGCCCCTGGCTGCATGTGTTTGGGCGTCCGTGCGACGCCATGGGAGCCGTGTTGGACACATCACTGCTGGGGGGCGTGGCCCCAGGTTTCCATGGCGATTGCAGGGGATATAGGGGCGGGTCAGGGCTCTTGCCATGGGTGGATGCGAGGAGAGAGAGCTGACATAATTCCCGGGAGGGAAGATTATCCGCACGCGCAGGTACATGGGATATCCCTCAGCGCGTTTTGATGAATTCATAGAAGTAGATGGGATGTTTACACTCTTATTTGGACACAGGAATTTGTCATTTCCAGCACAACAAAGGGTACAATGTAGGCACTTACAAGTCAACAAATGGGACCCATTATGGGTGTCCCATGACTTTGACAGATACACACACTTGGGGATTATATAATCTCTGTTTTTTCTTTTCTCATTTTGTTTGTTTAGCTTCTTTTGTGGTTTTGGTTCACATTCACACATTTAGGCAACAGCACTTAAAATACGGACGGCCCACGGACCTTGGGCAATCTGTAATATGATATCCACGTCCACATACTTGCATTAGTTTTCACTAGTCCCTTCATATAGAGGTTATATTGGGTAAATGACACTTGGACACTTTCACACTATGGGTATAGTGAGCCCCTAACGGGCAGGGGGATGTTACAAGGATATCTGGAGGTGGATCATTATTTACCCACCACACCTTCTCCATTTGCAGATGGTGGGTGCTCAGGGGCCATGTACCCATTAAAGTCCCCCGTTATCCTGCAACCCTGCATTCCCTGTGCGGGACGCTGGCTGGGGGATTGACCCTCTTTAAACTTGGGGGTCCTGTCCCCATCACGGATGAGCTCTCGACCCATTCCAATAGATCTAAAACTCCAATCACAATGTGTTTTTAACAGCATGGTATGGGCAATCGCAGCAGTGTACACAGTACACTGCCTGCAATTCCCCCCCTCCCCCCGCCTCTCTCCACACAGCCGGCATCATTAATGACGCCGGCTGTGAGAATTGGAAAGCCGACGTTCCTCCATTAACATGGAGGCCTATGGCGCCCCCGCCCCCTTCTGCGTCACCGTGACGTCACCGTGAAGTGGTCGGTGACACCGTAGCTTTCCGGGGATATGCGACTTTCATGGGAGCAGGGCTCGTCATGACCGCTAGGGAGGTTATTATTGTTAGTAACTGGATAAATATAGAAATCTCCTGAGGAAGTCAGATGGCGAAACGCGTCAAAATATTTTATTCCCTACTCTGCACAGCTATTTTTATATATACATGAAATATCTGAGTGCGAGAACAACTGTCTTTAAATATATTCTTTTGTTTATTATGTGATTATTTTGGATTACAACCATTAAATTGTTATTGACCATTTGATGAATCGTATGTACTTTAATGCACATTAGTTATATATTTATACTGTGACAATAAATGATGTATACTTGACCGATGACCATTCTGTTGACACTGGTGCCTTAAAAGTCCCCTCTTTGAAGCCCCTAGTCTTCACGCTGGAAGGTGAGGGTATAGGCGTTGAACACACCTGCCCCTCACTTTCATAAATGCTTTTTGGAATAAATTTGAATTTTGGGATGTGGCACGAATATATTATAGGGCTTAGGGAGCTAGACCATTTTTAGTTTTCTAAAAATATTTTTAAAAATACGGGTGCCACCGGGGCCCCATAGTGAGTTTTTTTAATAGGTTAAAGGGCCCCCCCTCCCGGACCTGCCACTAAGAATTACCAGTAACACCCCTGGTGATCCGATTTAGTCCAACTTTCTGTAATAAAAGTGGTAGGAAAAATGTAACCACCCTGGCAGTCCACTGAGATCCAGATTTTTGTACCAAAAGTGGTACATAGGTTTTCCATCAATTTTATTTTATGTTGTAGGCCTGTAACTTACTGAAATAAGTCTAATCAAGGGTCTAGTAATCATCTTACTAAAATAAAGATTGAAACACACAATTATGTAAACGTTAATTGCTAATAACATTAGATTATCAACAAGAATTTATAAGTCATGGCAATCAGTTTGTTGATAGACCACTTCTCACTAGCCTCCATGGTGTTCATTGTTATATTTGATGAGAAGGAAACACACAATTGTAGATATTTTTCAAGAAACATCAAGGTTGTCCAAATTTTATATTTTGCATAAGTGAAACAGTTAACTCAAAAATTTTAGCTTAGGGTATGTCTCCTCAGCATTTTGTGATCAGTCATGACCATTACGTTAAGCGCAGTGCTTGGCAGGGTCCTGATGGATCATATACACTGTACCTGCCAGACGGATGCACTACGTTAACCCCATGCATTGGCAGATCGGCTCAGCGCTGTGAGAGCAGAGCATTCGCAGGCAGGTTAAGTGTATGTGATCCATTGGGACCCCCCCACTCTTAACGTAGTGGTCCTGACAGATCACAAAACGCTGGCTCCACCATACGTTAAGGATGCGCTGCGTTAACGGATCCCATAAACGCAACCCATGCGTTAGGGATCCGTCAGGGATGCAGTTGTGTTCAAGTGATACCGTTTATTGTCTAACTGAAGTCATTCAAGAAGCAAACTATCTGGATGTCTCAGATCCCTTCTTAAGGAATGATGGTAGAATTTTTGCAATCATGTCAATGAGTACTAGGAGTACAGGAAGGATTGTTTCATGTCTATGATACATTTTAAAAAGTATTTTATATAAGTATGTGGGTTTTGAAATGTATTTTGTTTTGTCATGTTATATACCTGTAAAAGTTAGCTCTACGTACAATTTCTACAGCTCAATCTGTTTATGGCTGTTGTACATATGTGTTTAAAGGGATTCTAGTAATCAAAGTAGTAACAAAGTATGACTTAACACATTTTAACTCACTGTTCCTGCCTACCGTGGTGGTGTATCTTTTCAATTCATATATAATTAATCACATTCTACTGGTTCAGGGGCACAATGCAGGGCTGTGGGATGGCCATTTGGTATCTATATTATGCAAAGTGTATGTTCAATATCATATAGTACAGTTGTAATATATTATTTCCAGCAGGTGGCACACGTCATCTGTTTTTGAAGTGGATATTGTCGAATCTGTTGCGTAATTGTGCTTAAGCAGTCAAAATATTCTTCATAATTTCAAATGTGAAGCAAATGACTTTAGCCAGTCTTATTTTAAAACACAAATTTGTACTGGAATATTTTTCCAGTTATACCCTCATTGCCTCAGCTGTTGGTCTAATACTCTCTTTTCTCTACATTTCTCCACAGCAAAGGTGACGCAGTAGTTGCAGCCTAAAGCAGGGCATAGATATGGGCCAGATCGATGGGCGCTTCGACCGCCGTGCACGCTCACGGCCATCTCTCTGGGCCACAGCTAATGCTGCTGTCCCTGTTTTCAACAGGATCAATCAATCCCGCTCGAAAACAGGGATATCGGACATGACCGTAAACCACGGACACCATGGTAGATGTTGATTGCTTTGCATGGGGACCGCGGGGTCAACATGCAAAGCATCGTCGGAACTGAAGACACAGCAGTGCTGCGCCTTCAGCTCCTTCGATGTCGGCATAAGAGCCAGGAACCTCGAATATCGAGCCGTGTGTTCCCAGCTTAAAGTTAGCCATACACGTATCAATTTTGCTATGGATTTCCAAATGATTGATTGGCGTGCACGTTTACGGTGATCGAGCGCTCAGAAATCAAATGCTGTCAACCTTTAAAATTCTAAATCGACCAAAAATGGGATGGAACAGAGAACCGACATGTCCGTTTTTTTGGGGTGGATCTTAAACCATTAAACCGAAAAAAAACCCGTTGGTGAAGGGCCTTGATCACCTACCATTCCACCTGGCCATATTTCCCTATACGAGCTCTCTTTCCATCAACTATCTCCCATACCAAATATACCTTTATCTGTAATCATAAAATTTTATTATACACATAATGAAATGAAAGGAGTAAATGGTCGTTTTGACCCCTTACTCCTTCCAAAGCCATTAACCTAAAGGCTGAAACACACACTTGTAATTATTACAGATATCAGGTTTTTACTGTATTTGACAACACAGAGAACAGGAAAACCCCGATATTAAAAAAATCACCTACACACACTCAATTCCAAAAAAACAGCTAGAAAGTTTTATATTTAATCATTTAATCAATTATTATATATAAAACCGCAAACCCGACAAATCTACATTTAAACTATAACTCACAACATGAAATAAATGATTAAAAGAAATAAATAAAATACAAAACCCAATACATAGTGAATTAAAATTCTTCCCTATACCTTGGAATGAGCATTTACTCATTCTCAATACATCAACCCCTATCCTACAATAACTGATAAATTATACCACACAAACCTACAAATATTACAAACCTACAAACCTACATTACCAAAGCAATGTTATATGCCATAATTAAATACATTAACATAGAACACATAGAATCAAATTTAACCATTTTGACGATTTCGAGTTAATTGCAAAGCTTTTGAACATGGTATCATCACCAAACTTGGAGATGTAGAGAAGGGTTGGAGGTATACTACAAAAAAAGAAGTATGTCTCTAACACAAATAGTTTTTGCACAAATTTAGTTGAAAGTCAAGTAAAAATTTCGAAAATCGGAATTTCGACTTTAACTTTGAAGTTAATTTATGCAAAAACTACATGTGCTAGAGCAAAACTTTTTTTTTCAAATGTTCCCACAACCCTTCTCAACATCTACAGCAAGTTTGGTGATGATACCTTTTTCAGAGACTTTGCAATCAGCTCACAAATTCAGCAAGTCGAAAAATTTGACCATCTTTATTAAATACTGGTTTCATGTAATAATGAAATTCATGTATAGTTTTGAACTCGAATATTCGAATTGTGAATATTTTCGACGAATACATTTTGCGAATATGGCGGCGGATACAAACATGTGGCAATTCATTTTGAAGGTAATCACGATGAAATCATAATTGCGAATTTATTTTTGCAGTGTATGGCCATACACACAAATTGTGAATATTGAATCGGATATTAGTAGAATTATTCACGAAATATTGATTATTGCCTATGCCTCTCATCACTACTGATGTACATATGTCATATGTGTTGCATAAGTGTCGGTGAGTTACCCACAAACATACAGTGTTGAGCGCAAAGTTTTGGATTATATAGTACTATATTTTCATATGTTTGAATTTGAGATTCTGGGGAAAGTATCATGCATTGCATTTCCAATATTCAAATGAACATGTGCAGATTTTTGCATGAATTACTTCTATGCAGCTGCTATTTCACATTCTGCCACTAGATGTTGCAGGTGCAAGGCAATTTCCCTTTGGGGTTTTTGCAACCCCATGTATGTAGAGTACTGTGTATAATCATACAGTATATATCAGCTCAGAAGCAGGTTTCTGGACACCTGTGGTGTCCTTGCTTACAACCCAGTGTATGTACAGTACTATGTATGCTCATACAGTATATCCGGGCTCAGAGGCAGGTATCTATACACCTGTGGGGTCTTTGCTTACAATCCTGTGTATGTACTGTGTAAGCCTATATATCTGGGCTCAGAGACAAGTTTCTGGGGTCCTGGGGTGCAACCCACAGTTAATACTGTACACTTGCATGCGGCCTGAAGGTTGTAAGTCGAAACAGACATTTTGGTCTTGTCTTGAGTCATTTGTATCTCAAGCCGCTTGTATCTCAAGGGTTCACTATATTTATATGAGAAAAACTCCAGCGTTATACCGGGTCAAAGAGTTTTGTTTATTATTTACAATAATTCTGATATTCATAAAATCAACTACAAACTTAAAAAACTTTATCATAAAGCCAACAAAAATAAAACAAAGTTATATAATATTGCTACATGCATTGCAGTACAACATGAAGCTTAATGATTTAAAAAATATTCACACATTATATGACACACAATATGGCGAAAAGTTAATAGTTACCAAAGCCTCCAGCATAAGTAAACCTAATTTGTGGGATTAATAGCTTTGACTACTGTGGGAAAGATTTCTACAAAATTTTTGATTGTGCCTATAGGAAATGTTTAATAGGGTTAGGGTTCTTCCACAACAAGTTTGTCAAACTATTTCCAGATGCACCAGATTTCATGCCCAAGGGCTAAAGCTAGCCATACATGTGTCGACTCGTGAGCGATCGATTGCCCATCCGATCGATTCCGGTGAAGCCACAGGCGTCGATCGATCTGCCAATCAAGTCTGTGCCTACCACCTTAGGCCACCGATTCCTGAACGATTCTGTTCCCGATCGATCGCTTCACAAATATCAACTCCCCTTGATGTGTGCTGAATCGATCAAAAAAGACCAACAGGTTGGTTCTCTGGCCGATCCGATTTGGGGGCCAAGTCGATCGGGCGGGGTCGATCGGTCAAGGTGGGCTGCACTCAATTTCTCGTCGATCGATCGACGTGCACGCGCCCGGTGACCAATCGGCCAGGAATCGTGTGGGAAATCGCCCCTGTGTATGGCTACCTTTAGAAAAGGAACTTCTTCTGAATTTTGATGAAACTTTGGCAACTTATGATGGAAATACCCTTCCACCATTAACAGAACCCTTTAAGGAAAACACCTGAACTCAATTATCTGGATGGGCTGTCTCACTACTTTTGGCCATATATATATTGTCTGCCTCGGCAGTTTTTGATACAGTTTTCTCTCTTGCTGTTAACGGCGCCTTCTGCCATACAGAGACTGTATTCCATTGATATCATCTTGAGCCAAGCGGAAGTTGTCTGTGTTAGTATAGCGATAAGTTGGGAACATCAAAGCTCTGGGATCATTAGAATGATCCAGACCCAAGGAGTGTCCAAATTCATGGGCAGCCACCAGAAATAAATTGAAATCTGCAACAAAAAAGGGCAATTGTTTTTACAATACACCACATACCTTTAAATTATGTAGAAAAAATACAAAAAGTGTGTAGAACATCATTTGTCATGGAGTATAGGAACAATACATTTTTACATACATTATTTTCATCATCTGTTTTCAGATATTACATGGAGTGATATTGATGGGGGTGAAAGAAACAATCATTTGGTCCTTAGCATATTCTGAAATTGTTTCACCTCAAACATATTCCGCCATATCATTATTTGTTTAGGGAAAAGTTCAGAGGGTCTCCTACATGTGGAGCGATCTCATTCTTATTTTCATAATTTTTTAAGATGATTAAGGTTTTTGGGTATTCATGTACAGTGAGGGTAATATGTATTTAATCCCCTACTGATTTTATGTTCAGAAAAAGAAATGACTGGTCTATAAAAGTTATGGAAGTTTAAGCTGGCCATACATGGGTCGATTTTGCAGTTGGTTTCCCAACAATCGATCAACGTGCGCGTTCCTGGTGATCGATTGTTGGGAAATCAAATGATGTCCACCTTGAGGGGTCAACAATAAAGAATTGAATTTGACCAAAAATAGATCGAACAGTGATCCGATCGATCTTGTGCCATTAAAATAAAAGATTGGTTAAGGGTCTCGATCCTCTCCCATTTGATATGCCCATATTTCCCTATACCAGCTCCCTTTCCTGCAACCATCTCCTATGCTGAATATATATTTATCTGTAATCATAAAAATAAATGGTTATAGGTAATAATAACAAAGAAGGAGTAATGGGTTGTATTAACCCCTTACTCCTTCCAAAGCCATTCACTCTAGAGCGGCAACAAGCACTAAGGCCAGAAAACACACCTGTCACATACAGTAAAAACCTGATATCTGTAATAATTACATTAATTATCACAGATAACAGCAAAACCCGACATTAAAAGTAACCTACACACACTTGATTTCAACCAACCCACTAGAAAGTTTTATATTTTATAATTTCATCAATTATTGTATATAAAACCGCGAACCAGACAATTCTACATCCAAAGTATAGTGATCGACCAGAAAATAACCGTCAAGGTGGATCACCGTGCAACTAGCTTGCGGTGCTATTCTGGCCGATCCCTCCAGGTAGGCACCTCCGTTTTGCGGATGATTGACCAATAAGCAAGCCATGCGAATGTGCACAGCAATCGTGCGCAAAATCGCCTGCAGATATATACGTGTGGGGGCCTTTAGACTGGGTCATTGCAAAAACTTTTCAGTCATTACATTACATATACATTATCTGGTGTGCTTTTAACTGCCCTAGTGGTCGGGACGGCACCATCTCGTCCAGCGCTGCTACTGCTACTATAGCACTGG
>CM070033.1:18129635-18141805 GCA_036250615.1 Ptychadena robeensis
TATTAGTAAGTAGTATCTAATATAAATGCTACATTACCAGTGTCCTGTGCATGTATATGTGCACATTGGTTTTTTTTTAACTACTCGATTCTATAAAGCTAGGCACACATGGGTAAATTCCCGTGCAATCGACCCCCGATCAATTACAGCATGGTGACGTCACCACACTGTGATTGATCGGGGATCAATTAAACGGAAATCAATGTGTACCACATGGGCACATCGATTCCCATTCAATGGGTACCTCCAGGACACATGTTTCTCCCCAGCCTCTAGCCCGTGTGAATCAGAACACATTCACAGGGGATAGAAGCTGGGAAGAAATCCATTCAGACTGTTTCTCTAACAGCAGCTTCAGTCGGCTTCAGTGAAGAACGCTGGCTTCTCCCCCTTCACACTGAGCCTTGGCGAAGTCAGAGCTGGCAGCTGGCTGTGTGAAGAAAGCAGAGCCGGCTTTTTCTATAGTTTACATAAAGATTCTTCTTCATGTAATGTATTGGTGATTGAATAGGGTTTCCAACATGTTGGAAACCCGTTCAATCGAAGCACACACAGGTAGGATTGTAAGCAGATTAGAGTACAATCAATCACCATGACAAATCTACCTGTGTGTGCCTAGCTTAAGAAAGAAAATCAGCACATCAGCTTTACTGCATGGAATCTATTTATAAACATTTCACTCAAGTTTCACACGTTTTCTAAAAGTTTTCTTTATTAGCCTTATAGTCATTACAAAAGCTATAGTTATACACAAGCAACTTGTAATAATGCTAAAAGCAAAACATGACGTTTTACTCATATTGTGATGCTATAAGTGATATATTTGGCGAAGCATAAGGCATACGTAGTGGACGCATTAGCAATCCTCAAAGCTGTCTCATTTATCTGGTCTCGAGTTATGACATCCTTCTCCCATAAAGCGCCTGAATACGGGCGACATCATCTTGTGGCAAGCGGTAGCCTTGTGTGTTCACATAGCTATAGGTGGGGAACATCAAAGCTGAACGTTCGTTGGAGTGTTCAAGACCCAAGGAATGACCAAACTCGTGTGCAGCAACAAGAAACAAATTAAATGCTGCAGGATAAAAAAATATATATATAGATTTATCATGTTAATCACAAGTTTTCTCAATGGACTGAATTTGTTTTAACAATTATTGTGTAATAATAGTTTAAGATTAACCTCATGCCGAGCTGCCTGGAAAGGCTCATGATGACGAGTGTTCTTATAAAATGCTGTTCATTTAAATGGTTCATTATTTGAATAGGCCTGCCTTGCCTGCAGTTCAAGGGCACGTAGATAGGACATGTGGTGCCAGCACAATGTACCCTGGGTCAAATGCATTCTGTAAACCAGGGCTTTTTAAATACATAGTGAGCCAACAATCACCTTAACATAGTGGGCCAACACTTTAACACATTTACCATGCTTTTGTCTCCCATTTTTTGGATAGAGAACTATGAATCCCAGCATATCCTGGGCAGCGGGCACTCTTTGTGATATCACTGGTATGCACCACTGATCTTCCAGGACTAGTAGTTCTCTACTTCCAGACCTGCATCTGGGCAAATTTTGCTCCTGGTTACCCATATGTAACAATCCCAATATATGTGTGAAAGTTCTTGGTGATTGTATTCTTAGAGTTCACTTGGCTATAACATTTGTATTAGTTTTCAGTGTAGTAGTGGATTTCAGGTAGTTGAGAGGGATTCGAAGTTAACTGGCTGCACTAATTGGTTGTTCCAGAAAGAATTCATCTTCCATTTGCTGCTGGTGCCAGTGCTTCAGTGAATGGATGTGGCCAAGCATTAACTTACCTGGCCATTGACCTCCAAGTTAAAGGGGGCATCACTGGTTTCCTGCCCCACATCATCTATTATGACAGGGATATTTTGAGATGAGGAGGGAGGGGAACCACAGAAAAGTACTATGTACTCTGCTTTCATTGCCCGTACCGCGTCATTGAAAATAGCACGGTATGGGTGCACCGCCAAAGAAGCAAGAGGATAAAAACCAAATAGGTTGTTTTGCAGTTTTTTTTATTCATACCATTGTAATTGCAGTTGTTATTTTTTTTTAGGTTCTCATGAATGCTCAGTAATGGTGTGGTGATCACTTTCCAACCACCTGTATCTACCAAGACAGTATTGTGAGACAAAGGGGCTTATTCCCCAGGGTTAGTAAAGAATTAGCATGTATCTTGTATATTTTTAGACTTCAAGCCCACCAAAAATAGTCCCAATGATGTCCATGGTTCAAGAAGCTCTTTGGCCACGGCTGTCCTTAGGGAATACAGGGCTTACGGAATGAATGACTTCCCAATGACTGTTCAGCTAATCCATGTAAAAGCTCATTTAATTTTTATTGCAGAGGTAGCTCCTGGGACTTGACTAGAGCCGCAGAAACATCCATGAGAACCCATCCTTAGGGTTGGTACTCAGTACTAAGGAGACTGATGAGTCTTCTTCTCATTGCAGACAAGGGCCACAGTGGCCTCCTTGGTTGGGCTAAGATTTACATTTCCATCTTTTCTTTTATATAAAAATGCTTATGAAAAAAAACGTATTTAGCAGGATGTGGTTAATCAACCAGTAGCCTGATTGTGTAATTTAATGTTGATATGTCATAGTGATTCGTTTCTCTGTATATGGACACGTTACATGAAAAAAAGGAACAGTCTATGTAAAACAGGCTCGTGGACAGAGATAGACACTGAGAACAGAGTCAGCACTTCTGTGATCCAAAATCCACAAATGACTGGCTTTAAAGGGAGTGCATCACTAACATAGACAATAGACATTATTACATTGTGGTGGGGTGTTTCTGGTATTTTATCTACTTGCCTAATAAGCTTTGAAAGTCATTGTGCATAACTTTACTGTGCACATTGTCCAGGAATGGTCATTTAGCTAACCATTCAGGCTAATACAGTGGTTTTATGTACTAAATATCGCCCAAATAAAGTCTCTGGTGCCCCAGATGTGCCCATTTGCAGTAACCCTCTCTTCCCTGGTGTGATTTTACCACATCCATCACACCAGGTTAGAGAGCGTTAACTGCAAATGAGCACATCTGGGGCACCAGAGACGTTATTTTGGCGAGATTTTGTACATAGCAGCATAGCTTTGTGCCTGATTTTTGTGTTTCCTCATTTATTTTATTAAAAAATTTTTTTTTCTATTTTACATAATTGTTTGTTTCAAACATAATAATATTCAGGATGTCTATTAGTCCCTTGTACGGACATATTTTCGAAAGATACAGGCCTACAACATAAAGAAATTTACCATTGAAGTCTATGGTGCACTATTGGTACAGAAATCTGGACCTCAGCAGTGCGCTAGGGAGGTTAATAGATCCTCATGTCTTTTAAAAAATATGAAATGAGAAGAAGACTCATCAGTCTCCTTAGTACTGAGTTATCAACCCTAAGGATAGGTTTTCATTGATGTTCATTCTGCTCCAGGCCCAGGAGCCACCTCGGCAATAAAAATTAAATGAACATGACCGCGGGTCTCCATACAAAGCATTGGCTGAGCTGGAGAGAGAGCAGAGCTCTCTCTCCAGCTCTTCTGATATCTGACAGCAGTGAAATGACGTCATCACGCTGCTGCAGGGAACATCGGACGGCTCAAATATCAAGCCGCCTCTTCCCTGCTTTAGAGTTCAATGGAATTTGCTTGTTCTTGCACCCAATCAGGATGAAGTTTACAGACAATCAATAAAGTTCACAAATTCGATAGAGATCAATTTGTAAGATTTAGCTCTTAGGTCCATCTCAGTAAAGTTCGTAGTCATACATGAGCATTGGGCACATTGATTAATTCATTATGAAACCATATGGAATCAGAGTTCTGATGTTTGGTATTATAACCAAGTAAGGTGGAGAAGCAGAACAAGGGTTTTTTTTATAAAAAGGCAGATCTTAGTCAGCAGGATGTGGCCTGGTGTATTAGTAGTCTGATCATGTCAAGACTTACTTGGAAATCTGTATTCCCAGTTTTGTCTTTTATTGCACGTTCGATAAGAAGGGTCACATTATCCTTACAAATCTAATTTTTATATTTTCAGGTGGAATTTATAAAAATTTAATTTTTGAAACATATAGAAGGTGAATGAAGGATAAGTAGCAAGTATAAGTCATTTGTCTACAGACCCTAGAAATCCGAGTGTCTGATCCTATAAAATCATTAAATCAAAATTGAGAGAGAAGGAGTTGGGAAAACACCTCCAATGGTGTTCAAGCTAACATCATTGTACAAGTATAGGATTTGAGTTCAGACACATCGGATGATTAAAAAGTCATTAGATTTTATTTACCGACCATCATAAAAACAGCCTTTGAAGATATTCACAGGGAGTTACAGCAAATACATATTAAATTGCAAAAAAATATTTTTCCATACAACCAACATGGAGTGTGTAAATTGTGATGAATACACAGTGCATTTGATTCTTTAGCTCAAGCATAAAGAATCAAATGCACTGTGTATTCATCGCAATTTGCACACTCCATGTTGGTTGTATGGAAAAATATTTTTTTGCAATTTAATATGTATTTGCTGTAACTCCCTGTGAATATCTTCAAAGGCTGTTTTTATGATGGTCGGTAAATAAAATGTAATGACTTTTTAATCATCCGATGTGTCTGAACTCAAATCCTATACTTGTACAATGACGTTTGCTTGAACACCATTGGAGGTGTTTCTCCAAATCCTTCTCTCTCAATTTTGAAAAATGTAATTTTATCATGTTTAATAAAAAAATGCTCACTACAATGACATGAGTGATAATGAATGTAAAATTGATTATAAATGTAAAATTAATATTACATATAGAATATAAATGGAAGCCATTGTCTATTGTGTGTCTTTTCCTGCAAAAGTCTCTTTTAGGGCTACAAACTTGTACAGTAATGTCCAAAGTCTGCCATAGGGGCCAAATGTGGCCAGTGTTCAAAGTTCCATCAACAAGCAGCTTCAGCCGGAAAATCAATGATATACAGAAGAAATGCTCACTATGGGTGACACTATTTCACTCATAGAGGGAGGGTGCCACCAGGTGTTGTGCCTGTTTGTGCTCACTGCATAATCCTTACTATCAGGATGCAACATAAAGCTGAGCACTGGTGAGGAATTTAATGCCACCAATACATGGGTGTATTGTAAACAAAGGGCTTATGTTAATGCGTGCAGCGTATGCTGTGTAACTGGTGCCTTAGCTTAATGCTAATGTGTGCATTTCTTTTCCACAGCACAGGCCCTGAATATTATGGTTCATAGAATGCCAGGCTGAATAGCCCTTTGCAAAAAGTTTGGACACCCCTAAACAAACATACAACTAAAATGAAAAAAAATTTCCTTTAAAAAGAAATTGCAGTTTAACATGACTACCTATTATAAAATGTATATAGAGAGAACAGCCCAGCTTGAAGTTTTCAGGTTTTGGGTGTTGCCAAGGTGCAGCTGCACCATGCCACCCGTTATCATCCAGTAAGTTTTTTGTTTGCTTCCCTTAAGCCATTAGCACCCCTCTGCTCGCAGTCAGAAGTATGTGTGTCTCTGCTGCTATAATCAGATTCTGCTAATCTGCCTGGCAGTCAAACTAAGGATCAGCACTATGGAATGGGACTAGACATTTTTTATTGTTTTCATGAATTACCCCCAACATCCCATTAAGAATACAAATTTACCTGCTCTGCCATCTGTCCATGTTTCATCTTCATCAAAGTGAGCATCACCACCGATTCCTAAACCGGGAAAGTAGGCATGCGCCAACACTCCACTTCTACCATCAAAAGGTGACTGATCATTGTGAGCTGCAAAACAAATATAATTTCACATTTTAAAATTTGGAACTATAAGATGCACTTTTTTGTACATATAATAGGAGGGATGAGACTGTGCCCAAAAATATATTTGGCGCAATGTAAAATCTAAATAGCATCAACCCACTCATCTGTTAATATTGTAATAACTGATTCTGTTGTTGCAAATCTATAATGTGACGTTTCCCATGTATAAATAGCTGTATAATAGTTGTGTGAGTAGAGGCTATTAGCATGAGTTGTGTTTATTCACATTCCACATTGGGCATTGCAGCAAATATATTATGTGACACAGGCTCATCTCTTTTGCCATATGTAAATTGCTGCTAATGCGTAAATTGTATTAGCAGCAATATGTAAAGCATATGTAAATTGCTGCTTATTTTCAGCAGATCTTCTAAAACCAAAAAAACAGCGGACAGCAGACTTTTTTCCGTTTGGACGGACCTGGCCAATGTTCGGCCATCACTAACCACAAATAAAATTCTTACAAAGTGAACACACTATAAACAAATTATAATTTATAAATTTCAGTCTATTTAAAATAAATGTCTAGCAATAATAACAAGATTTGAATGAACGGACCATATTTACTTACATGACCTTGAGAATTGAATAAGTATATCAGCTTGACCATTTTGGACTTGATTAAAACTAAGTGGGGTGACTTGGCTCCATACTTCGAAAGCTCGCTTTATTGAGTCAGTAACCACATTCATAGGCAGGTCAGGAGTGAAATTCAGAATTCTTCACAAAAAAGCAAAACAATAAAATAAATATGGTATTATTAGGAATAATGGACACATATGGTACATACATGTTCGTATGGTACATACACTGTATTCAGGGGGGCCCTAGGCAGATTGGTGCCTGGGTGAGCACCCCCTCTGCCCACCTGGATAAGCACCTCACCTGGATGAGTAGGGAGGACAATGATGGTGAGTCACAGACTTACGGACTCTGTGACTCACGAGCAGTCCTACAGAGACCCACAGATGATTTCTCCTCAGGTAGCCACACGCTAAATAGACAGGCATGCTGGTTGAGGCATTTTACCATCCGAAAATGCTGCCCCTCCAGCAAGATTTCACCCTGGGCAACTGCCCATATTGCCCCTATCTAAAACCGCCACTGACTATTACCAGAAGTATCAGAAATTTTGACTTTGTGAGTTTTTTACAAAGCCCCTAAACATGGCATCATCATAAATTGTTTGAGAAGGATTGTGGCAACATGACCAAAAAAGCTTCTCCCCTCTAAAGGGTGTGGAACAGTAAATGTACTGACTTTGTTGTAGTAATTCTCAACTATTTATGTGAAACTTACCTGTAGGTCAGGGAAGTTTGTCTCCATCTTGGTCTTCCAGGAACATCTCTGACTTCTTGAACATCAGGCATGCCACATCGGGGGGTTTTCATCATGTTCATTGTGCTGGTGTCTAGCCTCCCTGTTACCCTCATTCCAAAAAACCTTTGCATTTCTTTGATCCTCTCTGCGTAGGTGTTTCTTGTTTTGTTTCTAAACGTGTAGAAGTTTTTTAGGTAAACCTTGTAAAAAAATGACACGTTGGTGTAAATTTTGAATTACAACAAAGGGAAATTTGGACTAGCTAACTTGAGAGTTCATTGCAAAGCCCCTGAACATTGCTGGAGATGTAGAGAAGGGCTGTGGTAACATTGAAAAAATAAAGCATTCCTCATGTAGTTTTTGCATGAATAATGTTCAAAATCAAATTGAATTTTTGACTCAGCTTTGAACGTTATGCAGGTAAAACTACATGTGCTAGAGCAATACTTTCTTTTTGAAATGTTCCCACAACCCTTCTCTACATTTGCAGCAATAACTCCAGGATAAGCTAGTCAAAATCTTGTGACCATGTTTAATTGCTATAACAATTAAATAAGATGAATATTTATTTGTGCATAAAATAACAATATATACTCTCAAAAAGTAAAAAATAAAATATTCTAATACAAGGTCACAATGAACTCCATATGATTTGGATTATGGTTTAACACCTGGCACGTCATATATTTCAATTTATGTGGTCAATGGATAAGCTTTTTTACCCATTGATTTGAAATGTTAAAAGAAAAGGGTTATACATTGAAATTTATTATCAAAGGAAGAATACATGTTTTATCTTTTATGTTATTTGAAAAACCTTAATAACAAAATTATTTATTTTTCAAAGTAATTTTTTAAAAAGCATATATTATAGGCGATGTAAATTTTTTATCACCCATTGGGGTCCCCTGTTTTGCTTTTACCCCCCATACCTCTTTCGGTGTGAGGGAGTAAAGGTGGGGGAAGGGTATGAAGGTCCCTTCGACTCCTTCTTCTGGGTCATTTGGGTTGTGATTGACCTCATAGGGTCCAAAGATGTGAGTATACATACAATGATTTTATATACATGTATTTCATTAACTAAGATTTTGATTTAATTTTAGCTTCCAGAAACCCATGGAAGATCAACTATGACTTGTGGGGATGTTTGACAGATAATCCACCTATGTTGAAATTTTATGTTATAAGATAGCCCTTATGTTCAAGCTTATTCTGAATTAGATCAGATTTTGTTTTGTATAATTTATTTTATTCCTGCAAAAGTCAATTATAATTTTTTTTATTGTATTGTGTTGCTTAACCTCCTGTGCGGTTACTCCGACTTAACTCTAGAGTAACTTTGCTTAAGTTACAAACTTACCCTGAGTCACAGTTGGGAATACTCACCTATTCCCGGCAAGATCGTGGCGAATATCATGTAGAATATCGATGAATCAACCGATCTCTTCCAGGTCTGCCTCTTTGGCATTATAGATAGAAGAGACAGTAGGGGCAGCACCATTGACCACCATGTAATTAGGCTTTTTTCAGCACATCTCCAGCGCCATCAATGATGCCGGGGATGTAAAGAAGGTGGAGGGAGAGCAGAGAATAGGGGTGCTTTACGTGCCATGGATATAATGCTAAGAGTGTTAAGAGACCTTAAGGCTTATTTATAATAAATATATATATATATATATATATATATATGTATATATATTGGGACGAGGAGACATTTTTTTAATGTAACAATATGCTGTATATATTTATATTAGTATTTTTCTGCTGACCATTACGAAATGGAAGGGAAATCCACTGCCACCTTTTTATAACCAGCAATTCTTGAAGTGTCAGTCAACTGTGTTTGACCAGGGTTGTTTTTCCATTCGTGTCCTTTAGACCAAGGCTCCACTGGGGCAGTTTGTGAACGATTTAGGACTTTTTTTCTGACAGAAATGCATGGTATCAGACGCTGTGGAAATAGAGCCTTACTGAATGTTGGTGGGAGAAACCATAAGTCAGGGAAATGAGGGCAACAGCAATTTTGACAGAGTGACAAGCAATGAAAGAAAAAATATTTACGATGTGTATGCTGCTGTCTTTTCTACTGTGCAGTTGCTGCCTTCTTAACATTTGACTTCTAGACAGAGAGGAGCTAAGAAATGCAATGTATTAGGCGAAGAGGCCTACATGACAGGGACGAGAAGGGGAAAGTAGTACAAGGAGTCAAGTATAGGAGTCAAGTATAGGTTAGGTAAATATTTGGTGCAGGGTAGAGTTGTTGTGAGTTATCCGATTGGAGGACAGCCCAGGGAGGGGCTGCAGGGAGTCAGTGGGGGGTATTGAGCCAGATTTGGTACCATTTACAAAGAGTTCAGTGAGGTGTAAAGATCCCCCCCCCCCCTTCCTCCCTTTAAGGCAAGGAAATGTTTTAGTAGATGGATAAATAAAAAAAAGCAAAAATATTAGGTGCTGGGGAGTATCATTTATGAAGGTTAAGATGAAGGAAAGATGATGGTTTAACAATGTTAAAATTAACATTGAAAAATTTAAACCTGGTCGGAGGAAACTAGCCCCTCCTCCCCCCATGTTCTTCTATTTTGTATTATAATTTGGGATGCCGGTCATGTAGGTGGGAAGGAGTGAGAGACCTACATTCTTGTATATAATGTTAAAATTAACATTTTAAAATTTTATGATTTTCTTTCAGATGTCATAGCGTCGTTGGTGGGTTTCGGGTCTTTGAAGATGGACAATTTGAATTAATAAGGTTGGTGGGAACCATCTGATGGTGGTATCTCCTGTTTTTAGGTCAGGGTAAACTAACCAAGTGTGGTGTGCGATTTCAGTGGACATGTTGGTATCCTTAGTTGTCCTCGAGTCGATGAGTGGCTGCTGAGGGCCTTCATACATACAAGGCGGCAGGCACTGAGGATCGACATATATATATATATATTGAGAATGTGAAGGGACCTTCAAAGATTTGGAACCAGTAAGGCTGAATGTTAATAATATGTTATTAAGATGTTATCTTTTGTATTAATAAATTGCACTATGGCCATTTAAATCCATCTAAAGTGTGTAGTGTATACACTTTAGGTGTATGATGGGTTAAGATTTGGGGATTTAGGGTACATGACGTGGTTGAAGAATGCAGGTCCATCTGCCCTATCCAGGCTATGGTTTAGTGTTTTCTTGTAACAAAAAATACTGTTAACTAATGTTGTGCTTGTTTAGCTTGTTCAGCATTATTTTGAACACAAGGCTAAATGAATTATTCCCAACACTGATTACCAGTAGGAGGCATTCGTAATGAAAACAATACAAACCAATGAATGAAGTCACATACATGCAGATGAGAAGGTTACAGATGTAAGACCTGACAGCTGGATCCCATCCCCTTGATCTAAACTGAGCTTATGCAGTATTTTAACAACCATTAGCTTTTTTCAGGTAAAATGGGAGGTAAACTTCTAGTTATAATCAAGTTATCACGCATATAATACACAAAACTTAATACACAATAAGCTTACCTCGGCAACCTTGCGATCATCGGGAGCAAAATCTCCATCAGTTTCCATTGGTGGTGTTGGCATTGCATGTATGCCATAGCACAGGGTAAAGAGCATCAAGATTTTCACTTGGTTCTGCATTGTGGCAGTCTGAGCACACAGCCTGTGCTGCCTTCTACACAATCTTCTTTTATAGCAGAAGAACGGCTGCCAAGAGACACATTTCACAACTCACTCTCCTTCCTAATATTTCATTAATTTTCAAATATCTTGCTTGGATTGACCCATCTTGGTTGGTTTCATGTAATCATCTTGTCTATAGGAAACTTCCTTTGTTTGTGTAATTCAGTTGGTAAAAAAGAAAAGAAATAATTAAATAATTGTACTTGAATATATATATGAATGTACCTAGGCATGAATGTACCTATAGTTACTAACAGATTCATAGCTGTATATCTGCATCTGTAAGTTGTATAGCTGGCCATACACCTTTAGATCTCTCTGTCAGATATCCTTCAGATCTACCAACAATGTAGTGCCCGGTCCTCTGCGATTGAACACAGGTAGACTTGATGGTTTAGAAAGTCATATTTCATGGTTTTGGTAAAACAAAAGGAGATCTAAAGGAAATCTGACAGAGAAATCTAAAGGTGTATGGGGACCCTATGACACTTTTGATATTGACCTAGAGCAGATAGGGAGAAATTTCATTGCTGTTCACAGTTCTCCTTGCTGGAGGATCTGACATAAGGTAGCAAAGCCTTGCCTTGATTGAGAAGGGGGACTCCACACACAAGACACTATGCAGAGGTCAAAAAGGTCCGCAAAGGGAAACAGTTTGTCTGTCACATCATTAGGTGTTCTTTTGAACAAAATGATTATTATTATCATTTATTTATATAGTGCCAACATATTATGCAGCGCTGTACAATAAAATAGTTAAGACACAACACAAGATAACACACAGGTACAGGATATGACACAGCAGGAATAGAGGACCTTGCTCGGATGGGCTCACAATCTAATTGGTTGGGCACCAGGCATGGTTGTGATGCAGGGGTAGGGGTGAGAAGATGGGTAGGAGAGACTGTCCAGAATACATTCTATTGTACAGTTAATATAACAAAAGGGGCAAATAAGTGTATTATTTGAGTATACATACACTTTAACCTCCTGGTTGGTCATCCAGAGCTACTCTGGCATACGTACCTGTGCGGAGGGAGCCTGCAGCATTTCTCTGTGTCATCGATGATGCCGAAGAGGCAGGGGTGTCGTTTTTGACCTCTTTATTAAGGAGTAATGTCTGTTTTTTAAATCACACACATGCAAAGGAGAGAGGAGGGAATTGTTGCAGTTTATCATTTAATCTGCCACGATTGCCCATAGCATGCTTTTGAAAAATAGTGGGCTACAGGGGCAACACCCAGGAGGTTAAGGCAGGGGTGTGCAAACATTTTGCAAAGAGTGCCAGGTTTGGTGAGGTGAAATTGATGTGGGGGGGGGG
>CM070033.1:18148391-18159217 GCA_036250615.1 Ptychadena robeensis
GTTAAAAGATAGGGGGAGAACCGAACTCGCCATATGTTCGCGAACATGGGCGAACGCGAATAGTTCTCGCCGCGAATAGTTCTCGCCGCGAATAGTTCTCCGGCGAACAGTTCGGGCCATCACTACCTCTAAGTATTTATGTGACATTCAGCATTATCTACCCCTTTCCTCCATGACCTTCACTTTCATTTACTGTATTTTAACAATGGAGGTTCATCGTCACATGTGGGCCTTGTGTAGACCACCCTACCAATTGCAGCCCCTAGAAATGTAAACAGCATTCTAAATAATGTTAAACTAAACATCTATAAAGGGCATTTGGAAGCATTTTCCTCCTCTGTTGGTTTCTATTCTTTTCTCATTTCCTTCAGCTAAGGTACAATTTTCTTTTTGCAGGGAGCCAATGAACATTTCCAGATCTTCCTTTGTAGCCAACACTGTGTCACCTATATTCTAATCTATAAGAAGATTCCATTGCTGCCTACTTTGTATTTATATATGTTCATTGCTTTGGTTAATCTTCAAGCAATGCCTCTCGTGTTCCATGTACCGGAAGTACCGGAAAGACTATCAATTGTATCACTTGTTGTTATCAGCATCAAGATATATTCTCCCACCTTACCATACTGTATATTATTTTAATAGAATGGGACCAAACACAGAACCTTGTTGTACTAGTGACTGCAGTAAACATGACATACAACTACACTGTGATATCTATTCTGTAGTGAATTTATTGGTCAAGCCAAGTGATAATCCTTGCTTGTAGAACTTATTTATGAGATAATATGTGGAACCATTTGGAACACTATTTAAACAAAGTTAGTCCAATGCTCCACCAGTGTGGGCTGAAAACATACCTGTAGTAATCTTCTCCAACAAAGAACAATGTTTTCTTGTTGTCCTTTAAGTGGACAGCAGCATCTATTTTCTGAACAGTACTGGGGAATCCATAGTCATAGATAAAACGGGGAGGTCCTAGCATCTGGAGACCTCTTGTTGCCCAGTAATGGGGACCTAAAAAAAAAAGTCAAGTCATTCTGGATTATCAGACTTCTCACGAGCACATATGGAAGCATATCAAGAAGTTCTAAAATGTACAATAAGGTTGCAAGGTAAAAATGTCATGTAAACATTTTAGAGTACCTAAGACCTTATGTTGCTGCTTTGACATGTGTCATTACTCTCATGGCAGCTTAATTGTCTGTTGGACTGCAGCACTGGCCATCATCTGGTATGCATGACAGTAGTCCCTGTCCTGAAATATGGTGGCTCTCACTAAATATTGGCTATGTTTAGCTGTACACCAAGTATCACAGGGTTTTCAAACTCAAATACATAGTGGGCCACCATGAAAAACTTGGGCAAAGTCAGGGCAAACCTTGAACATCTACAATTGAGGAAATGTTTCCAACTCATCAGATATAACAATAAGCCTTTTCAAATGGAAATAAACAAAAGTTAAAAAATTTTGCTTACGTATTGAATCTGGAATAAGCAAAGTGAAATATTATAATAAACATGAAATCAACTGTCAAGTAAAAGACATCTGTGGCATTTACTGCTTAAAAAACCCAGTAACAAAACAATTCCAAAGGGCTAAATATAATCACACTAGGGGCAAGATTTGGCCCCCGGACAGTAGTTTGACAACCACTGCTATCATAGCTGGTTGCAGATATGGAAAAATGCAAAGTAGGATCTTTAGCATGGTAGCAACCATTTAGCTCCCCTTGTCAACTCGTATTGAGTAGAGATTGTCAAATTTTTCGACTTGCTAACTTCGTGAGCTGATTGCAAAGCCTCTGAAAATGGTATCATCACCAAAATTACTGGAAATGTACAGAATGGTTGTGGGAACATTAGAAAAAAAAAGTTTTGCTCTTTGCATAAATAAAGTTCAAAATTAAAAGAATTTCCTATTTCGAAATTTTGACTTGATTTTGAACTTAATTTGTGCAAAAACTATTTGTGTTAGATACTTGTTTTGTAGATACTTTATATTATTGTAGTATACCTTCAGCCCTTCTCTACATCTCCAGCAAGTTTGGTAATGATACCATGTTCAGGGGCTTTGCAATTAACTTGAAATCGTCGAATTTTTTAAAAAACATTCGTCCATCTCTAGTATTGAGTAGAATTTCAATATTTATACAGAAGATACCCCTTGTGTCCATTTGCACACCATCAAAAAACAACTACCGAAAAACAGTGGTGGGCAACTGAGTTGATATGGAGGGCCACAAGTGCGGGCCACACATAACATTCTCAATTTATACTGACTTGTATAAGTATGTTTTAATGAAACAAACGACAGCACGCATAGCTAAAAGACATTATGTTTCATATTTTAAGTAACAACATTTTAAAAAATGATACTTCAAGAGTTAGGGAACACTGTAGTGTGCACATTTTGTGTCATGTATCATCAAGGGTTATGTGCTTCAAAGCCATTGATTATATCAATGGGGAACATAATCTTCAATTTGACAGACAGATGAGTTCCAATGCCCTATGCATTAATAGTTAGGTTTGGGGGGCCTCAAGTAAAAGACTGAGGGGGACCGCCAAAGAACACCCAAAGGGCCGCAGGTTAGGCACCTAGAACCTAGAAGAATATCTTCCTGATTAACTGAGAATAGAGGTTGTAGCTGACCCCCTGCTTATACATACACTAAGCCTTAAGTAATTGCTATGGCTGCTTTGTAGATCTTCTGGCCCTGGTCGAATTTTGTGCAATGGTTTTAGTTACACCTTCTGGTGCTTTTTGGAGATTTTTTTTGTTGGGAGGCACGTTTTCCTTGGAAAATTTATCCTCACTCATCCTCCACATCCTTCTGATCAGGTTGATCTTCCTAAATTGGCTTATCAGAATAATTAAATCATACCTTCATTTTACATTTGCCCCATGTGTTTTACCTTTAAAAAAATAAGCAGTTCCTTTTTCTGCCACCTCATAGGCAGCATCCACATTGGACATGAGTTGTGGGAAGGAGCTTGCTATTGGGTTTGGTCTTGTACTGACGAGCTGAGCCTGTCTCCTCCAGAATGACCTTAAACAAAATTTATAGTGAAGAAAATATTTAAGAAGATCCCATAGCTTAGCAAACTCTGTAAGGAAAATACTTTCCATGACTGGACCATTTATAAATGGTCTAAATAGGGAAGCTCATAAACAATTTAAAAGTTTCACAAGTAATTGCTACACACGTCTGATACAATGAACACAAAGATTCAGATAAGAATGCACGTTTTATTTATTCATACAATGTTATGCTTGCCATACACACCCCGACTGGTGCAGACAGACCAGCTCAGATGAGCTCCGGAATGCAAACGTGATGACGTCATCACGTTTGCATCCTGATGCATTATGGGGCTGCACTAGTCAGCCGGCACCCTTTGCGTGCCGGCCATTACCTTCAATGAAGACGCCGGTCTTCATTGAAGTTAAAGGCATTGGCTTCCATCGGCCAGAGATTATTGGACATGTCCGTTCTCTGGCCGGCCAAGCTGTGGGGCGACAGGGATCTGTCGCCCTATGTGGGCACATGCCGATAAGCGGCCTATTTTTCTGCTAACCGACGACGCGAGCGTGCACGCCCGTCAGCCAGGTGAAAAATCGGCCGCTTATCGGCATGTGTATGCCAGGCATTAGTTCTCCCAGGATTTGGCTTTAACACTTGGCTTTAATGAAATCATTGATTGACTTGATGCTCACATTCTGTTATTCTTCTCCTCAATTCACTCAGCTATTACACAGCCATTTACATATGGGAGGAGTCATATGATATATTCACAACAACATACTGAGCTCACAACAGTATAAGCTGAGGGAATAATGCCATTTTGAATTTCAAATAAAATTGTATGACACATTTGTAAATAGATGGTCATGGGTAAAATGTGTCTCTCCATAAATTGGTGAGTGTGTTTAGAGAATGGGCACTTCTAGTGACAATGTTATACATATTCTGACCATAAGATGTGCAGATATTTTCTTATTGATTTAATATTTTATCACTGAGTGAGGGACATTCCAAAGCAAGTGATGATACATAACTAACTGTGAAAATATGTTTTTAGTTTAGATCTCCATTAACCTTCCAGTTCAGTGCAGTTGTTTCTTTTTGTTGTTGTTAAAAGTGCTAGGGAATTTGGCAGGGAATTTTTATCGGAAAAGCGGAAGTGACGTCACTGACGTCACATCCGGTAACTGGAACACAGAGTTCCTGGTTCTGATTGCCAGATGTGACGTCGCTGATGTCACTCCAGTTTTTTTTTCACAACAAGACTGGGTTCTCTACCCAGTCTCTTGCAAAAAGATTCTTCCTCCGGCAGGATCTAACTGCTCCTGATCCTTCCGGTGAAAGAATAGTGAGCTCCTTCCTGCTGGCGAACGGGACGAACACCCGTACTGCTCGCCGGCTAGTGCAAACATCCTCGTTGCAAACAGTTGGGCCATCACTAATTGTAAAATATATTTTTGCTACCTATTATGTTATGCCTTAAGTATTGTACAATCCAATATAAACAGGTGAAGGTAAATCTATCATTTCTGGAAATTTTTGTAAAATGAAACTGATTAGGCATAGCTGTTCTCAGAAATAAATATTAGGACACCACTAGAGATGACTGTGCAATCCAGGTAATGTGGTACTAAGAAGAATAGTAGCAACCTTACTGTTTTTCAACTTTTAGTTTTTATTAAGAAATGTGGAATGCTTCCCCTTTTTCTGTTAGCCAAGAACTAGACCAATGGCTGCCAGGCCAAATATGTCTTTATAAGGTATCTGAAGCAAAACCACACAACATGAACATATACTCAAATGTTGATTATTCCACATGCTGCTTGATAGTACATGGTAGTCTTTTTTCACCCTCTCTGTGTCTAATCTCCACTGTACAAGGCTTTGCTAAAGGCTGAATTTAAATGTCTCTCTTCAACTAGTCTTCTAATTCAGCCGTAGCGATAGTCTTAAGCAGGCCATACACGGGTCAGATTTTCAATCAATCAACTTAAAACAATCAATTTTTAAGTCGTTATAAAATTGTATGTCGATTGTATCATCGATTTTTTATCTATTATTTTTTCACTCGACATAACAATCGATCCAAAATAGTCCGATTGAAATTTCAATCAGAAGTGAGGTAGAATAGGTAGAAAAAAAATCGATCAAAAATTGGTTGACCACACTTGGTTCTCAAAATACTGAACCAATTTTCAATCGACCGATCAAAATTTACCATCCAGTCCGATCAAAAAACGACTGAATTTTCACTCAATTTTGATCGGATTAAGTCGATTTAACCAGGTGGGCAAAACTCAATTCTCAATCAACCGACTAAAAAATTTATCGTTTTGAGTCGATTGATTGAAAATCTGACCCGTGTATGGGCTGCTTTAGTCATACACGGCTCAATGAAGAAACAAATTAGAGCAACATCAGGCACCGTGCGCACTCACGGCACCCGATGTTGCTCTAATCTGTTACAAGATTTGAGCCATCCACAGTTCCTTCGAGCAGGACAACGGTTCTGCTCAAAGGAACTCGACCAAACAGGTTGGAAAACCTTGGTCGAAAGTCATTACTTTGAATGGGAACAGTGGGTCTCCATTCAAAGTAATGGCCAGGCTGCGAGCTGAACGGCACACAGGGGGCTGTGATTAGCTAGCTGCAGTCCGGGAGTATGAAGGGGACGGAGACAGCACATGTGTGAAGGGAGGGGGGGGGGTGCAAAGGTTGGCTCACTCTCTTTCTCTGCTTCTACCCAGCTGGCAGGTACAAGCCCATAGGGATGGTCTTAGTCATAGAGGTCTTAGGTATGGTCTTAATCATAGAGGTCTTAGGTATGGTCTTAGTCATAGAGGTCTTAGGGATGGTCTTAGTCATAGAGGTCTTAGGGATGGTCTTAGTCATAAAAGTCATAGGGATGGCAAGCATATATGGATAGTCTTAGTCATAGAGGTCTTATGGCAAGCACATAGGAAATACCATGTGCTCAGGAGATGATTTATATCTTAACTTAATTGCATCAAATCCTTACAACATGCATGAAGCTCATACCCTTGATGTGTTTCACCTGGTATTTGCCTAGTCACACAGGTCTAAAGCCGGCCATAGACGTCTCGATCTATGGCCAGCTTTTAGCAAACTCTTCACAGCGTGGTGACGTCATTACGCTGTGAGGAGTCGGCTACAGAGAGGACAGGAATCCCGTGTGTTCCACTAACACATGTGATTCCTGTCAGACTGTAGCCAATTAACTCCTGCAGTCGGGCAGAAAAAGAACCAGCAGGATGGATCCGTATGCGATCCAATCTGCCGGCTTTTTTTCTACGAAACTCAAGGTGGGCTCCCTTATACTGTAGTTGCGGCCGACCAACCTTTATGTGCTCGGCGGGAGCTGGCATGCCGGTTGGTCGGCTGCAACTATGGCCGCGAATCAGCCTGTCTATGGGGGGTTTTAGAGATGACAAGTTCTCCTAGAAATCTTTTTTATTGTGGAAGAACTCATGGAGAATACCATGATCAATATGATCAATTTGTACATCTCCGATTGTGTGGGCAGGATGATGTGATCATGTTTGATTGAACAATTGAACTTTCCATAGGACGACTTGCCATCCCTACTAGTCAGTGACCTCACTCTTCTCCTCTTTGTTTATACCAAACATCACCGACCTACTGATTGGACAAAAATACGTGTAATTATTGCTGTAGAAATAATACGTAACACTTATACGTAACACGTATTACATTTGAGATCTGGTTCTTGCAGACTACCCCTTTCCTTCTCTAGAGGTCTGTGCAGTTCACAACACACTTAATATACTTGTTACTGGATTATATCATGATTTTGTACCATCTACTTAGATTTGTTGTTTTAATTTTTGCTGCTTTCTATGGTTTACATCTAAAACAAACAATAGAAATCACTTATGTATTTGTTGTATACCCGCTGTGTGATATTTGTGATTAGAAATTCTTCTGCTTACCTGTCTTTAAAAAATAAAAGTTCATTTCCTAAAACTGTCACAGCATCAAAGGACAAGTTGGGCTCACAGTGATCTGGCTTAGGTGGTGGAGGTAATATGGACTTCTCTAGCCCAGAATTTGTGGTCCCTAAAACAAAATTAGAGACACATTTATATAATTACATTGGGTAGAAATGTTAATATTGATGCAAAAAAAACACATGCACCAGACTAAACTGAATTGTGAAGATTTAAAAGAAAAATAGTTTGAGAGTTAAGAGTTAAGAAGGTAGAAAATATTGACACTGTTATTATTTTGGCATCCATAGGCTAAAACATTTGGATGGATGATAAAGCCCCCTTTTCTAAAAAAAAAGTTGGATTTTTCCATTTGTAGTAAGATTTGGATTAGGCTAACCAAATCTCTGTTGTATAACTGAGCTAGTAGAAATTTGTTCCCAGACTAGGGTGAGGGTGTTCACATCAATGATTCTGCAATCTCAGTTTCATAAGAAGAAAGTTACAACAGCTTTGCCGTGCATAAACATTTTATAATACCTTCGACTCAACATTTCCTTGCACACTAAGGGTTCTGATGTAATAACATTTTCAATGGATTATACTATCTGTATTTTAGAATGTGTGGGGGTTAATTGCTCAGGAATTGATTGATAGATTGATAGATGACTGTCTTTTTCTTCCATTACTCTTCTATGTTTGTCAGTTAATTCCTAATGTTGATAGAGAATATTGTAATCTTTTTTGTAATTTTTATTGCTATTATCAGCATTTCAAGAATACATGAATATCTTGAATATATTGTTGAGATATTTTTACATCAGTACCCAGAACTAACGTGTATTGTGTTCACAATATGTGCAGGTAATAATGACTGGAGATCACAAGTTCCCAAATTTACGAATTAATTGTTAATATAAGATACAAAAACGTATTATATTTTGTGAATATGAATATTGCCTATGTTGCTCATTACTATTAATTACAACAAGAAAATCTAAGTATCTTAAATCTAAGCAGCAAAATCTGAAATCCGCAGAACACACCATACAATGCTTGTATCCCCTGCACATCATCTTTAGGCAGGTGAAATCCAATGGGGTGTTGATATTTGTAAGTAGGATACATCAGAGCAGATGGGTCACTGGAATGGCCAAGCCCCAACGCATGACCAAATTCATGAGCAGCCACAGTAAAAAGATTAAATCCTGGAACAAAATATACAGAAGACAATGATCTACAGCTTTAATAGGTCAATGAAATAAACTGTATGCTGTCTAATGGATCATTAGGGTCTGCAAAGGTTTATTTATAATATTTATATCAAGAGCAGGAGCTAAATAACATTTAAAAGCCACTTATATTTTATCTATTATTGAGTTATACACCTGAGAACTATTATCTGTTATGGTTACCATACATGTAATATAAATAAATAAGTTTGCCAACCCTGAAAATTAGCCGCAGCATGGTGGCCAAGACCATACAGCAGTATAACAGTTTCCATTTAGAGCAGTCCTCACCATGGTCCACTAAAAAAGATGAGTGCAGCGGAATTGATTTATGTACATACCATTTGAACCTGTTGTCCACCTCTCAGCATTGTCAAAATGAGTATCTCCACCAAGACCTTCACCTGGTGCAAACGCATGTGCCAAAGTTCCCCGAGGTCCATCAAATGGATAGGAATCTCCATGATCTAGTTTGAGAATATTGAGATCAGTTTAGGGTGGTGCATATGAATTACTCATTAATGTTTTATCATATATCATTTGCCTTATTCTTAGTGCCTAAAGCTGGGCATAGACGTGCCAAATCCTGCACGAACCGACCGCCGATCAGATGCCGTGCGCGTTCCCACATCCGTTCGGGATCGGCTCGTGCAGGAATCGGGTGCAGCAACTAACAAGATTGGGCTAAAATCAGCTGTCATCTTGAATCGCACATTGATCAGACATGATGGATAATTTTGCTCCGATCCTAAAAGTAATGGGTGGCACAAAAAGGGTGCCGGCCGAATTTCGGCTCTAGCGTGCGGGCGTGATGACGTCATCACGCCAGCCCCTAGTGCCGAAATCAGGTCAGAAGTCGACGGGAAATCATCCTGTCTATTCCCAGCTTTAGTTGTGAGTGTTTTTGTGCACTTTGTGCATTATGATCTATAATTAATGGTTTGGATAGCGTAGGCCATGTATTTACTGATTCCTTTGTTTAACTCTACAAAAATTATATAAATCCAAAACTGTTAATAGTTAGTAAAAAAGAAATGCGGGGGCCCACATGTTGCTTTTCCTTTTTTGCAGACACGTTCACTGAGCAGTGGACACATGGCCTAAGGCTCCCAAGCTGCCTCAAGCCCCACATACACGCTTAGATTTTACGGCCCACTGATTGTAGACCGTTTGCCGAGCGGGCACTCACCGATCAGTCAGCGACCTGTCAGCCAAAAGATCAGGTGCCGATCTTAAGCTAAATCGGCACCTGATTGTTTGGCTGACCGATAAATATGGGGGGCTTGAGGCAGTTTGGGAGTGGCTCAGGTGCTCTGCTCCGCACTGCACTGCAACTGCACCAGAAACACCCAGCCACGCCGACCTCATCCATTGAACGCTGATTTTGCCACAGTTTTTATGGACTGAGCTAGTAGATATTTTTTCCCAGACTATTGAGGACGTTCACATCAATGATGCTGCAATCTCAGTTTTATAAGAAGAACGTTACAACAGCATCACCGTTCCAGGTTTTATTGTTATTATTTTGGTTGGTGGATTGAAAATTGAATCATGTCCACATCGAGAATACACTTCGGACCATGAGTAAATAGAGGTGGATCTGCCATAGACATGGGCTGAAAGATTGGAGTTGATGCAGCACCTTTAACCTTTTTCAAAATAATAAAGGCGCGAAGCTGACATCATTGATCTTCATTTGAAGCTGGAAGGTACTGTATCAATGATCAGGGCTGTGCCAACTAAAATATTCTACAGTCATTTGCAGGCTTTGTGGAGTCGCAGGAGGGGTGGTGGCCTTGTGAATGTGCGTTTCACAATGAACAAACACTTCAGCTTGTCAGATTATATTCTACTGTATATCCTATAAAGAACACATACATTAAGGTTCATCCTCTCGAGATTTTTTTTTTTTATCTTGAAATTTTCTGATTGAAAAAGGTTTATTATGTTTGATGACCTCATATTTGCCCAGAGGGTGGGACCCACTCATGTCCATTGAGACATTGACTCTTAAGGTAGCCATACATGGGTCAATTTGCAAAAAATCGATCCAAAGTATTCGACCAATGAATCGGTATATTGATGAATGACACACACATTGAGTGGTTCGATCTTTAAACATTTACCATACAGCACCGCTGACTCAAGATAACCCTTAACCTATGCATGAGGCATCATAGTGGTTCTGACTACAGTAAAATAGTTGATGAAGGATCTGGTGGTTATTGCTTGGAGTATGTAGTCATCTCTATGCAGTCTCCGCTGACCATCTATGATCCAAAATTCAAGCACACTACCTATAATGACAAACTTTTTTTCCAGGGGTAAACATTTCCAGTTACTTGAGACACAGTCCTCAAGATAAACCTAAAACGAACATAGTAATCAAGTGAGTCTGCAACAGCAGTCAAAAAAAGCATACAGTACAAAAATCCAATTTCTGACCTACCAGTAGAGAGGACAAATTCTAATTGATGGGAGTCTAATCACCAATTGGGTCGGGACAAGAATAGTATTTAAATTTACACTACGAGTGGGTCGTAGCAATCAATTAAAATTTTCCAAACTGGTCCCGGATCAAATTACGATCGAGTAAA
>CM070033.1:18163309-18174213 GCA_036250615.1 Ptychadena robeensis
CATTGTTATAGAGACGGGCCCAGCTTTTTTCCTGGCGTCATCGATTTACCGCGGACTCACAGGGGATAGGTGAGTATCCCCGAACATAACTCACCTGGAGCTATGATGTGGATGGAGAGTGTAAAAATCCAGGCAGATTTTTTTAAAAACAATGCATTCTGCTCAGTGTTAACCCCGGGAAGCCTGGCAGATTAAGATGGAATCTCTCATATGATTCCAGGAAACAGCAGGTAAGTACTGTGTTTTTCAGACTATAAGACCATAAGTCGCACCCAATTTTTAGGGCAGGAAAACCAGAAAAAAAGATTTAGTAAGTTTTCACATAAATTGGGTTAATGCAATGAATTCAATTAATGCAATATTCAATTCAGCCAGTAGATGTCACAAGCAGCAGTACACTCACAACACAACGTCATTCTCTACACTGATCTGTGTCCGTGGGAGCTGATAGTGATTGCAGTTTCCACGGACAGGAGAGAGGTAAAGATGCCAGTTCATTGCCTATGAGCTCTGCTGGCATAGGCAATTATACAGTACAGATGGGAGAGCTGGACACATGCCAGCATCTCACATCTGACAGCTAATCTCCGTGGTGGGAGAGCTGGCGGGAAGCCAAGGCACATTTGGACCATAAGATGCAGGTACTTTTGAAAAAGTGCGTCTTATGGTCCGAAAAATATTGTATCTTTTTTTAGGATTGTGGAGTGCCACGCCACCATGGTGCCAGCTCAGAGGTAAGCAAATTTATATATATATATATATTTTATATTCTAAATATGGAAGACCCAACAGATTCATATGAAGGGAACAATATAATCAAACCTTGAAGTCTAAAAGCTTTGCAATTATATTATATTATAGTGGCAGTGATTTGGATCTGGGCCATACTTCAGAGCCATGCTGCAGTACACATCTCAAACAGAGGTTTGGCATATATAAGGGAAAAGTTAACTCTTTATTTCAGTATATGTCTGGTCATGGTGATCACTTATCATTTTGCATGTATATGTTGTAAAAAGATAGTCGTGATAATTCCACTCGTTTATTTGAGAGTTCATTTTGAAGCCCCTAAATATAATATAATTGCCAAAATTGCTGAGCTGTAGAAACAGGTTAGAATAACCTAGAATAACCTGTTTAATTTGACTTTGAGCTTAATTTCTGCAAAACCAATATGTGCTAGAGCACTAGTTTCTGTTCCCACAGCCCTTCTCTACATCTCAAGCTATTTTGGTGATACCATGTTCAGGGGTTGTGCAATTAACACACAAAATCAGATAGTCAAAGTCAGCTAGTGAAATTTATGCAAAAATGGAAATAAACAATGTATTGTAGAGTTGGGCTTTACAGGAATGTAATTCACAGCGTTGCTATAAAAAGGTTATTTATACATTTTTTCTCTTTGAGTGTTGAGTGCCGCACTATTCATAACTGAAATTTCTGTTTTTCTGTAGTAACAATTTTAATTTCCCAACATCAGTAACAAATTGGATTTGAATCTGGCTGGCTGCAGGGCATACTGGCTTTATAGGAAGTAGACATCAGAAGTTACGTCTACTACGCGAAGATTTGCACCCTCACCTCCCGGAGCCTGTTCACCTCCACCTCCCGTGGCCTGTTCACCCCCCACCTCACATTCCTTTTGTCTCCATCCCCCCCCCCCACCTTATTTGTCTTACTTGTCTTATCTGTTGTAATTCGTCCTGCGTGGTATGTGTGAGAATGAGTGGATTGTATGTTTTTTATTATTCTGTTATTCTGTTTTCTGATACTACGTCTGACACCACAGTATAAAATGTTACCTGGCTGCTCTGGATGTAGAAATGGTCGAATTTTTTTTAAAACAATTCGACCATTTCAACAATTTTGAGTTAATTGCAAAGCCCCTGAACATGGTATTATCACCAAAATTGCTGGAGATGTAGAGAAGTGTTGGGGGTATACTACAAAAAAAGAAAGTATGTCTCAAACACAAATAGTTTTTGCACAAATTAAGTTCAATGTCAAAATTTTGAAAATCGGAATTTCGACTTTAATTTTGAACTAACTTTATCCAAAAACTCCATGTGCTAGAGCAATACTTTTTTTCCAAATGTTTCCACAACCCTTCTTTCCATCTCCAGCAATTTTGGTGATGATACCATTTTTAGATGCTTTGCAATCAGCTCAGAAAGATAGCAAGTGGAAAAATTCTACCATCTATCTGGATGTCATGGTGGTTCCTGGGCTGGTGGGCTCGGCTGCCCTTCCTTGGGGGCTGCTGAGATCCGTTGCCATGCACTGTGGCCTCTGTTTTCACTAGGAATTACTCCATGTTGCACCCTTTTATTGCCAATGTTTGTTGATTGTTCTATTCTTTGGATTTAATAAAAATTTTAATTAAAAAAAAGAAGTGACTTTCCCAATATCCACTTGCGGCCGCAGCTGGCTGCATGCCACAAGAAAGGCAGGGTACCCCCAGATTTTGATAGATTTCACCAGGTAAGTATTTTTTTTAAACCTCCGTTCTGCCTGGAGGTTATTAGGAGACAGATACTGAGGTGGTAGGTCCGCTTTAAAAAGGAAATGCATACTATGCAAACCAGTAAGGCTAATGTATTGGTAGTTCGCTTTGGTAGCAGTTCCGTAGCATACTGAGCATGAGAGCTTACCCTGGCTAACCAGTGAGTGCTTACCACCCAAATTAACCCATTTCTTTCCATCGTTGCGTTCACGCAACACTATGTTCATGATTTATTTTCTGCTCTTTTATCTCACAGCTTCCATTACTTTCACGCCATACATTCAATTCATTGTGAGTCGTAAATATATTTTATTTACAATCGAAATTGCCTTAATAATCATTATCATTTCTTTCTCTTCGGGACGTGCAGCTTTTAAATTTTTTTTATATTTTAATGCTTGGGAAGAAATGGGTTAATGACTAGTTGGTTAAATACCTCTACTAGTTTACCAACACATATTCTAGGGGAATCCAATATCATTGGCAAGTGACATAATTTCGCAGATGAAGGAGGACCTCTAGTCTAGTCTAGTGCTGTTTGTGTAGCCTCACCTAGCTTTATCTCTTTGTCCATGAAGTTAGTAGATAGGGTGTCTACTAACTTCTTGGACACAGAGATAAAGCTAGGACACAGTGCACATGCCTATTTTTCTGTCATCCACACCATGGTATATTAATTATAATTTTATCTGTACCTGTATAATTTGCCATTTCTTGTCAAATAAAAATAAATACGGGCTCCTCCACAAACGTCTTGCATTTTGAAACTACAAATTAAGCTTATTACAACCACTGAGGGATGATTGAGACTACATACACCCTGGTTAGCTACAGGCTACTTAAGTGCAACCAGGCCCAACAACATTGAGTGGAGACGATGACACAGTAATTCTCCATAGGCTCCACATTACTGAAGGTTGCTGGCAAAATAGATCAATCCAGGTAATTAAACCAGCAGTCACAAAGTAAGTAAACAATTATTAAATGTATTTGAATTTACATTTGAAACTGAGCCAATAAAAGCCACATCTAGCCACAGCAGACTTCCCATTACACTAAGTAGTTCCTAAAACACTTGTAATACAGCAATGTGTAATTGAGGAGCACTCAATTACTAGAAAGTGCATGTGTAAAATATTTAGGGTTTTTCATAAGATTTACACCTCCAAAACATAAATCATAAAAATAAAGCTTAAATCTTGACTTTGTGAGGTTAGTTCCACTTTAGAGAATAAAAAAAAAGTGTGTGCTTTAATTTAATATATTCAGCAAACCATATACTTATTATGCATACATATTATAAACATTATAGACAATAATCCATTAAATGGATTCAGATATCACACATACAGCAATTGTTTAGCATACAGTTAAGCCTGCATATATAAAAATACATCTTGTAAATACAATTTATAATTTAATGGATATGCACATTAACTTTTCATTTCAATTCGAAATAAAATGGTTAGAAAAAAGTTTAAGTGGAATCAATAGGATCCTCATGAAAAATATTAAGGTATAAAACAATATATAAAGCAGGGATCTGTTTATGTTTATCAGATATTCAATCAGGTAACAAAATTCAAAACCCTGCGCAGTATGGCTCCATTTGCACATTGTCATTTTTCTTGTCAATTTGTGAGCATTTTAAATGCTGGATAAACGCCAATTCAAATATAGAATCATTAAAGTTTAGTGATAGCAAAATTGTGTTGTCGTTTGCAGTTTATAGTCTTTTACTGAACATATTTGAAGATTTCTTTTGTTTCTTAACTAGTTATGAGAGTCATAGGCAATATTCGAATTTGAATATCAATATCGAATATCAAGCAAACAATTCTAATGATATTCGACATTTGGAAATATTCGCAATTCGAGTGTATGGCCATTAATTGCGAAAATATATTCAAAATGAATGGTCACATGTGGTATTTATTTTCGCATTGCGAATATAAAATCACAATTCATGGCCATAAGCTTCCCAGTGCATAATATCGCAAATATTTAACATTGCGAATATCTGCCGTCATATTCGCAAAATTTTTGAATTCTCAAATAGTTGATATTTGCTGCAATTTGAATATTTAAGCTCAACACTATTCTTAACCTCATTGACTCATTGATTCAGTGAGAAAGATATATACATCCATAGGCCTCATTAACTAGTCATTGTTAGGATAAGCAAAGTTTCCACAGATTGCTCTTCTAAACCCCTGTGTTCCCTGGTTGGTTGTTCTGGTGGTTGCCTATTAGGATTATATGGGGGAGGTTATCAGCATTTGCCAACCACCGCCTAATGCACAGATTGGTGAGGCTGCAGTTTTACTGTCAACCTTACTGTGAATAAAGCCATTGTAGTTTTTAAGGCATTGCATTCATTTGTAACATCTCTTTCTTTGCTTATAAAACAGTGTCCTACCTTTTCTGGCCACAAGAGGGCAGCAAAAGGACTCCCATCTCCCTCAAGCACAGCTGCAATGTAGTGTGAGAATTCTAGCAGGGGCTTTGGCTTGAACCCCCTACCGTGAATGGTACAGTCAGGGGTTAACACTGTGCTGTGCCTGTCTATAGCTGCTTCACCATGCAAATTATCCCTACTATCAGGATGCAGTATAAAGATGAGCAGCGCTGGAAAACTTCTCACTGATTTTCCATATGCCATAAATAGGAGTATGTTCACAAATTTTGGGGTTAGGTGAAATGTGGTTACACAGCTGGGAGAACTGCAAGTCTCAGCATACCTAGGGGTAGTCTTTATTAGTGTAATGCCAATGAATGGCTAAATGGTCAGCCCCATAGCTTTCAATTTTGCCGGCCGGTAATACGGTACATGACGTCACTTTTCGTCCAGACTCTTTGTCCGCATTCTGGATACCGGAAGTGACGTCAGTGACGCATTACTCTCTGTAGTAATGTCCCACCCCGCATATCATCTGCACAAGCGGGGTGGGAACGTAGGAGGGAGAGTAACCCCCCCCCCCCCCCCCCCCCCCCCCGACCCCTCCTAAATCAGCCCAATTTCAAAATACCAGAAAAAATCCAGGATTTTGTAAAATCGGGGAACGCGACTTTCACATAAAAACGTGACTTTCCCAGCCAAAACGGGAGGATTGACAGGGATGGTCAGCCCACAACACATTTCACCTCACATAGCCTGTCTTGCTTTACAAAAAGTTTGGGCACTTGTGACTTAGACTATGTTAGTTTCATATGACTATGTTGAGGACATTAGATTGTGAGCTTCTCTGAGGTACAGTTAGCAAAGTGTAAACCAGGCTTACTGTTAAAGTGGTTTTCTTCTAGAACTTCTTTAAACAAAAGAAAAAAGGCATTTGAAAAAAAAAAATTAAACTTACATATTATGTCATTTGATCATCATTGTTTTATAATTTGTGCACTTCACTAAACACTATATTATACATGTAGACCTAGACAATATATACAACAGTCTCCTTAGCTAGAACCAACCTTTGCAGTATACACTTCCTTCCAGTTGGTGGTTTTTGGAAAGGCATAGAGAGCAGGAGCTGCAGATGATAAAGTCCATGAAGTGACCCAGGACCACAACATCCACAAAACATCAGACCTCTTCATATCTGTTCCTTAGTCTGGGAAAAGGCACCCCACTGAGGTCTTAAAAAAAACACAAGTGCATCTTTTATACTGTAGACATGTTTATGAAGACATGGCGTGGATGATTCATGTCTGATAGCACACACTAATTAAACAGTGGAAAAAAAACAATAATTGCAGCAGGCCAGATAATAATGTGTTCGGATGGGGGGGCCTTAGTTTTGTTTGCCTGGAGAATACCATTGCAAGGGAAAGGCATACTTTTCAAAGCTTGTATACCAATGGATTTTAATAATGCATCACAAATCTGAGCCCAGGAGCTGTTAAGTACCGGAAAACTGATTTCAGATCTCTCCATTGGTTGTTGGTTGGTCAAAATGGGAGGGTTGATGCCGGCATCTTATATTCTGAAGTTGACACCTCATAAAGTCAGCTAGTCGAAAAAATTCGACCATCTCTAGTCTTTATTTTGTTTTATCATATTTTATACCTGCAAATGTAAGTTCTATATTCAATTATTACAACTGTTTATGGCTGTTGTATGTGTGTGTTAGAGGAACTCTAATTACACGTTATGACTTCAGTAGAGTGAAGAGTGCTGATGGTAGGTTTACTGTATAACTTTGTAATTAACACAGTAAACACTGTTTAACACACTGTTTCTACTTACGTTGGTGATTATTTTTTTTAAGTCATATTCAAAAGGTGAGATGTATACATTCTGTTACCAACTGTGTCACATTGGGCAACGAAAACACTTGCCGTACTCAGAGGCCAGGGGCCTAAGAGCCGCATTCTAAGTACTGTATAGTGAGGAGGGCTGTAGGATGGCCATTTGGTATTTATATTATGGAAAGTGTATGTTGAATGTCATCTAGAATAGTGTTGAGTGGCATATGGTATATATGAGTAATTTTGTGAATATATTAAGGAACATTCGAAATTCATAAAATTCGACTGTATTCTATTGCCTTACATTGCACGTAGCTGTGCGCAAAGATTCGTGAGCCAGCTTTACAGCTTCTCTTTTTAAAATTTTGTGATCTTAGCTGGTGCGTATTGCGCATATCCAATGCGCACAAATATGTGCAATGTATGTATATGACGAATATCCGAGCACATATTCTCAAAATATTGTGAATTCTCGAATGTCGGATTTCGAATATTCTCGCTCAACACTAATCTAGAACACTTGCAATAAATTATTTCCATCAATCATATTTTTTTTGCAGTAGATATTCCGTGATGGCAAACCTGTGGCATGCCAGGATGCCAAGATGGCACGCAGAGCCTGTTTCAGCCTGTCAGCAGTGTCGGTTTCTGATTGATGGGGATGGGAGAAAAGGAAAGGGGAGGTGACTTTTTTTCAGCTCCAGTAACATCCTTTACCCAAGACAAGCAGTGTCATCTTGTGGTCATACTGATAATTTACCAGGACATTCAAGGTAATAGCCTACTTTTCTTGTATAGTTTTGTTAACTGTTAATGTTAGAGAACTTTAAGAAAACATGTTTATTGATGAACACTTGTGTTCCTTAACTGTGTCTGTGATGATGTCATCATAACTAGTTGACTGCACTATGACAGCATCATAAAAACTATAGCCAGTGTCTGGAAACTGGCAGTTAATGAAGATACAGCAATGACGCTGCCATGGCGGTGAGGACACCACAAGTTCCTTTCAAGTCCTGTGGGGTTTCTGAGCTCCTTGATTTCTCCTCATTCCTGTATCCTGTAAAATTGTAAGAATTTTTGCGCAATTTCACACTGCCGTGCTGCTGCATTTTGTCCAGTAATGGACATGCTAGCAATAACCGCGTCCGTTAATGGCCAAAAATCTGTGTCCCCCATTGTTTAAAATAAATCCTCAGTATTCAGGTTTAATTGCCATATTGGCACTTTAAGATGAAAAAGTGGGTTTTGTGTTTCTGTTTGGGCACGCAGCCGCAAAAAGGTTTGCCATCACTGCTCGAATCTGTTGCGTAATTGTGCTAAAGCAGTGAAAATATCATTCATAATTTCAAATGGGAACCAGATGACTTTTGTCAGCTTTTTCTTAAATTGCAACAGGTCCAAAAACTTTATGTTGTAATTTTTTTCCAGAAATGTCCTCATTGCCTCAGTGGTTTGTCTAATACACTCTTTTCTGTATATTTGCTGGCATCTTATCAGCTAAGGTGATGCAGTACTTACACCCCTACCCTCCACCATGGAGATTATATTCTTATTTATTGATATGTGTATGTGATATAGAGATCCATTTTGACGATTTTGAGTTAATTGCAAAGCCCCTGAGCATGAAATCCTCCCCAAACTTGCTGGAGATGTAGAGAAGATGTAGAGAAGGGTTGGGGGTATATTAAGTATGTCTCTAACACAAATAGTTTTTGCACAAATTCAAAATCAAGTAAAAATTTTGAAAATCAGAGTTTCAACTTTGTTTTTTAACTTAATTTATGCAAAAACTCCATGTGCTGATCAAACCCTCATGTTAAAAAAAACAAACTATTCCAACCTACCTACCAACCTACCTACCAACCTACCTACCAACCTTAATAAATACAAATAGATTACAAAAAGCTTTTCACCCCTTTATTACTTTTATTTGATGTTCCTTTCTATCTCCTGTGCAAGTGCTGCCCCAAACCTTGTGTATGGGAGTGCACCCCCTTTCTATACAAGGGCTTCTTCCCTGGACACACAGCAGTAGCTACATACAGACTCCATAGATTTCTAATAGCTAAGGTAGTCACCGCAGCACAGGAAGTGCCTGGTGCTCATACTTAGAGATGTGAGCTGATTGCAAAGCCCCTGAACAGGGTATCATCACCAAAATTGATGGAGAAGGGTTACAGAAGGGTTGTGGGAACATTTGAAAAAAAAAAGTGTTGCTCTAGCACATGTAGTTTTTGCATAAATTAAGACTATTTTGACTTGAATTTGAACTTAATTTTTGCAGAAACTCTTTGTGTTAGAGACCTACTTTCTTTTTTGTTTTTAAATCAATATTTATTGAGTTTTACAGAGACATAAACATAGTATACAGAACAATCACAATGCTCGGGCAGTCGCCCCAGCCTAAAAGAAAAACACAAAAAAAAACAAAAAATACATCACAATGGGGTATAAAACACAAGAAAAGTGGGCAAATAACATAAGAAATCAAAAGAAAAAACAGTACATTTCCCCATCTTCGCTGTTGTAGCACGATACTGAAAATCAGGGGGTCAGCCCCCACAGTGTAAGAAAAAGAGGAAACCCTCCGAGGAGCCCCCCAATAAGGCAACGCCCCAGCTAGTGCGGGCCACCTAGCCTGCCTGGGCTAGATTCATATAATAGGCCATTTCAGTGAAAGTATCCCAGTACCTCCACGTCTTGAGGAACCGATCCTCCCTGTCCTGGAACTTAAGGGTCATTTGCTCCAATTCCCGCACCTTGGCCACATCTCGGAGCCAGTCTGAAATCGAGGGGATTCTGTCAGTCCGCCACAGTCGGGGTATTAGGGCTTTCGCTGTATTTAATAGGTGTGGTACCACTGAGCCTTTATACAAGGCGGCCCTATTAGCCGAGCAGTGGAGCAGCAGAGAGAGAGGGTCTTTGTCCACGCTTAGGCCCGATACCTTCCCAATCACTTCATGGACTGTATCCCAGAATGAGCGGAGCAACGGGCAGGTCCACCAAATATGCAAAATCGTCCCCCTCTCCCCACAGCCCCTCCAGCACACATCCGGGACCGTCGGGTAAACCGCCGCTAAGAAGGCCGGAGTCCTATACCACCGTGACAGCAGTTTGTAGTTAGATTCCTGCGTTCGCGTGCAAATGGAGGAGGTATGTGCAAAAGAGAGGATCCTAGAGACCTGGTCCCCAGAAAAAGTGAGGCCCAGGTCCCCCTCCCATTCCCTAATGAACCGCGGCGGCCCCGGATGTGCTAGCCCAAGAAGCAGCGTGTACAGCTGGGAGAGCATGTGAGCTTTCAGGGTAGGGTCCATGCAAAGGGTCTCGAACCGCGTCAGCTGTTGGTCCGGTCGTAGTCGGGGATCCTATGCAGGAACGAGCGTAACTGATAGTACCTCCATTCATCGGCCGGGAACGTACCGCATGCCTCCCGGAGGGAGCTAAGCGGGCAGAGTTCACCCTGAGGCAGAAAACGGGACACCGGGAGGCCACCTCCCCCCCCACCCCAAGTGCCAAAAAACGATCTATGCTCCCCTGGCCCAAACCAAGTGAAGCCGGCCAGGGGGGCCAGTGGCGAAATGCCAGGGGCCAGCCCCCATTTAGCATTCAAGGAATCCCATAGGGAGAGGGTAATACTTTTTTTTTTGAAGTATGCCACCAACCCTTCTGTACATCACCAGCAAGTTTGGTGTTGATACCATGTTCAGGGGCTTTTCAATTAACTTGAAATCGTCGAAATCGTGAATAAAAAAAAATAAAAAATTGTCCATCTCTACTCAAACTAAGGTGCTTTATAAACAATAATGAATGCAGTAAATTCAAAGACACATGAAAGCCATACAAGTGTAAGTGTATGGATATGATTATATATTTTACATCATGCTTTAATAACCATTTGAATGCTTTGCCCCAGTCCCCTTTCTTTCACTTTTGCTCAACCTGTTAAAAAAAATCCACAGAATCCCCACTTTTAGATAGATTGATCAACACCATATGCCGAATAAAGAAATGATTTGTCCTGTAAACACCACGTTTTGTTTTAGCCTCTTCCTCTAGATGTCACCATTGGACTGCAATCTGCTACCATTGCACAGCGCATTAACCTCCCTGGCGGTTCACTGAGGTGCAGATTTCTGTACCAAAAGTGATACAG
>CM070033.1:18174313-18194427 GCA_036250615.1 Ptychadena robeensis
TTTTTTTTTTTTTTATAAGTTTACACTTGTTTTCTTTTCTGTTTATTTGGATTGGATAAAACATTTATAAAACATTTATGCAATCCAATCAAAATAAAAACAAACTTGAACTTATTTATGCAAAAACTACATGTGCTAGAGCAAAACTTTGTTTTTTTTACAATGTTCCCACAACCCTTCTCTATATCTTTAGCAATTTTGGCGATGATATCATTTTCAGAGGCTTTGCAATCAGCGCACAAAGTCAGCTAGTCAACAATTTGACCATCTCTAGCCACCATCACAATTTTTGGCGACATAAGGAAGGGCTATAGAAATATAAAAAAAAGCAAAGTTCAAATTCCAAGTTAGATCAAGTCCAGATTTTTGGAGAGGAAATTTTTTACTTTATTATTTTGAACAGCATCACTGGAGCAACACTTTACCTTCTCTACTTCTCCAGTACCCAGAAAGTCAACTTGTCAAAATTTCATGACATTTAACCACCATTTCCACTTGACTTGTGTATGACTCTCTCCATACAATTTCCATTAGATCTACCAATAACTATGTAGTGCCGGATCCTCCCTGATAGAATACATAGTGATTGGAAGGTATATATCACTGCTATGTAGTGCCGGGTCCTCCCTGATAGAATACATAGTGATTGGAAGCTTTAGAAAGCTCCTCATATTACATGGTTTTGGTAGAACAGAAATTGTATGATAAGATTGTAAAGGGGGGGGGGGGTTAGTTATAAAAAAAATATATATATATGAAGTTAGGCTTTATTAACCCCCCTAGTGTTCCTGATGGCACCATCTTGTCTAGCGCTATCCTGTCAGTACTGTTCTGGATGAAATGGTGCCGACTGGCAGAGATCAGAGCCCCAGGCAGCACAAACTCACCATTCTGTAATTTTATTTTACATAATTGTGTATTTCAAATATTATTATAGTCAGGATGTCTATTAGACCCTTGTACAGACATATTTTGGGAAGTTACAGGCCTACAACATAAAGAAAAATTCCATTTATGTCTATGGTGCGGTTTTGGTACAGAAATCGGGACCTCAGCAGTGCGCTAGGGAGGTTACCAAGTCATTGCCATTTTAAGCCTTGAACTTTTATTTAGGTATAAGAGTGTTTCCTGTATATAATAGGATATAGGTGTAACCATAAACTGGTTATATGCTGTGAAGGATGCATGATATGATTTAAGTACATTATAGCAGTAGAGATGGCCACTCCTCCATTCTATTATACTTTCTAATAATGCAGGTTGTGGGTAGAGCCTTGCACCTGCCAGCTGTAAGGGTATTAAAGACACAATGATCTGGAAATCTGCCATGAAAAAACAGTAAACACCATTGAACCATAATGTGTTTCTGTGTAATCAGGTTGATTTGCCATCGATCGATTCCCAATGCGACCATTCCCGGTGATCGTGGAATCGGCGATTGATCATTTGGAATCAATGGAAAACCACCTTGGGAATCCGATTCGTGGTCACTTTGGACATGAACCAGTCTACACAATGGCCGATTCCACAAAATCTATTGATTGAAAAGGCTGCTGCATAGGGAGCTTTGGGTCCACCAACGTACTTGGATTGCCAAACGATCGACCCATAAAAATGGCATATCGGTTCAATGTCCTATCAGATTTTTAGTTGGTTTCTATTTTTTGGGGTCGATCGTTTATGGGCAGCCAGAACTCAAGCGCACGCGGTGATCGATCGGTCAAAAATCTAGTGAAAATTGTCCCATGTATGGGAGCCTTTATAGAGAGGGTCAGCTTCCAAGCAGCAAAGTTTTCTTCAGGGATCAGTGCTGCTAACTGAGCAGATGATGTAAAGTTATTTAATATCTGAGAACTACTGAGAGGTATTTCCAGTATCAGTTAATCATCTAGTTTGGGGAAGTAACATTTGAAAACTCTTTGTCAGGGATTAACAGAGGCTAGACGATGTAGTGACATATGTATACTGAGTGACTGTATAGTTTGTATAAGGTTTGTTGCACAATCGTTTGAAAAAAAAACACCCCTGACACTTCTTACAAATAAATAATCTCGCTATTTAGGCCAAAAATAAAATTGTGAATGTCTCATAGAGAAAAGCAGGCAGTAAAACATCTGTCTGGCCTCAAACCTGCTTGAACCTGACATGCACCTCCGTTAAAACTTGGCTATGCTGACATTAAAACACTTCTGAATAGAAAAAGCTGTGTCACACAAAAATCTTACCAGGCATTGAAAATCTTAGGATAGCTAGTAATATTAATTGGCTGGAGGCAGTAGAAGATCTACTATACATTCCCCAATCCTCTACTCATTACTGTTTCTTTTTCATTGTTTGAGAATATAGTTCAATTAATGGATTGTAGATAAAAGAAAATTTAATTAGAAATGCATCAACAATGTTTCTGTATACCCTTAAATTGTCAGATTATTGTATTTGTTGTATCAAAGATACCACATTTTTCAGACTATAGGACGTACTTTTTCACCCCTAAAATCAGGGGTAAAAAGTTAATGCGTCTTATATTCCGAATGCATGACCTCAGTGACTTCCCGCCAGCTCTCCAGGCAAGGAGATTAGCTGGGGAGCTGTCAAGATGAGAGATGCCTGCCAGTGTCCGGATCTCCCATCTGAACTGTATGATTGCTTATGCCAACAGAGCCCTGCTGGCATTAGCAATAAAGAGAGGCATAGATGAACTGCCATCTATCCCTCTCTCCGTGTCTGTGGGAGCTGCAATCACTCTGCAGCTCCCACGGACACAGTAACAGCAAGATCAGGTGAGCAGAGCAGAGACTCTGCAGCTGTTGGCCCCCCTCCTCCCAGTCAGTGAGGAAGATGACATTGTGCTGTGCTGTGAGTGTACTGCTGCTAGTGAAGGTGACATCTACTGGCTGAATTTGATAATGCATTCATGTTATCTATTGCATGAACCCAATTGATGTAAAAACTTATTAAATATTTTTTTTCTGGTTTTCTGCTCTAAAAACTGGGTGTGTCTTATGGTCAGGTGCTTCTTATTGTCCGAAAAATATGGTACCTATCCTGAAGAAGCTCAGACAAGGGTGAAACGAATAGACTGTTCTGAATGATGACTGTATGTTCTGTAGTTTAAAGGGATTGTGCAATAATAACGTATTTTAAGCTGAGTACGTGCTGGTGCAAAATCAGCTTTTTTTGTGTTTCGATTTGTTATCATTTTCTTGTTGCTTTTTAGTGTATTTTTTAAATTTTAAATATCAATGATAACACGTTTGGGTCCTAATGTATTGCAGTTTAGTGCCAAGTAATGTCCAAAGAGTTCTGAGTTTAAAATTGGTTTGAGAGGAATGGGTACATCCATGGCGATCTACACTGCCTGGCCCCCAAAAAAAGTCGCCACCGACAAATTACGGCACACATTCGCCGTATCAGAAGATTTATGGAAGATGCTATTTACCCCTGCTAGTTTCCAGAGCTCCACAAAAGATGGGAAAATGCTAAACTGTTTGCCTGCATCCAAAGCCAGCTAAAGCATTTGACTTCATCACATCACATGTGAGTGGGTACTTATGGCTTATTGTGTTAATTGTTTGTGTTATGCTCCTACTTTTTGTTCATTCATTTATTGAACTTATTTTCCTGTATAATGTCTTCTACTGTATGATGCCATTTCCTTCTCCCTCATTGTAAGTTTCTACTATGCAAGACACATATTGGGACGAGGAAGGGAATATTCTTTTTGATCCCCATTCATAAATAGAGATCATTTCAACGATTTCAAGTAAATTGCAAAGCCCCTGAACAAGGTATCATCACCAAACTTGCTGGAGATGTAGAGAAGGGTTGGGGTATACTACAGAAAAAAAAGTATGTCTCTAACACAAATAGTTTTTGCACATGAAGTTCAAAGTCAAGTAAAAATTTCGAAAATCGTTTTTAAACTTCATTTATACATGTGCTTGAGCAAAAAAAAATGTTTCCAATGTTCCCACAACCCTTCTCTACATCTCCAGCAATTTTGGTGATGATACAATTTTCAGAGGCTTTGCAATCAGCTCACAAAGTTAGCAAGTCGAAAGATTCATAAACCCTCCTGCTGTTCCTGATGGTTCCAGCTCGTCCAGCTCTGACCTGTTAGAACTGCACTGGACAATCTGGGTTCATCAGGCAGAGATCGGAGCCACAAGACCGCAAACTTACTGATCCGTGGGGCTCCGATCTAATAAAAAGGAAGCTGCAGAAGAACGGATCGCCCCCGTCCTCCCCATGTGATGATGTCACATCAGGGCGCGGGTGGGAGTTTTAAATAAAAATCATATTGAGTAGTGTTTTCTGCATTGAAAACATTGTTCAATATGATTCCCTATGTAAAATACTCACCTGAAGAAATGATCTATGTCCTCCTACTGCTGTCTTCATTATGCTTCTCTGCTTCTCTGCCCAAGTGTTCAGAACGAAATGTACACTAACTTCAATATATTACAATGCTCTCCTATGTAACCTGGCACTAGAGATGGTCCAATTGATTTCACAAATTCGACCATTTCAATGATTTCCAGTTAATTGCAAAGTCTCTGAACATGGTATCATCACCAAACTTGCTGAAGATATAAAGAAGGATTGGGGGTATACTACATAAAAACAGTATGTCTCTAACACAAATAGTTTTTGCACAAATTAAGTTCCAATTCAAGTAAAAATCTTGAAAATCTGAATTTTGACTTTGTTTTTTTAACTTCATTTATGCAAAAACTACATGTGCTAGAGCAAAAATTTTAAAAAATTTTTTTCCCAACAACCCTTCTTTACATCTCCAGCAACTTTAGTGATGATACCATTTTCAGGGGCTTTGCAATCAGCTCATAAAGTTAGCAAGTTGAAAAATTTGACCATCTCTACCTGGCACGTCTGCACTGCCACCTTGTGGTTGCAGTGCTAATTTACCTGATACAGTTTCTTTTGAAAAATATTAATTAACTGATTTTATGTGTTATTCACAAAGCATCTGAACATGGTATTATATTCAGGATGTCTACCAGACTCCTGTATTGACATACTTTGGGAAGTTACAGGCCTACAATGTAAAAAAAACTTTTTTTCCATTAACGTCTATGGAGTGCTTTTGGTACAGAAATCTAAATGTACCTCAGCAGTGCGCTAGGGAGGTTAATGACATCTACCACATCTGTTGTCTGCCTGTGGATACATCTATGAATAAAGATAATGGCATACCCGTCAAGTCCGGGCATTAGAAAACCGGGGGACGTACCGGAAGTCACGTCACTGACGTCACTTCCGGCGTCCGCCAGCCTTTTAGCTGATCTAGCAGGGAGAGGGCATTACTCTCCCTGCTAATGTCCCACCTCGCTTGTACTGATAATGTGCGGGGTGGGAGATTAGTAGGGAGAGTAACGCCCCCTCCCTGCTAGATCAGCACGATTTTAAGAATCCGGTAAATATCCAGGATTTCTTGAAATAGGGATTTGGCCGGGAAAGCCACATAAAAATTCCCAGCCAAAAAAGGAGGCTTGACAGGTCTGTAATGGTGGATGGAAAGTGAGTTTAGTTATTTTATGAAGGTTCTCTACAGTGATTGCCTCTGTCATATACAGGACAGGCATCGAGGGAAATCGTTATACAGCAATTGGACTCTTACACACTTGCATTATGTATTCATTTGACCCAACACATGCAAAGCCATTCATGTATAATAACAAAAAACAAAAAGATGTAATCATATAATACAAAATTTATTTTAAAAACATAATATATAAAATAACATCATAATTTATAAATTAAACTAAATAAATGTAAAAATACAAAATACTTTTGCAGACATTGAAGAGAGAACAGAACATCTTAGTATGCAATAATTTAGGATAATAGAGGAAACGTTCATCCAGACCATTGTATTAGGTGGGGCATCCCACATACAATGATTACTTGGTGTACTCAGGAGTGCAACTTGAAAGATAAACACAAAAGAAAGACAACACAAAAAAGAAAACTTGTGCTTTTAATACCGTTTCGAGATATCCTATTCCCTGATATCCCATTGGCAGGTTTGCCAGGATCAAATAAGTGCTTAATCCTAATTCAACTTTTGTTAACTATTACAGGACTAACTTAGTCATCTAAAGTTGGGTATCTTGATGTAACATGTAAAATTTTCTGGGCTCTTGTTTTGTTCGGTGCTCATTTTCTGTTCATGTCTCTGGATTATTTTATAGATGCTTTCCTCAGGCTGACCACTCTGTTGGCTCCATTTCCACACTTCAGCCAGCTGTTGCTCTTCAGTAAACGGGTCACTCTTTTTTTGGCAGAGTTGAATTCATACTGACGTTGACCATCAAAGAAATATAGAAGTCCTGAAAAAGGATAACATGTATTTAGTATTGTCTGGTGTTCATATTGATTGCTTATATGAATCCTAGCTTTGACATTACACACGACTCCCATGCCACCATGTAATCAGGTTCTTTTCATTGTCAATATCCCATTCATAAAAGCCTCAAATTTCTACAGAACAGACTAGAAATTCAAGATGCAAACTTAACCCCTGAGGAATGGGGACTGGTGAACCCCTGAAACACACTGGTTATTCTTTTTATTGTGTTTACTCATTAATAAAACCTTGGACTTGATTGGCACTTGTGATTCCTGCACTTCTTTACAGCATGTACTAATAGTTCCAGCAAGGACCTTAGGACTTGAAGTGCAATTACTCAATCATTTTGAATGTTATTTCAAAGTATGGACAGTAATAAAGAGGTCTAGAGTTAGGGGGATTTGACCTTACTACCCAGTTTCCACTTTACAATGGAAAAGCAGTAAAGTCATTTACTAGCACCACTTTATAGGAGAGTGAGTAACATGTCCCCATACAGATATTTGAATAGAAGGGTGTGTCAATGTGTGAAGGGTAGTCAACCCTTATCACTTAATAATGTTCTGCCTTTTGTCCAGTTACATATAGCATGTAACATGTCGTGTTATAGCAGTTCAGTAAGTAAAAACAAACTGCAGATCCAACCACAAATCCAATGGGCACTGACTGTTACCTTAAAAGCAGTTGTTTGAACCATGCACATGCCAACTCTTTGAAGTGCAGAACAATTATTCAAATGTTATAGGAAAAAAGAAGGGGAATCTCTAGTCCTAAATAACTTCCTTGGGTTGTCCATCTAAGAGTGTCCCCACCACATCTAAGGTATATATTTTGGTTCTTGGGATTAGAAATAATATATGACACCTGCTGTTTTGATTTGGTTAAAGTACATTTTCAACTTAGGCTACACCTATAACTTCCTATAAAATGTGAGATACATAGATCTGGCCATAAATCTTATGAATATGTTCATTTTAATCCAGGCCTTATATCAATCATATAATTCCTTTTATTTCACTTACCATTTTTTTGGAAAACAGCATGGACTCTGGATCCAACACCAGGGAAGCCATCAATTATTTTTGTTGGAGTTACAGAATCCATCTTCTTTGTTGCTTCATTAAAACTGAGAAGGAAGAGGAAAAATCAGGTTAGAAGAAACTATTTTCGACATTTAATTTTCTGAAGGTTTCCATATGTCTTGATTTATCTGTTTAGGGAATCTTTAGCATTCTAGGTTGCCATAATAGTGGGATAATCAATATTAATTGTTCCGGTCCTTAAATAATGTATAAACAAATTGAGCTCATCCTTCACAAAGGTTTGTTACATCAATTTAATTCATGAAATCAAATTTAAATGCAATATTAAATATAAACGTAGGTCTTACCTCCAGAATTTGTCTCCTACAAAGAAGTAGGTCTTTCCAGTGCTGTCATCGAAAACTGCGGCATCAATTCTCCTAACAGTTCGGGGAAAGCCCAAGTCATAGATGCTTTTGGGTGAATCCTTAGTAACTTCATAACCACTGATAACCCAGTACTGAGCACCTAAATAAAGAAAAGAACATGAAATGGTTAAAATGCTCTTCAGCATCCATTGCGATTTGTTGGCTTAAGCCCCTTATACACCTTTAGATCACTTAAATTTTCATTAGATCTACCAACAACTATGTAGTGCCGAGTCCTCCCTGATAGAATACATAGTGATTGGAAGGTATATATCACTGCTATGTAGTATCGGGTCCTCCCTGATAGAATACATAGTGATTGGAAGGTATATATCACTGCTATGTAGTATCGGGTCCTCCCTGATAGAATACATAGTGATTGGAAGGTATATATCACTGCTATGTAGTGCCGGGTCCTCCCTGATAGAATACATAGTGATTGGAAGGTATATATCACTGCTATGTAGTGACGGGTCCTCCCTGATAGAATACATAGTGATTGGAAGGTTTAGAAAGCTCCTCATATTACATGGTTTTGGTAGGACAAAGGTTGTTTGTACAGAAATTGTATGGTAAGATTGTAAGGTGTTTGGGGACCTTTAGACGTTTAGGTTGTTCCCTTACTAAGAATTTACTTTGCACTTTACAGATGTTAATAAAATTTTTTAGGTTCATTTGGGAGTTACTGAATGAGGCATCGTCAAGAAAAAAGCTGGAGATGTAGAGAAAGGTTGTGGGAACATTACAAAAATATTTTGACATGTCGTTTTTGCAAACAATGAGGTAAATTCTGACTTTATAACATATTTTTGTACTGCTCTTAGAACTGTTCCCTATCTCCAGCAATTTTAGGAACAATTCTACATTCAGGGATTTTGCAATTAACTCACAGCTTTTCTAAATTGTATTAAACCCTTTTTACCATCTCTATTTATTAGGATCATTAATTAGGAACCAGTATAAAGAGCTACTTACCTTTAAAAACAAGAACTTTATCATCATCTTGGAGCTCATAAGCAGCCTGAATGTGGTTTGGTATGGCGGGCCAAAAAGTTTTGATTAAATAATTTTCAGCTTCTGAATCCTGAGTAATTTGTCTCCAAAAAGTTCTGGGGAAAAAAGAAAAATGTTACATTAATATTTATTTAAAATATATGTATTGAGACAACATCCTGTCTTAAATTACAACTAATCCCCCCTATCTATTGTACCCAAGGATGGTGCCAAAACCTTGGCCACTGTATAGAGTTCAGCTGCTAAATCTACAAACCTGCAGTTCAGTTGAAATGACATGTCTGCATTTGAGTTTTATGGGTTGGGTTAAGGTTTGATGTTTTATTTTTTATAATGCTTATATTTTTTTATTTTTTTATAATTATTTTGTAAATATTTTTTTTAGTATTTATACAACTACTTTGTTAACTCATAGGGCAATGAGGATATCAGCTTGATGTGGGGACAGAAGTGGCATATGTGTCCTATCGTTACATTTATGAACTATAAAGTACACATTGCCTTTCTTCTAAAGCTAGCCATACATGGTTCGATTAACTTTTCAGTCAAAATTTAACAAAAATCGTACTCCCCATGTGGTGTACATCGATTAAATGAAAATCGATTTTCGATTTTTTTGATTGAACTACAAAATCGAATCGAACATTGATTGAACGCTAAATTGAACCATGTGTGGCTAGCTTTAGTGCTACTAAAGAGTAGTTTTTTATTTTAAATGTTTCATATCTAAACATGTTAGTGATCTTTTGTATAGTTGCTTCTTTCCTTATACCATGTCTGCTTGAATAATGTCTCTCATATATAGAACCGGTTTTAAGTCAGGTCATACCCCACCCACAGTCTTTCTTTGAGATAAGGGAGCAGTGAATTACAGTCATTGAGCTGCTCTACTAAACACATCCTGTATATATAATAAGCTGATATGAGTTCATTCATTTACATTGTTTGTAACTATTTAACTAAGAGATAAGAGATAAAAAATCATGGTCTTTCTTGAGCAGGTAACTAGAACATATTAGTGGGAGTCATATATAGTGTTAGCTCATTTTACTATACAGAATATCTGAAAAATGTAAAATAACATCAATTCCCTATTTCCCCATTTGAAAATAAATTCAAAGTTTACTTGTTGCTGAAGAAAAAGATCTCGCCCCGGAAAGTTGTTACAGCATCAAAAGTAATTGGCTTGCAGGAAGAGGGTTTGCTCGGCTGTTCTGGAACAATGGGGTCTTCTGGAGCTTCTCTGGCTCCTATAATAAAGCATCAAGGATGAAAGTTATGATAGAGTAACCTACACTATAAATTGTATCCATCAAAAATTAATTTCCTAATAAATTCTGGTAGTGCATTTATTTCTCGTACCATAAAGAAACTGGATTCCTCTAACATCATCCTCAGGCAAGAAGAATTCACTGGGTTCAATGAAGTGGTAAGTTGGGTACATCAGGGCGCTGGGATCGTTAGAGTGTAAGAGGCCAAGGGAATGGCCAAATTCATGAGCAGCCACAATGAACAAGTTGTATCCTTGACGAAAAAAAAATAAATTAGAATGAGCATTGTAAATGAATGTACTGTAGCTGCAAAATACATATGAAGTGGGCATCATTCACCAGTTTTAGAAGGGATATACAGGCTCTTATGGACTTGGCTTATATTTGCCAAACCTGCTTAAAGCAAGCCTATTAGGCAATCCTTAGAATGGGAACATACCCATTGTACTCTACCGATAGATACTGTACAACACTTTACCAATTACTAGCCTATAGAAAGAATGTATTAAGCTTATATAATTTATTAATTATCAATGTCCAGGTGAATATGTAGAACAGCTATACATAAGCAGAATATCCAACAAGGGATAATAAATAGTTGCAACTTGTAAACTGATTTCCAGTTTAAATGTCATAAGGAACAATAACTTACCTCTAGATCCACTAGTCCAAGTTTCATCTTCATCAAAGTGAGCATCTCCTCCAATTCCATTGCCTGGGGCAAATGCATGGGCCAGAGTACCATGTTGCCCATCAAATGGATAGAAGTCATTGTGCACTGTGATAAAAAAGTAAAATATAAAATGTCTCCCTCTGTTTGTATTAAACATTCACAATATATTATCACATTGACTCGTCAATATACCTTGTGCTGCAAATGAAATCTCAATATCGGCCTCAGTGTTGTAAATTCGAGTGAAGGTCAGAGGGGCCACATCACTCCAGACCTTGAAGGCTCTCTGGATAGCAGCATCCACCTCGGCAGCGGGCATGTCTGGTGTGTAATTCAATATTCTAGATAAAGAAATCAGATTGATCATTTCAAATTAGATAAAAGGGACAATAGCATAAAACCACCTAGGGTCTATAATAGATATGTTAGCATGGGGAATATTAGTAAAAAGAGCATCGAGCATTCAACTGTTATACATGATATGCAATTCAGGCTGTTTTGTGTACTAATGTTGAGTGTGAATATTCAAATCGCAAATTTGTATTGCAAAAATTTCTTTTGCAATAAAACAAATAAAAAATGCTGTTATAGTGGACAGTAGATCTCAAATTTGCTAATATTTGCAGAATAATTTGAGAAATGCTGCAAGTTCAAATATTGCCTATGCTGCTCATCACTACTGTGTTCTGTGCACCTTGAGGGGTACATTCAGAATGGGAGGGACTGAGCTGGCAGCCTGCAGAAAACTACAGACGGGCAAATACAGGACCAGCCATCCTACACAAGGAGACCACCGATCACCACTGATTGGTGTTAATGCAGGAATCAATACCAACCCAAATACCTTCTGTATTTTATAAATACTGATTTTGTTTGGCTTAATAGTATATCTGTTGGCAAAACTTTTTTTTCAAGGGAAGTTATAAGCTCCCCTTTTTTTTATAGTCTTTCCTTATCCTTATCCCACATACAAGATGAAGTAAAATTACGTTTCTTACACAAAAGGAAAATTCCTTGCTTCTTGTTTGCCAAAAAGTGACCCCAATTTTTCCAACCATTGCTTTATATTGAAAACAATCACAACCAATAGACAGTGAATGGAGGGCGTACATTTTCATACTCAGTATTATTTTCTATCCTTTAAAGTCTAAAGTTAAGAAGATGGAACTGTTTTTACCTGTAAGTCAGATCTCTCTTCTTCCATCCAGAGTTTCCTGGGAAGGTGCTGAATTCACCAACATCATGGAACCCGCATCTCGGCTCCTTCATCATATCTAGGGTGTCCTTGTCAATTCTTCCGGTCACCTCCAAACCAAAGAACTGCTGCATCTCGCGAATCTTCTCTGAAAACAAGCTGGTGCTCTTCTTTCTGCCCTGTGGCCCCGTCTTAAGGCTGTAGTATTTTTTCAAATACTCCTGGAGATTTAAAAAGGATTTTAAATGTTTGTCCCTTATATTTATGAATTATCAAATTATCAAGAGGTAGATTATGGATAAAAGACAGAAGGTTCAAAAAAAGAGGAATTCACAAAAAACAGCCTTCCTTTTATTGCTGTCTGCATCCCTATTGGGGAGATGTCTCCTTACTCCTTATTGTGTCACCAAGGTAGGAAATTCTTAGAATCTTGCAAATACCAAAACTAAAAACATAGTTTTGGCTGGAGTTATGTAGCTCAATATTATAACATAGCAAGTTTGTTAAGAAATTGGGCATGAGATTGAAATATATATATATATTATAAATAAAATGTGATATAGTATAGTATAATATAATAGTATAGTAATATAATAGTATAGTAAAAATAGAGTCGATTATTCACAATCGCTAAAGCTTCTCTTTATCAGATCACATCATTTTAATATTACTATAAGTTTGTCTTAGGTCTGCTTCAATCTCGTGGTTCTGGGTTCTACATAACCCAGTGGTGGGCAACTGAGTTCATATGGAGGGCCACAAGTGCGGCCCACAGCATCACTAAAGGGCCGCACATATAATTTTCAATCTATACTGAAGTGTATGAGCATTTGGAATGGAAAACAATTACAGCTGACAGAGCTAGAAGACATTATTACAGTTTTTTTTAAATAACAACATTTGTTTACTATTATACTTCAAGCATTAGGGAACACTGTGGAAAGTCAATGCACATTTTGTGTCATATATATCATCAAAGGTTATGTGCCTCATAGATATCATTAAAGCCATTGATAATATTGATGTGGCACATAACCTTCCGATTCGGCAGACAGGTAAGTTCTTTTGCCCTATGCATTAACAATTAGGTTTCAGGGGCCACAAGTGGAGGACTGAGGGGGCCGCCAAAGAATGCCCAAAGGGCTGCATGCGGCCCCCCGTGCCACAGGTTGGGCACCTGGGACATAACCTCTAGTAGCCTCTAAAACAAAACTTCAGGCTTTGTCATTTTTACTGGACCCCTATGGTACACTTCTTCTATCAGAAGTCTAAAGTAAGGTACAACCTTCCTACAGCACGAGAGATAATGGTAGAAAAATTTAGATAAATAACAAAATATACATATAAAAATATTACATTTATATAGAAATACAAATAGAAGTTTTATCTGTAACACTAGATTAGTCCCACCATAAACTTTCCCTCTATATACTCACTTCAGCAATCCTGGCACTCTCTGCATCCTCTGTATTTTCCGTAGGAAAAGCCAAGCAGTACGCTACTAGAAGCAGCAGACCGAAACACAAGCTCTTCATCATCTCTGCGGTGATCCCTTAAAGGTTCTCTAAGAGTTTCTGGTTTTCTGTGATTTTCTGAATCCCAGGCTTGTCCTTATATACCGTACCTGGATGCTGAGCCATGCTGCAGAAAGTGACTCACCCTTTACAACTTCCGCCAATCACACATAAGAAAAAAAAAAAGGAAAAACTCTTTCTCTGACAAGTTATGACAAAGTGCAAACTAAGTAAAGCCCACACTTGTGCAACAATTTCTGCTTTATTCATGATTAATGACCAGGAAGAGGTTTGGACATCGTGGTGGCAGGACACACAAACATTGTTTTATTTGTTTGGAGATCTGTTAATTTGTTGCAAGGTTCAGATATTTTATATAAGAAAATATATGAAATAATAATTCTATATAATTATATTTGATGTACCATATGCACTCCTAATTTGAACCTTAGTTATTCAAAAACTACATATGATAGACCAATATTTTTTTTAAATGTTTCTACATTGCTTCTCTACATCTCCAGCCATTGATTGGTATACTCCACTCCTTTTACCCAATTGCTGGAGGTATTCCATTTGAATGCCTGTTACCCCTGTGGTTACATTGTGGTTTATCCCATCAGCACTTTGCTATTTATAGATAAAATCTGAAATACCAGTGGCTACCAGGGCAACAAATGGCCTTGTTTTTACCCATGTGAAAAGACCACTTTTAACCAATTTTGTGCCCTCCTTTGCCCCCCATACATCCTTGGCATCATTATTGACGCCGAGGATGTGCTGGAAAAAAGCGACGCTGCCTCCATTACATGGAGGTCAATGACTCTGCATGCCCCCACCTCTCTGGCATCATTAATGGCGTCATTAAAGCAGACCCAGAGTTAGTAAACAAACTCACCCAGACTTCACTTGGGCCAACTACCCAGGAGGTTAAAAGTCTCCAAGTATTTGATGTCAGCACTAAGATCTACATATAAATGATACTGAAGTAGTATACCTAGTGCTAGTTGTACTGCAAACAGTTTAGCTCTTCAATTACATAATGATATATTAATCTACTAGTTTTATTTCCAGCAGAGCTCATCTTATTCTGCAGTAGGGGGGTCACTGTATGGATTGACTGTTCCATGGATTGACTGTTCCCTTCTTTACACAACAATATTGGGTTCACATCTAATGTACTCATACTATAGTATGATGCCAGTGGAGACCAATGAGGGTTGAATTGAACCTGAATTGGGTCTGCCTAAAAAAATGAGTAAACCCACATTTTGGACTTCTGATCCATTCCAAGTCAGATCAATGGGTTATTTGTTTATATAAGAAAAATAAGGATGTTGGTGCTTTCTTTTCATCTCACAGGAAGTGGCAGGGGCACAATCGAACAATTCGTTCTTGTGTGTTGAACCAATGAATTAGCTTATTGATACTGACATATTTTATTTTTTGACTCATGGGCCAGAAGGGGTTCTTAAATATGTTATAGGGGCTGCCATTCAAGGAACATGACATTCCACATTCCCCAGACAGTATTGGTCAACCCAAGCCCCCGAAGACTATGTACATTGCAGCCTTACTTTTTAAATTAAGACAATGAAGTATAAAGAAAAGTAAAGAAGTTATTAAAAAATAATAAATATAAAAAATAGAGAAAAATTTTAGCTGGGAGAAAAGTATCAATAAATTTTTTTAAATATGTAACAAATTATACCCAATCACAATGACATACGTTTTCCTTTATTTTCCACGTGTATCTCAACCCCGCTGCAGAGAACAAATGGAGGAGAGCATCTTGTCATCAAGGGGAAAAATCTACATGGGCTAGTTATGGCACATGAGCGGTAGTTTGCCCATATCTTAGGTAGGCGCTTTTTTAGTGTGCCCATGTATTTTGACTTCTGCAAGTTCCAAGTTAACTATTGAAGGACTGATCAGTCCCTGTTATTCTCTTTATAGGTTGGTATCTAGAATTGTATACTTTAATACCTTTATTTTTAAAAGAGAGATGTGGTTATGACTACTCAGGAGCAGCATCATATTGCGGAGATGATTGACTTCCTTCTGCAGACCATAACCATTCAGGAAGTACTTATTGCCACACAGGATTTACAAATGGATATCTACATAGGTTTATCTTCATAGGCTTTTCATGAATATACCTAAACTGTAGGTCTAGCCTGCAGTCCTGTGTTTCCGAGCAGGTATATTTATGTGGAATTGTCTGAACATGAATTGTCCCCTGTGTTACAACATATGTGGGATTCCGCACTGCTAAGCGGGCCTCTCATTTATAGGACACATTGGTGTGAATTCACATAGAGATGAGTCAGTGTGTTGTTGAGTTTATAGACCTCTTCCTCTCAGTAGATGACGGTACTCAGCCTGATCATCACTAAGATATCAACATCCTCTCCAGCTCCCAATGTTCCTTGCAAACGCCAACATTCCAAACCTGGAGCTGTGTACAGTTCAATCAATAGAAGACATAGAAGATTACAAGACAAAGTCAAAGATAACATGTGTTTCTACTTAGGATTTCAGTTGCGATGTTTGCTTCTTTTCTTAAAGCATGTAAATTTTTTAAAAGTTCTCGATAGGATAGGAAATTTTTGTGTTTGCAAAATTCAGGAGCTGCCTGAATGGAAGAGGTTGGGAACCTATGGCTTGCGATCCAGATGTGGCTCCTTTGATGGCTGCATCTGGCTCGCTGCCAGTTTTGTCGGGAAAGTCATGCTTTTTATGTGGCTATCCGGCCAAAAACTGATTTCAACAAATCCTGGATGTTTCCCAAAATATTGAAATCGAGGGAATTTAGCAGGCAGAGGGCATTACTCTACTGGCAAATGTCCCACCCCACATATTATCAGCACAGGTGGAGTGGGACATTAGCAGGGAGAGTAACACCCTCTCCCTGCTAAATCAGCCCTGAACTAAATCAGATACTGGAAATTAAGTCAGTGGCGTCACTTCCAGCTCCCACGGACTTAAAGTTTAAAATATATAAAGATTATGGTTTCAGACCCCTGACTAGTAAATGGTAATAATTAGCTCCTACAAGTTGTTTACCTTTCAAACCACTTTCTCAGTGTCAGGGAGCAATTCCTCCCTAAAGAAGCACAGGAACTAGGCGAAACGTGTCAGCATTGGAAGAAGGACTTTGTGCATACACTGACTCATGTGTGATGTACATTTATTATAGATTGGAAGGGTAAAGTGATATCTGATGGGTTTTGATAATGCACCAGTACCACTTCCCCTCAGATAGACCAATGGTTGACCCCCAAGTACTTGGTTATGTCACATAAGTAACCTTTTTAATAAACCTTCACATTATTTTATCTACTGTGGTTGTTGACTTAAGTCCCCACTAGGGCTCAACCTAGTGTTTGGCGAGAAATTTGAGACTTACACTATGGATTTCTCTCCTTGTGTCTTTATACCCTATGAGATCCTATTTCATTTTTCTACATATACCAGTAAAGAAGAAGGAACAAGACAGCCAGTGTTCCCATTGGCCTAGCTGGTATAACAACACCACACCATAGTGTCCCCTCCCCAATATTTACCTTAACAACAGGCTTCCAATCATTGAACTTCAAATGATATTTGCTGAGCCCATGTCAAACCAAATCTGGAGAAGGTCCTCCATTTGTACTTGATTGCTTTAGTTTTTATTATACAGGAATGTACTTAGATTATTTAACATACAAATCTGATTCGGGTTTAAAAAACTACAATCTATCCCCAACAATACAGTGTCTTAATTCACCCTGTCAAATACTGTACAAATATTGTGATATATAACGCAATGGTCCTCATCTGGTATTCTCCAGGGCTATTTTTGTTGCTTATTGTAATTCCAAGTTTAGTGAATAATATATTGGATATAAAATACAGTTTTCTATAAACATTATAGCTTGTCTGGATAAGTAACATTTCTACCAAATTAAGAGTTACCCAGAAATGTTCTTATATAAAGAAATGCTTGATTTTTCGTGACTCTCAATGGTGGTCTCTTGGTAAAATGACTTTCAGAAAGTCATACATGCATGGATATAGTTGAGTAGTAACTGATGCACTGTAATCTGTAGTATTGGGATTGTCCTGGTGGTGGCAGCAGAGCCCAGAATAAAGATCGCACAGTCCTACAGCGATCACTGCCATCAGTATGAGTCAGTTTATGGGAAAAATCACAGAAAATTATGGAAATGGACCACACAAGATTTCCATGAGGAAAGAAACATTACTTGCTTAGCTTTTCAATTCTGTAATATGTTATAGATTTTTGTTTAAAATCTTGTCATTTAATAGTAAGGTCTTAAAGCAGAGTTCTCAGTTCAGCATAAATGTCACCTTCGAGTACAGGTCATCCTTGCTTGTTTAGCATCTAGGGGTATGCCATTTATAACTTGTTCCCTCGCTCCCGCAACTCAACTCTCTTCCCTTCTTTAAACAGTGAGCAGTGTCATGGTGTCTTCCCCATTATCATGGATTGAGATGAAATGAAAAGGACGCAAGAATCTTAACCCCCAGTGTGTATACATCACCAAAGGAATTGTTACCTAAGAGCCCAATATGTGCACATAGCTTCCTTATGATACTGTTATGAATTCCAACCCTATATAAAATAATTAACTTTTATTTCACTGCAGGTTTTGGGTTGTATTGTTTTGTGTCACAGGAGGGCTTATTAGATGCACAGTGATGGCGTTCACAATGAATGGCTAAAACACATTGCATAATGAGCTTGGTGAAATCTTGACTAGCTGACTTTGCGAGTTAATGGCAAAACCCCTGAACAAAGGTTTCCTAATTTTAAGTCATAGCACATAGTCAAGCTTTCTAAAAACAGAATGCCCCAACCCCTTACAAATCCTAAATGTTTAGGGAAAAAAACTAACTTGAGGACAGTGGGCGGAGCCATGCAAATCATTCCTTTATGCCACATCAGCCAAATACACATCCAGAACCACTGGTGTACAGTGCAAATACAACCAATATCATCAGTGCAGTGCATGGATTTGGGGCATGTAACTACCTTCTGTTTAAAGAAGGCATGACTGTGCTATGCATTGCTTGGGTCCTTTAATCACTTTTCACCATGACCTTCATGGTTGTTCCTTTATGTTCGGCTCCCAAGTCCAATGATTTTCATGCACTGCACTGATGATGACCAACAAGGCTGAAACGGCTGTATGCAATATGTTTGGAATAAATGGCTCTGTACCGTGTGGCTATATTTGCACTGTACATCAGCAGTTCTGGAGGTGCATTCGGCTCATGGGGTGTAAAGGAATAATTTGCATGGCTCCACCCACTGTCTTGAAGTGATGATTTTTCCCTACATTTTTTGGATTTGTGATGGATTGGGGCAAGTAAATACCTTCTGATTTAAGAAGGCTTAACTGTGCTACGCACTGCTTGAGTTGAGGGCATCTCGATTCCTTTACTCTCTTCTCATCATATTCTTCATGGTTGTTCCTCTAATTTTAAGTCAAAACTTTAAAAAAATAAGTTTTCAAACTTAATAATAAAAAAGCATGTGCTATATTAATACTTTCTTTTGTATTGTTTCCATGACTCTTCTAAAAATCTCCAACAAGTTTGGTGATGATACCATGTTCAGGGGCAGTTAACTGACAAATAAACTAGTAAAAATAATGTGACCCTCTCTTCTGCCGTCTATAAAATGGCACTACAAGTTGGAAACCCCTTTCACAAAAAAAGCACCATATGTTGTTTTAGGTCAGCATCCCATTTGTGTTCAGCATCCTGATAATACTGGTTCCCTTTAGCAGGACTCATCTGTTAAACAGTTTTTACTGCTTTGTATAAATCACAGCATTGACAGCTGACTCGTGCTCCGACTTACTAACTACTGGTAAATCTGCACCATCTCAGGGGAGAGATAACTGTTGCACAATGTGTTTTGTCTGTTCTTGTAGAAGAATTTAAATTTGTAAAGTTTAGTAAACAGAGCGTCACAACATCTGCTGTAAATTTAGTTTTTTTATTATAGCACACCTTGGCGGAAATGACCAAAGAAAGGCTGATCTGTCGTCATTCACTGCTAGTGAATACCTGCTTCTGCCGGTCCTGCTTTAATGCTATACAGAGAGTCTGGAGTTTGAGTGAACCCTTTATTGGTTAACTGAAGTCATTAAAAAAGCAAGCTTTCAGAATGTTTCAGATCATTTTGCCAGGCTTAATAAATGCTATAGAAAGATTCAAACACTGACACAAATTTCCCCCAAAACTTCTTATTCTTCTTCTTATAGGAGTGAATAGCAATGGAACAGCAAAGACGTTTTAAGGCCCCCATACACCATACAATCTTACCATACAATTTCTGTACAATCAACTTTTCTTCTACCAAAACCATGTAATATGAGTATGTTTCTAACCTTCCAATCACTATGTATTCTATCAGGGAGGACCTGGCACTACATAGCAGTGATATATACCTTCCAATCACTATGTATTCTATCAGGGGGGACCTGGCACTACAGCTGGTAGATGTAATGGAAATTGTATGCAGTGATCTTAAGGTGTATGGGGGGCGTTATTCTTTAAGCTGGCCACACACGGGTAGATTCCCGTGCAATCGACCGGCGATCAATTACAGCG
>CM070033.1:18204070-18217723 GCA_036250615.1 Ptychadena robeensis
TTCTAGTGAAAAGATTCTTCCTCCGGCACGATCACACAGGTTTTGATCCTGCCGGGGGAAGAATAGAGATCCTCTTCTCGCTGGCAAACTGAGCGGGTCGCCTTGTGGACAGTTCGGCCATCACTATTGGCAAGTTGTGTGGTTTGGCAAGTTGTGTGGTTGTCACCCCTCCCCTGAGAGTGAAATGGTACTACCTAGTGTGGCCTGCACCACCCGCATCCTGGTATCACTGCAAGCTGGAGTAGTAGACTTTTGTAATGTTCCTACCACTTATCATAAATCTCCAGCAATATTGGTAATGATATCTATAGTGGGGCTTTGAAATTAATCAAATAAATGTGGCGACCATATCTTGTGTTCTTCTGCCAGAATAATAAGCTTTGGGCACCAGTTATGATGAACATGGTTTCACCTAGCATGTACATTTGTTGAACACGTTTTTTCGATTACTATTTCTTTCTGTAAAAGTCTCAGCATTGACATCCAGCTCATATTCCCGTATCTTACAAGAACCGAGAAATCTACACCATGAAGGGGAAGCGGGCGACTTACGCAATGTGTTTTGTCTGTACTTGTAGAAGAATTTTAATTTGTAAACTTTAGTAAACAGAGCTTCACAGCAACTGCTCGTATACTTTTAAGATGTTTCCAAGTTTTATCACAGCACTGCTTAGCGGAAATGACCAAACATGGGCTCAGCTGTCATTCAAGGCTAGTGACTAGCCACTTCCATCAGTTCAGCTTTTGACTATCAGGAATCTCATAAATGTTACAAGCCGCCCATTGACGGCAATAGGGCTTTGACAGGGCTGACTTCACAGCCCACCAGAACTCCTGATTCGTCGGTCTGAGCCTCTCTCACGTTAATGTTGACGCAGCCCATCCGCATCCACAGGAACACAACAGAGCTAGCCTTAATGCTGAATTTTACTTGTTATGATTTGAATGCACATATGTACATCATGGGGAAGGAATTGGGTAGGATTAGAACCCTTGTCTGTTTTTCATTTCTCTATATATAAAAAGGAGTCTGAGTCATTCCAAAGCTTGCTTTTTTAATAACTTCAGTTAACCAACAAAGGGGATCGCTCAAACTCTAAACTCCCTGTATTCATCAATAGCACAGTACAACACTCTACAATTGCTTATTTCTCCATTGAAAGCTATGTGTCCTTCTGGCAATGTCTTACCAAAATAGGAGAGGAACTGTCCATAAACTTAAGGTAGGAATACACGGCCCGATTTTTCTCAGATTTCTGCACAGCTGAGCGCAGTGCGCGTTCACGGCACTGTGCTGTGCAGAAATCTAGGAAAAAATCTACCCGTGTATGCTGTTTTTCAAGCGAAATTGGCCGAACAGGTTACCAACATGTTGGTTAACCTTGTTCGATATCCTATACTTTGAATAGGGAACCGTGATTTCCCATTCATAGTATAGACTGGCTGACAGCTGGCTCCCGATATCGGGGAAGCCGGGCAGTAGCGCTACTGCTGAGATCTCTCTCTCGGCTCATATATCAAGCCATGTATTCCAGCCTTTACATTGCAAAAAAGCAATAACCCTTTCCACTGATTTTTATTTCTGTCTGTATCACCGTAGCACAGATTTTCTTGCATAGTAAAACCATTAGCTGTTAGACAGGATGTGAGTATAAATCTCTGTAAAGCCCTCCATACACCTTTAGATTACTCCATACAATTTTTATTAAATCTACCAACAACTATGTTGTATAGCAGCCTCCCTGATAGTGATTGGATGGTAGATATCACTGCTATGTAGTGCCGGGTCCTCCCTGATAGAATACATAGTGATTGGAAGGTATATATCACTGCTATGTAGTGTTGGGTCCTCCCTGATAGAATACATAGTGATTGGAAGGTATATATCACTGCTATGTAGTGCTGGGTCCTCCCTGATAGAATACATAGTGATAGAAAGGTATATATCACTGCTATGTAGTGTCGGGTCCTCCCTGATAGAATACATAGTGATTGGAAGGTTTAGAAAGGCCCTCATAATACATGGTTTTGTTAGAACAAAAGTTGATTGTACAGAAGTTGTATGAAAAGATTGTAAGGTGTATGGTGGCCTTTACTCAGTATCTTTGTAAGATATTGGGTAAAAGCAACAGGGGTTGTAATCATTCTTTAACTGATTGTTTCTCAGCTTAGTACTTAATTTCCCTCAATGCCATACTCCACTTTAAGCCCCCCATACACGTTCCGATTATTCTCCCTACCAATTTTTCGTCCGATCGGGTCACCCGATTTTCACCTAAAATGTTATGGTCTGCTGGCACCAGAAATTGGGAATCAAATTATCAGCGATTGATCAGCCTGAGACTATTTATTAACAGCCAGCAGATCAACCAAAATTTACGGACAGGTCCGAAGCGATCCCGACAGATCTTTTGGCCAATTTTGAGAAATCTGGATCGGTCGGGTACATAATTCCGCATCCGATTAATCTCCCGATCGATTAATCTCCCGACCACGTTGGTTGGTCGGGCAAAATTCGTACGAAAAATCGGAACGTGTATGGGGGGCTTTAGAGTGACAATTAATAAATAATTTGCTAACAAACATCTAAAGGACTACAAGACCAAGAAAGAACTTTTTGCCCTTAATTCTAAGCGGTATGTGTGGAGAAAACCAGGCACTGCTCATCACCTGTCCAATACAGTCCCAGACGTTACCAGGATGACTGGTTGCAATCAAGGGAAAGATGAATGCAGTGAAGTACAGGGATATCCTGGACGAAAACCTTCTCCAGAGCGCTCAGGACCTCAGACTGGGCCAAAGGTTTACCTTCCAACAAGACAATGACCCTAAGCACACAGCTAAACTAACGAAGGACTGTTCTGTGACTGTTCTTGATTGGCCCAGCCAGAACCCTGACTTAAACCCAATTGAGCATCTCTGGAGAGACCTAAAAATGGCTGTCCACCAACGTTTACCATCCAACCTGACAGAACTGGAGAGGATCTGCAAGGAGGAATGGCAGAGGATCTCCAAATCCAGGTCTGAAAAACTTTGCTTCTTTCCCAAAAAGAATCATGGCTCTATTAGATCAAAAGGTGTGTCTACTAAATACTGAGCAAGGGGTGTGAATACTTAGGACCATGTGATCTTTCCGTTTTTTTTTTTATAAATCTGCAAAAATGTCTACAATTCTGTGTTTTTCTGTCAATGAGGTGCTGTGTGTACATTCATGAGGGAAAAAAAGAACTTAAATTTAGATTTTAGCACATGGCTCCAATATAACAAAGAGTGAAAAATTTAAGGGGTCTGAATACTTTCTTTGCCCACTGTATATCCCAGTAAGTGCCAACAGCCCACATTGTCCATAGTGGTTCTGTAGTTCTTTTCAATGGGGCCTTAGTGATGCAGTGGATCTCCTGCAAGGAAGGTAAAAAAAACTCAAATGTATAGTCAGTATTAATTTAAAGTGAGTTTGAGTCTGCTGCCATGAACGTATTTATGTGAGTGGGGCTTGACAGGGCTGCCCCAAATCTGGAAATTGAGAATCAATTTGAAATACAAAGTAGGTTTTTCAGTTGTAATTGGATTGTGCCTGCAACCTACATTTTTCAGTGTAGTCTACTCTTTGTAAACTTAATTGTAATGTTAATGGTAATTTGGAGTATATTTTGAGTAAAGGCCCACATACACCTTACAATCTTTCCATACAATTTCTGTACAATTACATTTTGTTCTACTAAAACCATTTAATATGAGAACCTTTCTAAAGCCCCCCATACACCACATACAATTACCATGCAATTTCTGTACAATCAACTTTTCTTCTACCAAAACCATGTAATATGAGGACCTTTCTACACCTTCCAATCACTATGTATTCTATCAGGGAGGTCACTATATTACATAGTTGTTGGTAAATCTGATGGAAATTGTATGGAGGAATCTAAAGGTGTATGGGGGGCTTTAACCTTCCAATCACTATGTATTCTATCAGGGAGGCCACTATACTATTGGTAGATCTAATGGAGATTGTATGGATCGATCTTAAGGTGTATGGGGGGGGGGCTAAGTTTGTTTATTAGAGGCAGTATAATCTCTCACTAGATTTGTACTCACGCCAAAAAGATATCACCTGCCTACAGATGCAGGTGTGTTGTCTGCAGAAGAGTCTGACTCACTACAATTATGTCAATAATTATTATCAGGTAAATTATTAGGAAATGTGTTGCAACTTTAAAAAGAACCTACTGTCAAATATCATTCAAAGCCAAGGAAGATCTACGGTACTCATTTTCACTACCCCCCAAAAAAATTCATACACAAGTCATCTGTTGCTTTCAGAAATATAGAAGGGGTATAACTCCTTATACCAGGGGTGTCAAATTGTATCCTGTGTTCAGGTACATGGACTTATGACAGATACATGTGAATGTTTCATTTATATTTGCAGATAATTAGTAGGGGAGGGGAATTGATTGTAGGTTAGGGCATTTAGAGATTATAAATGTTGTGACCTTTGCATATATGTAGAGTTTGAGGGACAAAAAGGAAGTGGCCTAGGTAAACATTGGGAGAGTCCGACAGGAAGTGATGCCAGCTATCTTTGAATCTGTATTATTCTTTGTCATTTTGTTGACATGGTTATGTCGTATGTTGAAGTCATAGCTTACAGCAAGCGAGTCCTCTGCAGTGCTCATAAAGATAACTGAATGGGTGCAGGTGATGCCCTGGTGGAAGGGCAGTCACAGGTGGTATGCTGTGAGCTCCTTAAGGGGGTGAATGACCCAGGTGTTATTTGGTGGTTGAGGCACAGTTGGTAGTACCGATTAGGCAGGTATGTAAGAGGCTGGCGGCTGGTACAGTTGGAGAATGGTTTTAAACACAGAGTGGCACTCTCAGGAACCTTTCGATGTTCATAATGTTTTACTTACATTGGTTTGTAATATTTTGGTTATAAAGCTCTGGCCTGAAAATAAATACAATATTTTTTTTTCAACTACAGTTGTTGTGTGTTTATTACTATAGATGTTAAGTTGGGGAGTGGGTTGGTAGATTAAAAAAATTGAATGGGTATCTTCAACCCTACCCAAGTATGAGAACCACTCATATAGATTATGCATTTTTCTCATATAGATACATCTTTCTCCTTACTGAAGTTCCAAATATTTTGGTCTGAAGTCTATTTCCGCACAGTTTTTGGTATTGTTTTTAAGCATTAACCCCCGATACTGTTCCGTAATTGCACATCTATAGAAACTGGAAGCTCTTGATTGGTAAGTGTTCCGTATGAGGGTGACCCCTCTTTGTTCTAGACATCTCTCCTGGTCCTGGACGGGCTGGTGAAGCAGATGTTGTAGCAACACGTAGGATATGGTTAGTACGCATGTACTTATTTACATAATTGACACATAAAGTCACATGAATAACACACTTAATTATGTTTTATTTTTCTGCAGGTGAGAGATTTATAATGATATACTATGTAATGATAATAATTAGATCATTCATATTCATAGAAAACAAACATCAAATATTCCATAAAAAAGTTATACTCTACAAAACATGTTGTATCAAGTATCATCAGATCTACTGGTGATGAGCAGCATAGGCAATATTCGTATTCACAAAGTTTTCACCTAACATTCACAATAAATGAATAAATGGTGCCGGAGCCCTGGAAATGCTGCGGCCGGAGAGAACATCGCCGCAGCTTTCCAGGGATTGCGCCATTCATGGGAGCCCAGCTCATCCAGAGTTCATCATGAATGCTAGGAAGGTTAAGAAAAAAAGTATTTATCTTTCAATTGAATCATGACTATGTAAATGTATTACATAAAAAGATATATATATCGATCCACGTCCCCTACCCTCTGGGTGAAATGGGTAAAAAATTGACCCCAAAACATAACACCTATGTAAAAGATAAATAAACACATATAAAATCTCCCCCCCCCCCCAAAAAATAAAATAAAAACTGTTATATGCAATATTTAAATAACCCCTTACTCATTTCCAAACCATTAACCCGCTAGCGCTAAAACAAAAAATGGCTCCATCTGCATTAACCCCTACTGCTAACTGAAAATAATAATTTCATTTATTACACATAAAAGCAATGATTTTAAAATAACAAACACAATGTATATTAACACACATTTCGGGAATAGGCAAAATAAATAGCATAATCACATGTATTTTCAATCTTCGGGGTTGTAATTTACTCTACGTCAAATACATTTTTTATCTAAATAGGCATTTTTTTGTCTTCATCTGCATCTTCAACTTCATTCTTATGATGAGTAATAACGTCTCTCAACATCCTTGATTGTAAAATGTTCTCTTCAATCTCTTAAATTTCCTTCTCTTAGAGCAGAGCTACTGCTCTTCCCACTTCCCGTCGCTTAGTGAGGGTAAAGTCTCTTGGGCATGCACAGTAATAAGAAAAAAAATTCTAACGATACTGCACATGCCTGGCCAGGTTAGCCGAGGACAACACTTATCAATAAAGCTGGTCGACATGCGCATTTCTTTTTATATGTAATAGGTTAATCAAATAATGCCCATAAAAACATATAAATTTAAGGTATTAGCATTTTTTCCTTGTTTTAATTGACGGTTATTGCCAGGTGGGGGTTAATGGTTAAGGAAGGAGTAAGTGGTCAATACGACCCCTATACTCATTCCATGTTATGTATAATCATGTGCTTTATACATTACACATTATAGCACATTTATATGTATTACGTAGTCAAAACGAATTTCAGCAAAGGGGCTGTAAACCTGTTATAGAAATGCACCTTTTGTCTGTTTGTTCTATAACTGGGATGGAATTTGACAAAAACAAACTTAATCACTGAGCTGTCGCTAGTATAGGACATAGAAAGAAACTTTTCTCATTGAGACTTAAGGTGCCCATACACATACAGATGGGTGCACAATCGATGAGTCATTCTAGCACTGACATCATGCCGTGCATGCTCGTTGCCATCAGACGTGACCACCCCTGCCTTCAAGCAGGATTGAAATGATAGTCGCCCCACATGGAGAAATAAAGTTGTATCACCTGTATACAATCTTCTTTTACCTCCCTGGCAGTTAGCCCAAGGTAAGTAGGTGGTGGCATACGACCCACATTCCCAGCTTCATCAATGTGTAGAGGGGAGGAGAGTACTATGCACTCTGCTTTGATTGCCAGTAGAGCATTGTTGAAAATAGCGTAGTATGGGCCTATACCAGGGAAGTTAAACCTACAGAAACGATTGTTGTCAGTAGAGCTAAAAGAGATTGTACAACCAGATTGTTGGGAGTATGACCAGCTTTAAATGTATGAACTTATTCCACATCATATAAAAAAGTAATGAAAAGACTTTTACAAATGATCACAATGTAAGTAGAGTGATATATGGGAATATGTCTATTGCAAAGCATTCTTATTTAGGAAGTCATGCTTTTTCAACAATGGTCCGGGAACTGGAAATGCAGAAGCTTTTATGATTCATTATGATTAACTTGACTTATTTTGCAGGTTTCATAACAAAACAATACAAGGAAAACATTCTGAATGAAGATAAAATAAAGTAGACCTAACATTTAGATAATGTATCTAAACATTATAGCTAGTACTTGCCAGTCATATTCAACTGGACCAAACCAACTGGAGTTGTCTAGGCAGCTGAACACATTGGCTCTAGAGTTACCTGTAACCAATGTGAGAATTTTCTGTCATGGCTTATTGTATGCTTAAAAGTAGGTCGTCTTTTCTTTGACGGGTGGCTGCCGGTGGTGGAGTTTACCATATAACATAACAACACACATCAAAGCCATTGAGACAATTTGACTTAATTCATGCAAAAATTAAATGTGCTAGAGCAATATTTATTTATAAATGATAACACTTTACTCGGACACTCTGCAAAGTTCATACGACTGGGGGACAATCTAATTACTTATGCCTGAAGCATATATATATTACTGACTTCCATACTTGTTTACTACTACACTCTTAGATACTAGAGAGATCTTCAAACCCAATCCATTAAGAGACAATTGATGTGTCTGCATGGTTTCCGTTCCTTATGATCGGATGTATCGTCGCCATAAACGACGAATAACCGGTTTGGTACTTTGGAAATATGTTGACTCCTTCTCCCTATGAACATGCATTTATTTCTGATAAAGCAACAGTTGTGAAACGTGTTGAAACAATAAAGCATGTGTTTATTTACTTTTATGCAAACATCAATTGTACTAACCTATGCTAACGTGCATTGATGTTTAAAGATATGGTGAGTTATTTCACTGATGCTCATGGATAGCTCACAATAAAATTCTTTTGACTTTTATTCTAAAGGTTTGCCTAAAAAAACCTCTACTCCACCCTAAAGGTGGTCTGCAGTCCACTTTAGGTGCAACTCTTCCTCTTCCTTATATATCCATGATCCTAATTAAACATACAATTTGCCAAACTAGGCTGATTTGTCCGGGTGTCCCATCCCCCAGACAGATATGAATGACAAACACAACATTAGACACCCTCCAATGTGGCACTTTAAATGCACACCCAGGTAAATGTTAGGCAAACTAACCTTGCAAATCAAACTTAAAGGAAAAACTTTATTAGATACATGGTATCTAAATGGACAAGGTTTGGTTTGTCCAAACAATATGACAATTGTACACCCTGCCAAAATTAGCAGAGGGGTAGCCCATGTAATTAGTCTACATGTTTCACACCGTATAAATGGGGGTTCCTCAGGACAATGAGCTATAGGCAGAAGGAGTATGTGCAGGTGCTGGAGCTGTGGGTATGGCGAATAGCATTAGTAATATATATATATCAACATGGTTGAGATGCATAAACAAATGAATTGACCTAAAAGCAACAATTGACTATCCAAGGAGGCTGTGTCCATTCTAGATGCTGTCTTGTTTCAGGCTATGCTCATCAGGTAGATATTTACTTTTAGTTGCTACCTATGTTTTTTTTTTATATACTACCATCTCCCCCCAATGCACTTTGTCCCTCATAGTGAGATATAACTGTTCTATAAATCTTAATATATACTGAGTGTGCAGTTTATGCTCTATGTATCCCCATCCAAGTTTCCTCTTATTCTCCCCACCCCCACCAAAAAAATTAAGTAAATTTGAACATGGCCTAGTCGCTCATCACTAGTCACTCTTGGCCTTTCTTTTGGGACTTTGCAGGAGTATATATTGATCTCCTAGTATTGTCTATGCCTAGTTATGATCGTGTTTGATTGTCTGCAGGAGTTTTACTCACTCACTCGGTTAATTGTTGCTTTTAGGTCAATTAATTTGTTCATGCATCTCAATGTTGATATATATATATATATATATATATATATGTATATATACTGTATATATTTTACTAATGGTATTCCCAATCTAATGTGTTTGTCATATATATCCCACATGATCACATGACCCATCATTTTTTGGCTTCTCTTCTTCTTCAGATGGATCATAGTGGTGCACGTGCAATGAGATGGCTCCTGTTTTATGGCAACAATGTATTATTATCCCATTCTGTTAGACATGCCTAAACATAAGTAAGTCTGGGGGACAAATACCTGTCAGGGCCATGTATTTAGGATTCATGGCAATGTATATAAAATGTGTAAATTAAAAAACAAATAATGCTGCAGATGAACAATGCAAGAGTGTGTGAAAATCCCGGTGACAACAACATTGATCATTGAACTTCCGATTATAAAATAAACCATATCCTGCAGGTTTCTTTCACAATCCACATTACTCATCAACTGTATTTCATCAACAAGTCTTTATGCTGCTGACAAGTTACTGTTTAAATCTAAGACGTTTGTAACAATTGTCTTTACTTCTTCATTTTCAGGCTTTGCTTTTATATATTGATTTATGATTCAAAAAACCGCAAGGTTTTGCATTGAAACCACAAAGCTTGTGATGTTTGCACGTCCCTCTTTGTGGCAAAAATGGCTTCCATTCTGCTACAACATTTGGTCAGTGGCATCACTAGGTTTGGTGTCATCCGGTGCTAGAGCCCACGTTGGCATCCTGTAGTGTCATATTGGGCATATAGGTGTCAAATTGTGTGACAACGTTGTGTGTATATATATATATATATATACTGTATGTATATATATATATATAGAGAGAGAGAGAGAGAGAGAGGTTTTATGCATCACCAATGCAGATGAAAATGCAGTTTCGGAAGCAATTGACGGGGCTGTACGATGCAGACTTGCCGCAGGCTCATAGAGCATAGGCGAGTATGCCCGATCCCAGCTCAGCCAGAGTTTCTTTTGTAAACAAATTCTGCCCAAACTGGATTCAAGCATACCTCCTGTCACGGTGGGTGGTGGGAGTTGGATTTGGCTGCGGGTAATCCCCAGGTCGCAGTCCCCCGAATCACCCGTGCAAGCTGGCTAGCTGAATTGGTATGAGGTATAACTACGGAAGTCGATATACACTTGCCAAGGTCGGTAGCGTCGGTAGCGGGAGGTCAGACGGGATGCGGGTATGCAGTACCGAAGGGTGAGGCGAAAGCGTAATCCACAAAAACGAGCCAGGGGTCAGGAGCCGGGAGGTCAGACAGAATGCGGGTATGCAGTACCGAAGGGTGAGGCGAAAGGATTGTCCAAGAAACGAGCCAGAGGTCAGGAGCCAGGAAGTCAAACAGGAATCACAATGAATACACATAGGAACACAAAGTCCAGGCAGGCATCTTCCTGTCAGCTGATCCAGCTAGATAAACATCCGGAGGGAGTAGCGACTGAGCAGGAGTGCAGGAGCAGAATGTCCACCAGAGAGGCTGGGAGGTTAATCCACGGTGTCCCTGATATCAGCGCTGGAAGCAGACAAAGATCCAGCAGTCCTGTTAGGATCTGTGACACCTCCAAGGAAGTTAAAAATTTTGACTTGACTTAATTTATGCAAAAACGACATGTGCTAGAGAAATTCTTTCAAATTTTGTTCCCACAACCCATCACTACAGAGCCTGTAGCTGTAGCACATCGTGTATTGATGTTACAGTACCTAACAGTGGTAGTCAAATCTCTGAACCGACCCCTCCAATGTAATCGCATAGATTGTCCCTTTCCACCAGAAGTGATATTTTGGCTCTTTGCCAGAGAACAACCATGATGTTTATTTTTTTTTTTTCTACAAGTAGAGGGATCCAGAAAAAAAAAAAACGTTGTGGTCTTTAATGTATAGTTTGTATAATTATTAAAAAAATAACTGCTTGTGGTTTTGTTTTCGTCAAGAGAAGTTTTTATGTAGCTCAATCATGACATAGATAATGAACACACACATGGCTCTTGCGTCTGGGTCAAACAATATTTGTCATAAACCAGCAATATGGCATGGAACCATAAATTCCAGTTTGGATAAATCCTCTTCTTAAAACAAAATAGCAACAATAGGTTGACTGTAGTATAAAGGGGGGGGGGGGGGCAGGACGGCAAACCAGTATAAAACAAATAAATTAAGTAACAAGGTACCTTCAAACATGAGTGGGGAAGGAAGGTCAAGAATAAGTGGGGTCATTAGAACCATGTACAGAGAGGGAACATTTCTTATTTATTTTTAACTTTGTCATCAATTGTGAGGGATAAACAGATAGTTGGGGATACAGCATTTAAAATAGTTTATTATTGGAACAGTATGAATTAAAGGCTTGATCAACTTGGAAAACACATCCACCCATTGGGAAAACATTCACCTGAGGTGATTGGGGCCATGAAGTGGATAGGAATTCATTGCAATTACATTTTTATAATATTGTATGTTCACTATATAAATCTTAATAATAAATGTTTCTATATCTGTGAATTAAGAATAACAAAACATAAAGTATGAAAACATACATTTTATTGCAATTTTTTTTACAGCCTCATAGCAAAGATTCTGACCAAAGTTACTATTGTACTACAGAACTTACCGTATATTATACTATTGTCTATTGTGGATAATATAATAAGGTGCCGTAATGACGACTGCATGGTTATTGCTTGTAAATTATATGTAAGTGAGTTTAATCAGAAGTGTTATACAACAACCAGATTGTGTCATGAATACAGGATCATTGCCAAATTTCTTCTTAAAATTGTAAAATACTGTTACATAACAAATGTAATTATATACATAAGAAATTTAAAAGTAAATTGCATAAAATCAATTTTCTTTGTAGAAAACTGATTTCAATGTGCTTCTATGTACTAAATCTCGCCCAAATAAAGTCTCTGGTGCCCCAGATGTGCCCATTTGCAGTTATCCCTCTCTTCCCTGGTGTGATTTTACCACATCCATGACACCAGGTTAGAGAGGGATAACTGCAAATGGGCACATCTGGGGCACCAGAGACTTTATTTGGCCAAGATTTAGTACATAGCAGCATAGCTTTGTGCCTGGATTTTTGTGTTTTCTCATTAATTTTATTATAAATTTTATTTTACATAATTGTTTGTGTCAGTCATTATTATATTCAGGATGTCTATTAGACCCTTGTACGGACAGATTTTGGGAAGTTACAGACCTACAACATGAAGAAAAATTTACCATTTAAGTCTATGGTGCACTTTTGGTCAAGAAATCTGGACCTCAGCAGTGCGCTAGGGAGGTTAAAAAATAGCGTCAGGGCGATCAATCGGTGATAATTCGAATCCCGATTTTTCGTGTCTGCCAAACGACCATAACATTTTAAGTGAAAATCAGGTGACACGATCGTAAATCGGTATGGGGGGCTTTAGAAATTGAAAAAAAAATACTAATAAGATGTAGGATTTTCCATATCTGGAAGAGCTATGGGACCTGGGGACTTTAAAAACACTAATAATAATTAGCGTCATATATCATTTTGAAAAACACATTTAATTTGTATGTTTAAAGTCCCCATACACCTTACAATCTTACCATACAATTTCTGTACAATCCACTTTTCTTCCACCAAAACCATGTAATTTGAGATTTTTAAACCTTCCAATCACTATGTATTCTATCAGGGAGGACCCGGCACTACATAGCAGCCTATAGAAGAACATAGTGAATTGGAAAGGTATAAATACTACGTGCGTATCTGTAGTTGTGGAAGGGTCCTATATTCCTCCTCCCCTGATTTTTATATACCTTTCCAATCACTATGGATTCTATAGGAAGGGACCGCACTACATTAAAAATGAATAGAACTTCCAAGCACATGTATTCTGATCCGGATATGTTAGTGGCTGGGTCTCCCTGATTTTTTTTTTTTAGAATTACATATAGTGATTGGAAGGTATATATCATTGATATGTAGTTGACGGGTCCCTCCCTGAGAGTCTGATGACCTAGAATACATGGTGATTGGAAGGTATATATCATGCTTTGTAGCTACCGGGTCCTCTCTGATAGAATTACATAGGTAGCTAGTGATTGGAAGGTATATATCAATGCTTATGTAGTGCGGGGGCCTACCCTATGGGACTACATAGTGATGATTGGAAGGTATATATCACTGGCTATGTAGGCGGTCATCCCTGATAGACTAATAGTGATTGGAAAAGTATAGATCACTGCTATTTGTTAGTATAGTTGTCCTCTCTGCTAGAATACATAGTGCTTGAAAGGTATATACACTGATATGTTAGTGCGGGCATCCCTGATACAAACATAGTGATTGGAAGGTAT
>CM070033.1:18227487-18240944 GCA_036250615.1 Ptychadena robeensis
ATCGTTAGTCGTCCATCTGTCGGCCGAAAAAATCTTGACGTGTAAACCCACCTTTAGTTAGACATCCGCTTCTTGGTCAGTCCGTCCGTTTGTGTCAGCAGTCATGAGGAAATGATTTATGTAGTTCAGTTGGGTCTATTTATATTGCCGTGTGGGGCGGTTCAATGGCGCCCTGCGTCTACGAGTGAGTCCCGCCGCTGTCTCCCGCCATCCGCATGAAGCCGCGCATGCCGATGACGTGGGTGCGACCGGGGCTCCCAAAACAGGACGGGCGTCATTTGTTCCAGCCTGGGGGCGGAAGCCGTAGAAAGAGTGGAACGCAGAGCGTACCAGGGGGCGCCTGCGTGTATCCTCTCTCCCGGTTGTCAAAGTGAAGGAAGACAAAAATGTCCAAGGGGATCGTAATAATCCCGCTTTGGTCTCTGGAGAAGTTTGTCTCTGTGGCATTTAAGCCAGGATGTGATACTTTGAGGGGCCAATATTCACAGCTGACAGTTGAGACCAAGATAATGTGAAGGCAATCGGCCACCATATTCCGCCCACACTTGTCACCAATGTATCCGAACAAGAGGTTTTTCACTTGTATTTTATTATGTATATTTTATACCTTGCATGTTTCTTAGTTTCTTTGTTTTCTCTGGTTGTTCCTAATAAAATTATGTCCTATTTGATATTCACTGGTATGTGAACTTTTCTTGCCGTTAAATTCCCAGGGGCTAGCCCCCCCATGTCTGGCTGCGAGTGGTCTCGGTTCGGAAAATTATTCTGTACTTATGTGTTGGTTTCTTTGGGGATGTTGGCATAATTTTTTAAGTATTTATATGCCCCGATATCTATTTTGGGATGCGATAAACATTGTTTGGGTGTATTCCTTTTAGAGGACTGATTACCTAGAGAGAAGCCTGAGAGAAGCCTGAGCCTAATTAAGGGGACCCCTGGATTATAAATGAGCCCCCTATGCAAACCCCACAACACTAGGCCACATTGTGAGGATAAGGCCCCCTACCTTAACTAGCAGGTCTGGCACGGGCCTGGTATTGTCTATAGGGTTGGGGACCATGCTTGATTACTGACCCCTTACTAGGCTTTGCTAAACTTTATGTCTACAGAGGGTCTTGTTTAACATTGGGCAGAGTTATACTTGCTTCTTTCTATTCCAAAAAGAAGTGATGCAATACGTGGATGACTTTTTAAAATACAATAACAATTTATATTTTAAACACCCCCTCTTTGCACATGTGACTTTATATACATGTGCAAAGGTCTTTGCAGGTTAAATTGTCCTGAATTACGTCTTTCTTGAAAAACATGTAACCTGACATGCTGGGACGTGAGAAATTACTTTCAAACTTTGCAGAAGATGTACATACACTCGAATTCATGTCAGTGGAGGAGTTTTCAATGCTAAACATCTGTTAGACTTGACATGAGCCATCACAAAATGCCAACAAAATGCCATCAACAAACGCACAAAAAGCCTGTAAATTTCCATAGATGCACAAAAAAGCTATTTTTCCAAAGAGGTTATGTCATGAAAAAGTTTGGGGATTCGAGTCTAGATGCCCCATGTATCTTGTGAACTTTATGTAAGTTTTTATATGACCTTTTTTTGCCAAACTGTATTAAAACAGACAACAGTAAACACGTATTAAACAAAAAATAATCTTAATTTATTAATTAATATAAAATATATAAAATAATAAACACACATTCAAAATATCTAGTCAAAATGTATCTTGATTATCCGCATAATAGATATAGGGCATATAGAATTCACATTTTGAAACATCTTCCCAATCACTGTTTTATTAAATGAACACATATACGATGTCCGGTGCTTTGTGCATATTGTAGCCATTCAGAGTCTTTAGCATTCCAACCAGCTGTTAGTGGGAAGGACTTGGAGGATTCTCTTTGACTCAATGTTGTACTTGAACTGTGATGTTCCTTGGAAGAAGTAAAGTAGGCCTGCAGAAAAAACACACAATGATCAATTTGTTTTTAGGCACCCTAAGTTCCATAATTACAGCATTTTAAGTTATGTTCAACAGTCACCAAAAATATTTAAGTGGTCTTGTCCAGTATCTGGGACCCTTTCTGATATATTTTACCAATAGATATCACAGTATATATGGATCATGGGAGGCTTACGTTGGCCATACACCGGGGGATTTGATCGGCAAATAATCGTTTGGTCAACAGCTGTCCACCTGGAGCAATCCATCACACTTCAAGAAAATGTGGATCGAATAGGGGTCTGACATGTTGGTAAATCCCTGTCCGATCGCCATTACTATGAATGGGGACAGAGGGCTTATCGTGGGGAAAAGATGCGTAGTTGCACTTGACCTAATTGTGGCCCCAATTACCCGCCTATTTAAAAACAATAGGCAAGCACCAATGACCAATACCTGGGTGTGTGCAAGTACCCATGACCAATACGTGGGTGTGTGCATGTCACAGGACGTGCCCATCTATTTTCAATTAACCCAAATCAGATATGCAACAGTGACGCTTTGTGTAAATGAAAACATGTTAAACCATGTTTGTTTTGTGACGTGCAGACTATACCACGTCTATGTGTAGTGGCACATCATATTACTTTGAATGGCCAGTGCTGCTCCCGTGTAGTGGAGTTTGGGCCCTATTGTTCCTCAAGACTCAGGTTAGTTTTAGTAAGACATAGAGTTTAGAGGAAAAATTCAAGTATATTTAACCCTGATTACTATTATTTGTAGCCCATTATTCTACAAATAGGTTGCTTAAAAAATTATGAAAATACACAATGTGATCACTTAGGTTGCAGAAGATGTTCACGTAGGTGAGCGCATTAAGTGAAGATATGTTCTCTCTGATCACCCAATCGTGTTGAAGGGAATATATGCAACGTGAACTTTCCCTACTGCTTTTTTTTCTAACAAATATGTTTTCCTTGTTTCTTTGAAGTGGAAGAGAATCTGAATCAATGTCCAGTATTTGAAACCCCCTTATATCCTACCAATACATATCACAGCATTGGATCATTTGAGATTAGAGGCTTATTGTTCCTTAAAGGCCCCCATACACGGGTCCGTTTCCCATCAGATTCCGGGACGATCGATTCCGGGCGCGTGCACGTGAAACGATCGTCCCGGAATCGCGTGAAGCCCACCTTGTCCGTCCGATCACGTCCGATCGTTCGGGGGCCCAGAATCGGATCGGACAGAGAACCAACATGTTGGTCTTTCTGATCCGATTCTGCACACATCAGGGGGAGTTGCCATTTGTGGAGTAAGCGATCGGACACGGAATCGTCCAGCAATCCGTGGGACAAGGTGGTATGTAGCGATCGGACACACTTAATTGGCCGTTTGATCAGACCTCCGATTCCCGCTGAGATCGCCGGAATCGATCGGATAGGTGATCGATCGGCCATGGAATCCGACTGTGTATGGCTAGCTTAAGAAGACATGGTGATCAGGGGGAAGGTTCCATACCCAGTATGTGTTTTTAGTTTAAAGCTAATTCAAATTATTTATAACTACATATACTAGAAATAGGTTGCTTGCATATTACAGGCATTGAAAAACCCAGCAGTAGCTCTTTACCGATCCTTCTAAGTATTCCATACAGAGCTCTGTGTGTAGATATAGAATGGGGCTTTGTGTTTGTCTTGTCATGTAATAATGAATAGAGTGTCTATTACTATCAATTCTACAAGTCTATCAATTCTACACCAGACCCCCACCATGTGGTCATATTTACCTCTATAAAAAACAGCAGCGTCAATATTCTTGCTCATTCCTGGAAATCCCTTGGCAATAAACTTTGGAAATCCTGTATCCATTGCTTTTTTCTCCTCGTCATAGCTGAAAGGTAAGAATTGCACTTTAACTTACAAAGAACCAGAAATATTTAATAAAATAAGCCTAGAGCATAACAATGTTTGTTAAACATAAATTAAGTTTGTTCAGGTGTTTTATACACAAAGGATTAAAATAATGCACAATGCTGTTGATCATTTGAGTTGCATAAGATGTTCAGGTAGGTTAACGCATTAAGTAGAGGTATGTTCACCCTAAACACCCAATCATATTCAATGGATTGCATGCAAAGTGAGCCCACTGCTTTTTCCTATACCTTATATTTTTAAGAAGTAAACTGCAGTGATGTAAATATAAATACCTAATTAATTCATCAGATTGGGCATGCAAGGAAAAAACTGCAGCTCTACCTAAGGAAGGTCACGGGTCAGATGTCAGCCAGAGAAAATGGAGTAATAAAGGAAACCACTAGGGTTGCAATATTGGCAATCTCTCCAATGCTTTCAAATCTTACTGTGGGCATACATGGGTCGATGGTCATTATGCCAATGAAAGCTCAAGTGCAGCGTGACGATAACACCAAGAAAGGGTGTCCAACATAGAATAGAAAAAAAAATTGACCTGTGTATGCCCACCTTTATGGAACCTGGAGCAGCTAGCTCTTTGGAGAAACTTGGTATGACAGCAGCTTTTCATGCTTGAAAGCTGGTTGTAAGGTCCATAATAGAAATAGAGAACGGGAGGAGGACAGAGGATAGAGATAGCAGTCATACTGGAGCTGTCTTGTTCGCACCTCGCCTCCTTATCAGGGGACACAGTGGTCTGGAAATAGATTTAAAACCTGTAGTTGGTATGCCCGTAAGTTCAATTCCACACCGGCTAGTCGTTTTTCACGATTTGAAGTGTACTGGTAGTGACACCCTGCTTTAAGTGGTACCACTGAATCTAACACCTAATATACAGTAGGACCCACATTGCTCCCTGCAAATGTTGTATTATTTTTTCCTTAGAATTTGTAGAAAGAGGGACAATGGGGGGGTAACACGTTTGTACATGCTTTAATTGTTATTGTTCTTCTTTTCAATATTATGCCACACAATTAATGTCAGATAGTTAGATATTGACAAAGGCTAATTTAGAAATGTTAAAATTGAGATTGATTTGACTGTTTTTTGAATATTTCTGTATTCCAGCTGTGACTGGATTTTCTTTCCATTTTTACATCTTATATATCACATTGCAGACATTCTCTTAAACTGTATTACCAATTCTTTTCAATAAAGCTTGTTTGGAAAAAAAAAAAAAAGAAATAGAGATTTGACCAGTCCTTAGAGCCAGATCACGTTTGAATGATAATAATAAAAGTGATCATGCCGCTAGTAGTTATCTTTTTATGATGCTGATATTTTTGTGATGCCCGATTGAGATCTGACCTGCTGTGTGGGTTCTTGCTACCTGTAATAAAAGCTGGAGGCTCTCCAGCCCAATAGCCAATTGTTTTAGTTTTATTATTGAATTAGATGTTATGCCAGTTTGAGATTTCATAGCCCCCTATAACCCCAGTGCTGCATACTGATATCGGTACCACTCACCTCCAGTACTTATTTTGTACGAAAAAGTATGTTTTTCCGAGGTGCTCCACATGGACGGCTGCGTCAATTTTCCTAACGTTTTTAGGAAATCCCAGGCTGGTGAGGCTTTTAGTGCTTTGTGAAATATCGAATCCATTAAAAGTCCAGTATTTGTTTCCTGTAAAATTTTGTTTTATTAGAATAAAATTCACACACTGGTGAAAAAAATAGGTAAATAATCAAAAGAGCTAATGACTTTTCAACAGCTTAAGCCCCCCATACACGTTCCGATTTTTCGTACAAATTTTGCCCGCCCGACCATCATGGTTGGGAGATTAATCGATCAGGAGATTAATCAGATGCGGAATTATGTACCCGACCAATCCCAATTTTAAAAAAACGCTCCTGCAAGGTCCAGATTTTTGTACCAAAAGCGCACATAGACTCTAATGGAATTTTGTTTTTTGTGTTGTAGGCCTGTAACTTCCAAAAATATGTCCGTACAAGGGTCTAATAGACATCCTGAATATAATAATGTTTGAAACACACAATTATTATAATAAAAAGTACATTAAAAAAGTTTATGAAATGTATCATTTGAATAATAAAATCTCTTGAATACTTATTTGGTATGAAAGATTTCAAAACAGTATATTTATATATATATATATATATATATATATATATATATATATATATATATAAATATAAACATATCTTTATGTTTGTTTATAATAACATTTTTATTACAATTGGAAATGTGTTTTTGTTTTACTTTGAATTGTATTGAATACAGTTATTTGGCACCCTCCAAAAGAGTTAACTTCAAAGAGCACATCTGGAAATGACACTGGGGGTGATTTTCCAGATGTGCTCTTTGAAGATAGCCCAATCTGCATATGAATGTGCCCCCCCGCCCCCAGGCTGGGAGAGGGGTGACATCGGCTGACTTGCTTCAGTAAGGAAGCCAGCTTAGAGCATCAGATCCCCCGGACAGCACAGAACAGTGAGTATGTGCTGCTGCCGGTGGCATCTGATCTTAGCTGGACGGCTCCATCTCGTCAACTGCAATACTGACAAGAAAGTGCTGGACGAGATGGAGCCATCAGAAGCGCTAGGAGGATTAATAAAAGTGTTGGGCCGATCGATTGGTGATAATTCGAAATCCGAAATAGTGTACTCAGTAGTAATTGCCCCCCCCCCCCCATCACATTCACCTTCCTACTTATTCAGAGATTTCTATTGGAAGTCATTCTTGGTTCGTAATTTTCACACATGTGCCCTAGGTTCATGTCTTGATACACAAATAGATTTTAATTTCACAAGATAATTAATGCTCAACTCTAAGCAAGAGATGGCTCAATCATCTTAGCCCAATGATAATCCATCTAAACTTCTTATGTGCTGAGTAACCATGCTCAGCACAAAATTTACAGATCTAGAATAAAAATTTTTATTTTTATACCCCTGGTGATCCAGTCCTTCCTTCTTACCTTTAAATACAAGAATCTCATCAGTATAAGGATTCTCATAGGAGGCATCAATGTCATTGGGTAGATTTGGCCACAGGCTCTGGATGAAGAGCAGATCAGCTTCACCACCTTGTGGATGTTTACGCCACACAAACCTGTTCAGAAAGAGCAGACATTTCATGAATATTTTTTGTTAAAGAAAAAGAACAACTTTGTTTAAGATGTATTCCTCAGAAATCTCAGAGGATACTGTGTGCACAAAGCATCTTAGGGATAGAATGTAGAGCTGTAGAAGGGTCCAAGCAAGCCCATTCACTACTTTCTGGTCTCTAAAGTGCAGAAATGCTAAACATTTTTAAAATAGAATTATGTAATTAGTAATCCTGATGAAAAATATTAACTGAAGATTGAACATTAAATATATGGGTAGGTTTAGTTTGTATACAGTTGTATTGTATATTTTATTTCTAATATTTGGTACCTTTACAGCTCACTTTAACAAGCTTTGAGCCCCCCATGCGTAGCCCGCCAGTGGGAGCACATTCTGGGCGGGCGATGGGGATCTAGGGGTGCCCCGTGAAGGCACCAGAAACACGTACTGTACCCTGTATTATTCTTGCCAGTGACATGACTAGCAGAACATTACCATAGGGCAGGGGTGGGCAAACCACAATGGGTTTTTAAATTTGACAGAGGGTCTGAACCAAGAACCCTCAAGGGCAGTCCGGTCCCAAGTCCTCTCAGCCTGGGTAGGAAATTTAAACAGATTACCTTGATAAATTTTCCATACCACTTTAAACCATATCTCTGGGCAAACTACCGCTTCTAGGAGAGAATCATTCCCTAGGCATCCTCTACTTATTGCAAGTGAAGGAGAGCCAGAGCGTCTTGACACCAAGGTGACAGAGGGTCGGATTAAAAGACTAAATGGGCCAGAATTAGCCCACTGGCCATAGTTTGCCCACATCTGCCCTGCCCTAGGGAACATGAGCAAATCATATTTGTACATAGTGATTATTCCTTAGTCCAAAAACATGCCACAGCCAGGCTCATTTACCTGTTTAAGAAGAAAAACATTTCTCCTCTGAGGGTGGTGACACCATCAAAAACAAGGTTTGTGTCACATTTGGAAGGAGTGGATGGTCCAGTTGGTTGAACTTCATCTGAGGATTTTCCTAAAGCAACAAAGAAAAACAAAAAGACTTTTATGACTAAATCTGCATTGCATTGTAATGTTATCATCCTTCTGCAATCCTATAGGTTTAGAACAATATTTTCTTAGATTTGCTTACCATAGAGAGATTGGATTGCATTGATGTCATCTTGGGGAAGACGGAACTGGCTGGGGTTTGTGAGTGGATAAGTGGGGTACATCAATGCACCGGGGTCTTCAGAATGGTGAAGACCAAGGGAATGTCCAAATTCATGAGCAGCCACCAGAAACAGATTATATTCTATAAAATAAAAAAAATATCTTAGTAAAAAGACTTCTATAAAATTGTATTAAGCAAATTTATTCATCCTAAACCTATCACACAAAATGAAGGGCAATTGTGCAGAATCATGACAGAATCATGACAGCTGTAGAGTAGATTGCCATGTCATGTATAGTTCTTGGAGTGTTCCATATAACTAAGCAGAAACCCGGTATATATTAATAAAGAATCTCTCTAGGAAAAGTCCCCAGATTATTCCAGTTGACGCATGACTTACGCTGGCTGTTTTTTGTGAATTGTTCGTCATCATCAAAGTGTGCATCTCCCCCAATGCCAGGACCGGGCTGAAAAGCATGGGCCAAAATCCCATTAGGTCCATCGAATGGAGAGTTGTCATAGTGATCTACAAAAGGAAGAGGACACAGATTGTCATTAGATGCTGAAATTTAAAATGGTCACATAACCAATTATTAATAAGAAAGGATAAAGCTATTACCTCCAACTTCAAATTTTATCTCAATATCACACTCTCCATTGTAGACTCTGGTGAAGGTCAATGGGGTGACGTCACTCCACACTTTGAAAGCTCTTGCCAAAGCAAACTCCACATCGGCCTGAGGCATGTCTGGGGTAAAATTCACAATCCTTCGAAACAAAGGAAGATTCAATATCAATTTGTTTTATATGATATACTTATAATTGTATTTTATAGTGATGATCCGTTATTCCTAAAGTTTGGCTGTATTTCACCCCCGTAGCTTAATTGATTTAAAAATGCTCATATTTCAGATTCATTGAAGTGAAGAGATCAGTACATTTGAAATGGGAAGAGTGAGAACTTTTTTGGACAGCAAAAATTCACCTTTGTTGTAGGTACAATACTGGTCATAACCATATGATAAAGTAGTCCAGGGAGAAGTCAAATCAAGAGATTGTGGGGAAGAGTTGCTACCTTGCCTATTTTGCAATTTCTGTCTCATTGATGTGAATTAAAGCCAGAAAACATTTTCTTAGGTTTCTAAAGATGACCATGGGTCTGAACTCTTTACTAAATATGATGTTTAAGATAGGTGAATCATATAATTTCATGGTGGATAGACCAAAAATGACCAAATAGTCTTTGACTGACCCAGTCACTATGGTAAGTTGGAGTACTGGCAGACGATGCAGAATGTAAAGCTGACCCAACTTATTATTTGAGCTGTGACATTGATTGACATTAGGTGGTACATAGTCTTCCCTCTTCCCATCTCCATAGACACATGAATACATTTAGTGCAATAAGGATAAATAATTATGATCTGCAAAGGAGAGTAGCCTAAATATCCCGGTTTATCAAGGCATGTGTAACCTACTACTGTACTCTAGATATCACATCATATACTATATCTATTAACTATGAATTGATGATATAGAACGATATTTACTTGTAGGTGAGGTCATTCTTTTGCCAGGCAACGCTTTTCGAGACTGTACTATACTGGCCAAGGTCAGGGACGCCACAGCGGGGTTTCTCCATTAATTCTACGGTTTTGTGGTCCAGTTTTCCGGTTACATTGAGACCAAAAAATTTCTGCATTTCTTTGAGCTTTTCAGTGAAGGGATTGTTATCAGTCTTTTTCCTGCCCACTCTGCCACCAGTAGTTTTGAGGTCATAAAACTTTCTTAAATATTTCTGAAAGCATAGAATAAAAGATAATTAGATCTATAGAATGAAATGAATCAATGATAATAATTAGAGGATAAAACAACACAGATAATATGATGATGATAATGTGAATTCAAGGGTACTGTTTAATCATTTTTGTTTACTGGTTTGGACTAGCTGAATGTGTTAATTGCAAAGCCCCTGAACATGATGTCATTACCAATATTGCTGAAGATGTAGGGAAGGGTTGTGCAAACAATTACATTTTTGCATGAACTAAGCTCAAATTCAAGTTGAATTGTTGAATTTGTTTGTGTCAGAATTTTAACCTAAATTTGAACTTTATTAATGCAAAATCTACATGTGCTAGAACAATTTTTGTCTAATGTTCCCTCAACCCTTCTTAACTTTCCCTCAACCCTTCTTACCATGTACCTTTGTAATAAACTGGTTCAGAATTTGCAAACACCTCTAATGATGATTAAATATCTACTCATTCACTTACTAAAATCAAGAGTTCAGATGTAAATCTGAAAGTAGATCATTTATCGGATTATATAATCATTGTTTTGTTTATTATGCAAAAGTATATTCATTTTTTATTATTATCATAAATTCAAAATATCTACTCCCAATAATTCTTGGTCCCTGTAATTTGCTCAGTGCAAACAGAGAATACATTTTAAAATTGCCATGATGCCCATTGTTTAATTCTCTGTACACCATCCCTTTTGTTCTCGAAAACTTAATGTTGACAAAACAAGATGAAATATTGTATAAAAAAAACTATAAAAACTATATATAATAAATGCCATATTTTTCGCACTATAAGATGCACCAGACCACTATAAGACCCCAAAGTTTTGGAGAGGAAATTTGGAAAAAAAAACAAAAATCACAGCCATCCAGATCAAGTGAATATACAAAATGTTCCAGCAAAATAGGCAGGACTGGGCCATGCAGTATTCACACTAAATTTCTCCAGCCAAAAGTCCAGTGCCAGGAGGGTGGTCTCTGCAGCAGAGTGTGCAGGCCTTCAAATCTTTAATTTGTGTTTATACATTAGCAGTACTCATTCTCCGAACACAGTGACCAACTGTGTTGGAGAGACACATTTTACAATCTGGCTCTTACCCATGAGCAGCATATGGGAGGAGATATGAGTGTGTCACAATTTTTTTTATTGCAATGCATAATGTTGATACACAACTCATGCTATATAATTGTGAAATGTGTCTCTCCATAAGTTGGTCAGTGTGCAGAAAAATGGAGAATAGGTACTGCTAGTGCTAATGCAACTAAGATCTCCTTCCAGGCAGTGGCTTTTTGGTTTCTCTGGAGTTCAGCCTCCTGAGATACAGAGCTATTGCTCCCAGGATGGTTGGGACTAAAATAAAAATTTTGTTTTCTTTTTTCTTTACATATTATAAGATGCAGGGTTATTTTCACGTTGATTTTAAAGATATGGTGTGTGTATATATTTACTTACAATTATTTATTTATTATTTATTTACAATTTATTTTTATTGTATAATTATATGGGGGATAGATATGGGGGCTGAAACTTTTTTTTTTCTATTTTAAGGACTACCTGAATTTGTGAGTTGATTGCAAAACCTGATCATCATCAAAATTGCTGGAGATGCAGAGAATGAGTGTGGGGACATAAGTATTTCTATAGCAATTGTAGTTTTTGCATAATTAAAGTTCAAAGTGAAGACAACATTGCTTCTAGTACTAGAGCAATATAGTTTTATTCTAATGTTCCTACAACCCTTTCCTACATCTCTAGCTGTTTTGGTGATGATCCCATGTTCAGGGGGGTTACAATAAGTCATAAATAAAGAAGCCAAAATCTGGAAAAAGGGAAAAAGAACTTAATTGTCAAACCAATTTTAAATGTAAAATTAAATTTTTAATTAAATAAAACAGAAAATAAATGGAAATTCAAGTTACTCCATCCCTAGCATCTGCACAAGATCATCATTCTCAGTAGATTATATTACCTCTGCCAAATCTGTTCTTTCTTGGTCATCTTGTGGAGCAGCTGGGAAGGCAGCAGCCAGAGCTGCACACGATAGGAGGAGGAGAAGTAGACTCTTCATTCTGCTGGATGGGATGCTTTCTCAATCTGAAGTTCTTTGCTGATCCCTGACAGCACACCATTCCTTTATATATCCTATCTATGTCTCACAACAATGTGAGTCATGTCAGTCTTTCTTAATTGCTGTGAAAAATCATGTATCCGAGCCAAACGGTGACACAACATCAGTTAAGTAATACTATAAAAATCCTACGTGTTGTGTAAATGACAGGAAATACAGAGCCCCGGGGCTTCCAGGTAGTTAACTCAAAGTGCTTACAAAGCAAAGAGATTTGCTCTGCTACTGTGCATAACTATCACCAAGATGATGCCAAGTCTATTGCCAAAAGGACTACTAATGGTGAGCCAGCAGCCAGAATTACTTGGGAAAAAACCTTGGTTGGGTTTAAACCTGTAAATAGTAAATAGAAATTTTTATTAATCACGTCCGTCTGCAATGGTATATATTAACACAAAATATTAGGATTAATTGGAATGATCTTTGAATAGCATTCAGCTCAATATGTGTCAACTGCTTCAGGCCTTGTAGTGGAAACTGTGTGGTGGGGTCTAAACCCCTGTAGCGCTGGTACCCTTGTATGTAACATGGGGCTGAATATGGTTCTTTTTAATTTAGTATCATATATAATTGAGTATCAAATCAGATTTCTACAGAACAACCCCGAAATCCAAGATGCAACTTTAAGCATCACAACCGTCCAGCCATACTATTATTGTTAGACCCTGAAGAAGGGGCTCTACTGGTCCCTCGAAACAGGTTGAATATACACGAGTATATACACGTTTATACTCGTGTATCAGCCAACTTTTTCTGAAAAAGCTCCCCTCCACTTACAGTATACTCGAGTCAGGGTCCACTTACCTGTCTCGGATCGCAGGTCGCTGAACCACAGGCACCAGCAGCCTCTGTGAAGCTCCATTGGGTTCTCAACACTGCCATCTGGTGGACGGTTTCTATTACTGGTGGTACATTTATTAATTGTTACTGTAGAAGGAATTTAATAAAACTTCAAAAAGAACATATATATTGGTCCTAATAATAATAATAATAATAATAATAAAGACTTTTTTAATTGAATTTTTTTCATGTTTGAAGCATTTGAAAACCCATCCTGTAATAACAATAAACCTGTGTTCTCAACTTTATTGAGGTTGGGGCACTAAGATTCACCTGTTTGATTCATTCCTAGGGGCAATGGTGCTTTCTCTATATGTTTCTCATTTCGAAAACTCCACTGACTTTGCTTTTCCCATATATGGTAACTTTATTGGTATTTTCTATTAATAAAACCTCTGACTAGACTCAAAAAGGAATGTGAATTGGCAGTTTTGATTTCTACAAGGACAATATACAATCTTGTTGCTGATTATTATTATTATTATTATTAACATTTATTTATATAGCGCCAGCATATTACGCAGC
>CM070033.1:18270549-18284174 GCA_036250615.1 Ptychadena robeensis
AGGGGGAAGGAGAAAAAAAAAAGAGAGGTGTAAGTGTGCTCCTTGTCTTCTCCTCCTTCCCCCTCCAGCTGACCACTTCCACCCCTCTCGGCAGCTTGCGCTGTTCAGAGACACTAGAGAAACAAGAATTATGTATTAAATTAAACAAGTAATTTTGAATGTCCCTGCTGCCTGCGAACCACAACTGCCCAGCAGACATTTTCATTATGTTTTCAAAAAAATGGAAAATACATTTTTAAGTAAAAATTTTGACTTTTCTGTCAAAATTGTGTAGGCTAATATAAAAATTTTAGCCAAATTCAAATTGTCACTGTGAAACTTTTGATGTATATAAACTTTTATCTTTAATGAATAAAAAATTTTAAAAGTAAAAGGGTTAAAACAATTATTTCAATACTTAAATAAAATGAAGAACATACTTACAATGTTCCCCACTGTAATCAGTTCTGCACTGATGTCTCTCAATGTCCAAGCTGGATGGAGTATAGCCCCGGGCCAGGGCTGAGCACAAGATCTGCACAGCCCTGGCCCAGGATCTGTAGTACATCAGTTCCAGAGACTTCAGAGGGCACCTTCCCAGAATAGATTACAGGGGGGGTGGGGGGTGGGACATTGTTGCAACTGTTCAGGTAGGTCTGTTGAAGGGCAGAATTTTATAAAAATTATTTTAAAAGCGGTCTGTTTTATTTTTATGACTTTCATTTAAGCATTTGGGAATGGGTAAGATGGCCGGTAGACCTCATTACTCATATAAATATACCTATACATATAAGCATGTAACTTGACTTAACCTTCTGAGCGTTCTCCCTGAGTTAACTCGGGCTGAGTTTCATGCATCATGAAACTCAGCCCCAGTTAACTGGAGCCGCGCCCGAGGTCTCGCCGTCTTCTTACGGCGGTCGGGAGCATCGGCATGTATGCCGATGCTTCCGGGTCCACCCCCGATCGCGTCACCGGTGACGTGAAGGGGGCGGGGGTAGGCGGCGCCATAGACCTCCGTCAAACTGGAGGGGCGTCGCTTTCTGTCAGCAGAAGTCCGGCGTCTCCAGCGACGCCGGACTTTTGTTTACATCCTCCAGCTGAGCAGGAATGAAAAAACCGTGTTATGTTATGAAAAAACCGTGCCACATGGCAAACGCTCAGGAGGTTAAGACAAAATATTGTGGTAGAAACAAATTCTGAGCAGAGGGTCAAAATGTAAAAAAGAATCAAATTCAGAATCAGAAAACTCAGAATTTGACTATGTCTAGTAGCCACTGTGTGTCACTACTGTGTAAAGCTAGCCATACATGTTCCGATTCCATGGCCGATCGATCAACCATCCGATCGATTCCGCGATGCCAGAGGGAATCAGATGTCTGATCGATCGCCCAATTAAGCCTGTCCCTACCACCTTGGGCCACCGATTCCTGGACGATTCCGTGCCCGATCGATCACTTCACAAATGGCAACTCCCCCTGATGTGTGCTAAATCGGATCAGAAAGACCAACATGTTGGTTCTCTGGCAGATCCGATTCTGGGCCCCCGATCGATCGGACGTGATCGATCGGGCAAGGTGGGCTTTACACGATTCCGGGACGATCGATTAGCGTGCACACGCCCGGAATCAATCGTCCCGGAATCCCTTGGGAATCGGACCCGTGTATGGGGACCTTAAGAAATAAACAGAATGTGTGAAAGTAAGAAAGTAGCATGTTAAGGGAGATGGGTGAACATTGGCTGGCAGTAACCCATATGGTAGGGTATTGAGGATGAGGATAAGTATGTAGAGAGTGGTAGTAATTAAAGTGGCAGGCTACAGGAGATGAGTGGACAGTATACAGAACCCCCAGTCTGGGCACCTCAGCGTAGGGGTTTCTAACTGGGGCAGGCTTGCAGAAGGAGCCGGGTCCTGGATCAAGTATCGGCACGTAGGCGGAAGTGATGTCATGGCATAGGCAGGGCCGTACAGGGTAAAACCTGGTGGCGGACGTGACATCATCCTCTTCAGAAGAAGAATCAATGTCACCCCCCTCTTTTGTTCTCTTTGGTTTTCAGTCTCTATGTCACAGCCGGCGAGTCCAGGGTGGTGTCCATGAAGAGACCGATGGTTTAACCTTATGGAGTGACCTGCTGGTGGTTTGGCAGACACCAACTATTAGATACATTGGGCTCTTGCAGGGTCAATGACCCTCTTGGTTATATCGGTTGGTTTAAATTGTAATTGTTACAGATGGAGCCAATGCCATGGTAGTACTCACTGAGCCAGTACTTTGGAGGGCTAGTGTCTGGTACAGTGGTTGTCGAGTAATGAAGTGAGGACACCATCCTGGGACCTTTGGTTAGATTATATGGTAAAAGATTTTTTGCATGTTCTTTTATATGTAATAAAGCTGTGGCCAAAAAAACTATTTTTGTATCCACTTTAAAAATCCAAAGCAGTCATGTAATTGATTAAAGGGGGTTTGGGGTGAGGGAAATGGGTAATTGTAATCTTAGTGGGGGTGGGTGGAAAATGGTAAGTAGGCAGTGTATCTGTTCTCTCTTTTCTCTCCTCAGGTCCTCAGGTATTGGGAATAAGAATAAGTGGGTGGAAGTAATCAAAATGAACAGGAAGGGGAGATGGGTGCACAGGTGATGGCAGTAATACGGAAGATGGTGGGTGTCAGGGATCAGTGTGATAGTAGTAGTAGTTGGATGCACAGTGAGTGGCAGCAATCCACTTGTCCACCCAAACTTCCATTTTTGGACTTTGAAGACCATTGTGCTTTGAGGAATCATAATTGTAGCAGTTATGTTTTTGTAGCCTTTGCTTCTGTGTGCAGTTGCTAAAGGCAGAAACAGAGGCATTTCTAGGGTTCTATTTAACCTTGGGACCACATGGATGTCATTATTGGAAGATTATAGCTACATATTGGATAATCTGTACACAGATATTTTTACACTGAGGTTTGCAATAACTTTCAAATTATTTTCATCTCAGGATATTTGGATTCATAAACTTTGGAGTTTTGAGGTCAAACAGGCAGACTTTCCAAAATCTTACAGGTAGGAAAGAATGAACAGTAACACTTGGTAATTAGAATTTTTTTTATTCAAATTGGAAGAACAAAACATATTTACAGTGGACATACCTGAACATGCACATGTCATATTGCCGGCACACAAACTTAGCTGGCTTATGATAGCTCTATAACTATTTCAGAATTGGTTCCATCCACAGTAGTCATGTAATAATAAATATGGGTCCCCATACACCTTTAGATTTCTCTGTCAGATTTCCTTTAGATCTCCTTTTGTTTTACCAAAACCATGTAATATGAGGGACTTTCTAAACAATCAAGTCTGCATGTGTTTATTCGCAGAGGACCCGGCATTACATAGTTGTTGGTAGATCTAAAGGATATCTGACAGAGAGATCTAAAGGTGTATGGCCAGCTTAACCTATGTGTTCTTTTTTTAATTATTTTTATAGTCAATAATAACCAGGGATATGTTCTACATAACATGAGCAGACATTCATTGGACTGACTAGGCCAAAGGATGTTCCATATAACAGAGATCTATGGACAAAGTTTTAGCAATATGGATGGGCAGATGTTATTCTAAGCTTTACAATCTCAACTCTTATTAAACTATTGTCTACTTAAAACAGTCTGAAATCTATAAACATTTATCATTAACTGTATATGATAAAATGATCCCGACCAGCCAGAGAAATACCACTTCATCAGCTTATCAGATCGATCATATGGTTTTATGTTCTATTGCAGTATAACTTATCATAAAATAACTTTTCTAAGCTCCCAGCCTCTCTAAATCTAAACTCAACACAATTCAGAGGCGATGTCACTAGTGTGTAGGCTCCCTTTACCATTTTACTATACAATTTGTTTCAAGTGGATAACCCTTTGGAATTTGGTTATGGACCTTCCTATCTTACCTTTAAATAAAAACAACACAATGAAGATTTACAAGTAAAAACAAGCAAATATCCAGATCAGGTTTTTCCCGATTTGGCTACTAAATAAGGACAATATGGCTTTTGTTGGTAAAGCCTGTTAAGGGTTGCCACTTTTCAGGAGAAGCCCAAGTACTGCCATCTGAAAGAATCTCAAAATGAAACAAGCATGGACAAAACTTCTATCACCCAAAATAAGGTGCAATAAATATCTAAAAAAATATCCTATTAAAGAACAGTAGCACAATAACATACTTTAAAAAATTCTGGGTTGGGCCTGCCCACAGCTTGTAGAGTGTTTTTCCTGCTCTCTATATAGCAGATACTGGTGGGGTTTCAATTGCACCAGTATTAAAGACATACAGAGACGTTCACAAATATTTGACCTACTACCTATTATCTAACTAGCTGGCTGTCATTTAAATAAATTTGCCAATAAAATCAGCACTTGTCATGAATATATATTTGGATATGACTATTGCTGTATCTTAAAGAGGTACCTTACACCATGGGAGGCACAGGAGATTAATGTTCCTCAAAGTTTTGGCTTCAAAAGACATTTAAGCTTAAGTGGAATTGCCAGCATTCTAGAGGTAAGCTTTTTTTTATTATTGGGAGGATAAGACTTCCATCCAATTATAGACATTTATCACCATATTATTTATCTTTATTTGATGGTGTATCCTCACCTTTTGCCATGGTGCCAACGTTTTGGATTTGTGTGTCAGTGACACTGGTGACCAAAACAAACAGTGAGGAACACAAGCAGAAAAAAGAATGGATCTAACATTTCCTACCATTATACAAAAAAAATGATTTACCCACTTTTTTGGTTTCATGTGCACTTTAAACTAATGAAGGTCGTAATCTGAAAGGGACATCTACTGCACTCCCTGGTCTAAGTGGAATGTTATGATAGATTGACCTCCATTTATTAGGCAGGCAGTTAGACAGTAGTCACAAAAATATTGTTTGAATACCGATATTAAAATCACATCTTAGAAAGTGGAAATAAGTTGGATTCTGATTTACACTGATAAACCAAAACCATGAAACCAGTATGACACATAACTGCACTGTTCAGCTATCCAGCGCCATATATGCAGTGTGAGATACACTAGACATAGACTTATAGAGGACCGCTCAGCAGTCTACTTTGAGGGACGTAATACATTCATGGGTCTAGCAATACAGGATAGAGTTTGTCTTCATTGCACGAGTGACCTTCTTGCTCCAGATGCTGTATTCATACTGAACTGGGCCGTTGAAGAAGTAAATGTAACCTAGAATAAAATGTAATTATTAACAAAACTATTGCCACAACGTAGTTCTAAAACATACATCTCTTCATAAAACAGTGCCTAGTGGTCAGAATAAAACTAATGATCTATCTTTATACAGAATGATCTATCTGTATACAGAATGCAACACACATATAACCTATATACATTTGATAAATACCGCATTCTAAATAAGGAACATAATATGGGGCTTCCTCTTTTCTTTTTCAACAGCTTCAACTCCCCTGGAAAGGCTTTCTACAAGGCTAGGGAGAAGGATTTAGGGAATATATTTCCATTCAGTCACAGCAGCATTTGTAGGGTGGGGTATAGAGCAGAAGATCTTGCTCATAATTACTGTTCTAACCCACTACAATGATAATACGTTTGGTTGAGATTAGGTCTTTATGAAGGTTGAATTGTGCACAGTACCTCTAAAACATTCCTTAAGTTATGAAATATGGTTGTAGAAACACAATTGACAACCAATAACAGTACCCATCACATAAAACACCTACATGCATGTCAGGTGTCCACCAGCCTTAGGCCACATAATGTATACTCTAAATCAACTAGGCTGGAGCTTGCATAAAAATGGTCCTAAAATTGTGACAAGTTTATTTGGAAGTTAATTGCAAAACCCCTGAACTTTGCTGGAAATGTAGAGAAGGGATGTAGGAACAGTACAAAAAAAAGTATTGCTTTAGCACATAAATTAACTCTTTGGCGGTATGCCCAAGCCCAGTTCGGCCAGAGTTTGTTTACAAAACATACAATAGCCAAGCCAGGTTCGGGCATACTTGCATGTGCTCTGTGAGCACAATTGCTGCGGGCCCGCCAATTGCTACTGTGATGCTGAAGATGTGGGGTGGCACCATAGACCTCCATGTGAATGGAAGTGCTCATATCACCAATGGCGTCTGCGATGTATAGAGGGGAGGGTGGGAAATTATGGCAGAGTACAGTGTACTCTAGCTTGATTGCCCGTATCACACCATTTTCAACCGCTAGGGAGGTTAAGTTCAAAGTTCAGTCAAAATTTGACTGTTCAAGCACTTTGCATTTAAATAATCTTGTGGATGAGTTTGTTGACCACCTCTACTTACTAATTTATAGATCTCAAAAAGGACAGGGGAAGAATGGGTTTGGGTGAAAAACTCAGGGAGGGTAATGCTTCCTGCAATCTGGGTAAACCATGACATCTTGCAAACATTTACTCAACAGAGGTATCTCAAGCTGTTTGTGTGGGTTACTTAGTTTCCCATTATACAAAGACACTGTGTTGTCACTGTGGCTGACCCTCTATGCCCATGGCATGTTATACATATAAGGATACCATTGTTTTAGGAACACAATGAGACATTAGGGGCCTTCATTTGACCAAATTGAAGTTTTTTTTTTATAAATTGCATAATTCATAACATGTATAAGCTAACAGAATAGCAGGAGTAGAACAATGAAAGCAATGAAAACAAAATACATAAAAGGACATATTGAACCCCGATATTTACCATTTCTCTTGTAAGCTGCGTCAACTTTGTCTCCAATGCCCATAAAGTTGTCTTGTATGGATCTGGGGAAACCTTTATCCCATGTCATACTTTCTTCATCATAACTGAACAGGAACACACAATGACAGAATGATACATCATGAAATAGAAGATACTAGTAATAATTTAATGAATATGTTATTAATGAAGTAGTATTATACATCTATATTTATTGCTGTAATATATTTTAAACATATCTTTGGATCACAGAATCAGTGGGAACTATAGTACGACATTAACCTTTATGATTCTGATATTCCAGTCATATCTCTGAAGTCTCCATCCATAATAATTTCCATGCAGGCATCAGATGAAAAGAAGCTACCTGGATGATAGAACAATTTTATACTATTGGGCCTTTATAAGATTACTGGAGGGATTCACACATGTATCATATGGTAAGCCATAGGTGTCAAACTCTGGCTTGGGGTCCAAATATGGGATGGGTCCTGCCAGAGAGGCATATTACCCCTACATGCAGGCTGTGATCCCATTGAGTGGTTCATGCTGGAAGCAGTTTGGGAAAGTATTGCTTATCAACATTGGTTGCTGAACAGCTTTTTATTTAATTTTGTTTATGAGGTCCCGAACTCTGGGATAGGAAGGATGGAACTGGGTGGGCCTTCCTATTCCCCCAGGAACACTCCAAGGGTTAACACCTGTTTGCAGGTGAGTGGAGCGGGGTGTGTCTCCAGAAAAGGATCACAGACCACAGTGTCAGTGCTCCTGATGGAAGTTGGAGACACAGCTTCTGACCAAGTAGGAGATGGGGCACACAAGGAGTGTGGGGCCCAGGCCTGCTGGAGTAGTGGGTACAGGGGGCTCACAGGGAGTGTGGGGCCCAGGCCTGCTGAAGCAGTGGATACAGAGGGGGCTCACATGGAGTGTGGGGCCCTGGCCTGTTGCTGCTATGAAGCCGAGTGCAGGACAACGATTAATGTTAATGATTAAATTGAGGCTTGGTATTTTAGAGTGACTTTTTTGTTTCTTTATTTGGATTGCCATTAACCCCCGCGAGGGGAAGTTTTCTCTGGACTGTTGGCTAATAAATATGGGCAGGAGCCCTAAAGAGGATACCAATCTTGTGGATTGCTGTTTTGGGAGCCCCATTTGAGTTGATCCCCCACAGGCCCGCAAACAAATGTTCTAAATTGTATTTGGGAAACGAGTGGCTCAGATGTCAGATGTGTGATAGTATTACACTTTTCTTGTTCCAGATATAAAAAGGAAAAACTTTTTTAGACATTTTTCCAATAAATTCCATTCCACCTATCCTATGAAATATTGAATATTATCCTGCTCCTAGATTTCACCTGGACATGCTTACCCTTAGTTGATACATGAAATGGTAACAGTAGCGTAAAGGATCAAGAACAAAAGGTATATTGAATACAACAGAAGGCGTTGTCCTACCTCCAATATTTTTCACCAGTAAAGAACAGAGTTTTCCCAGTTGCATCATTATGAACAGCGGCGTCTATAGACTTCAGAGTCTTTGGCAGTCCAAGTTCGTACAGTTTTTTTGGATATCCTTCTACAATATCATAACCATTTAGAGCCCATACTTTCTTTCCTAGAAAAGTAAGTGATGATAATGTAGAGTGAATCCACAGCAGATAATATTTCCATAAATGCACAGTCTGGTTAAGCAAGCTATTAATTCCTAGTACTGTCATGGTTTGAATATTCTGGGCACACCCCAATTAATGATCTCAGTACATAAGTGCCACCCATTACCAGCTATCTGTTAGGTCAGATTTGTTGCCCTTAAGCTGGCCATACACCTTTAGATCTCTCTGTCAGATTTCCTTTAGATCTACCAACAACTATGTAGTGCCGGGTCCCCTGCGACTGAGCACAGGTAGACTTACTTGTTTAGAAAGTCCCTCATATTACATGGTTTTGGTAAAACAAAGGAGATCTAAAGGAAATCTGACAGAGAAATCTAAAGCTAGCCATACATGTTCCGATTCCATGGCCGATCGATCACCCATCCGATCGATTCCGCGATGCCAGAAGGAATCGGATGTCTGATCGATTGCCCAATTAAGCCTGTCCCTACCACCTTGGGCCACCGATTCCTGGACGATTCCGTGCCCGATCGATCACTTCACACATGGCAACTCCCCCTGATGTGTGCTGAATCGGATCCGAAAGACCAACACGTTGGTTCTCTGGCAGATCCGATTCTGGGCTCCCGATTGATCGGACGTGATTGATCGGGCAAGGTGGGCTTCACGCGATTCCGGGACGAGCGATTAGCGTGCACGCACATCCATAATAATAATTCTCCATAATAATATTAAATAGAAATGTACCATATTGTTTGGGCGATAAGACACTCTGGCTGATAAGATGCACCATCAACCAGAAAAAAAATAACAAAATCCTTAAAAAGAAAAAAAGTCTACGAGAGTTCCATGTAGGATTTAGATCTTCATAAGCTAGCCATACACGTGTCGGATTCCATGTCCAATCGATTCATCATCCGATCGATTCCGGCGATTCTGCCGGGAATCGCAGGTGTGATCAATCGGCCAATTAAGAGTATCCATCGCAGCATACCACCTTGTCCAACGGATTCCGGGACGGATGCGTGTCCGATTGTCCACCTCACAACTGGCAACTCCCCCTGATCCGGACAGAATCGCATGAGAAAGACCAACATGTTGGTTTTCCGTCGGATCCGATTCTGAGCCCCTGATCAATCGGACGCGAACGATCGGACCAGGTGGGCTGCATGCGATTCCGGCACGATCGTTTCGCGTGCACGCGCCCGGAATCGATCGTGCCGGAATCCGGTGCGAATCCGACAGGTGTATGGGGGCCTATAGACAGATTAAGCGATCAGGTGGATTCCTGCCCTGCATAGGCTACCAGCCATCAGCCAAGAGTAGGGGGAGAATCAGAAGGAAGGCTTCCAAGAGCTCAGTGTTGGCTGTGGAGGCAGAGGTTGCACACAGAAAGGGCAACCCCTTGGACAAATAGTCTTTGGGCCACGAAAAATAAGGCGTTTGTCTGCACTGGAATCTTGGCCTATCTGAAAGGAGTTTGCATGTTCTCCCTGTGTTTGTGTGGGTTTCCTCCAGGCACTCCAGTTTTCTCCCACACTCCAAAGGCATACTGGTTTGTTAATTGGCTCCCCCAAATTCAAAATAAAAACAGTAGATACAGTAAATTGTGAGCTCCTCTAAGAGACAGTCATCTATATGAATATATACTGTAAAACGCTGCATAATATGTTGGCACTGTATAAATATACAAGTTGATAATGAGCAAAGCCATCATTCCTGCATGGATATAGACAAATTTGAGACTATGCGTTAGATGTCATAGACAACTAGTAATTCAAGGAAAAGGTTACAGTGGTGATTGGGCACCCTGAACTGATGGACCCAGGAACTGGTTAAGCCCTTGCTACCATTGCTCATGTTTTATTACATATTTTAAAAAATAAATTAGCAAGGACAGAATGCCCACCTCTGAAAATATATACAAGGTCCTTCTGTGGATATTCGTACGCCGCATCAATTTTATTGGGAAGTTCAGACCAGAAAGATTTAATCATGGTCAGCTCTGCATCTATCATCTGCGGGTGAACTCTCCAAAAGAATCTGCAGAGAGAGGATATTCTGGTGTCAATTCTGGCTTACACAATTCTAAAAAATATACTTTCTGACTAGTAGTAAGAAATTCCCTTATTTTAGGACTATCAATCTTCAAGACTCAAACCAACCTGTCTTTAAAGATAAACCTTTCGCCTCTGAGTTCAGTCACAGCATCGATCTCCAGTTCGGGGTCACACTTCTCCGGAGTTTTGGGATGTTTGTGGTTGGGGTCTTTGCTTCCAACTCCTACAATTAATACCAAAACTTGTATTATTTACTTGAATATTTAATACAGACATTGCTTTGTAGGAAATCGTAAAAATAATGGCATGACAAGAGCTGGTACATACATTAATGGTGGAAATCTGACTGGCTGACCTTCTTCATACTTCCTAATATTGAGCAGAGCCAGCAAATACATTAATACTAAGGGCTTGTCTGCACTAGGTTTTTTTCCCCACGTTCGGCATAGGAGATGAATCCCATTAATTTGAATGGCACTGTATACACTAGTGTGCTAAACGTGGGCTCAGGGCAAGGTGCGTTTTTAAAAATGTCACGCTGGTCATTTTGTAACATGTCATCTGACATGCCGCCTGACACTCGGCAACAACACTTCCTATTAGATTGCACTTTGCAGCCCTGAAAACATTCCATGCCTTGCGTTTTCCAAAGGTTTTTTTCTTTATTTTACTTTATTTCACTTACTGTGAAATTTTCATACTCTATGGAATGTATATGAAATGCTGCATTCAAAAACACATACAAGACGCCCCCAAAGTGCACAATACTGCAAGAAAAACGCACTTGCATTCTTAAAGTGCCATAGCTATGTATGGTGTCACACGGTGCAGGAAGCCAATGGAGTCTCCCCATAGTGGTATATAGTGGGGTGCATGTGGTTGGGCTGTCATTTGAGACATTAATAATGTAGACTTCATAATGTATTCAGTCCAATTCTTAAACATGATTTACTCACCGTACAGCTCCTGGATTCCTTGTACATCATCATCAGGAAGCACAAAGCTACTGGATTCAGAATAGGTATATACTGGATACATGAGTGATCCAGGATCCCTAGAGTGGTCCAGACCCAAAGCATGGCCAAATTCATGAGCTGCCACAATAAACAGATTGTACCCTGCAAAGTAATTATCATATAGAGTTAAACATTACATGCATTTTTGTGCCTGTGTTATAAATCAAAGTGTGCTTATTTAATAAAGTGGGTACTGTTAGTTCGATCCCATCAGCGGCAGACGAATGATGACGCAATTTTAGGTCCCAGACCTAAGACACTCGATCTCCCTTCCTGTAATGAATATTCTCTCTTTGATCAGGAGATGCAAAACACTTCAGCACCCAAGCTTAGTGTAAAAACATCTACTTTATTTCTCTTAGACTCCACCTTATATACAATATTTTGGTTGGACAATCTGGCTTAAACCGGTATGAAATACATGGATTGATCTTCTAGGACAATAAAAGAAAGGAATTGCATATCTCTAATAAATTGAGTTAAATGTTAATGTATCTGTGTTTGAAGTTTGCAAGGGTCTCCACACCTCTGAGTGTTATGGTAATATGTCTCCGTTCCTCTGCAGACTCTGCATAACTCTATTAAGCATCAACAACTATGGCCGTAGTCAAACGGACTTCTGACTGTCGTGCTTATGAATGGCTTGCTAATTAAATTCCAGGAACTGCATTTCAAAGTGACCTGAGTAAGGTCAGGCCAGGGACATGAGCTGAGGTTTATGGGTCTTTAATATAAAGATGATATTACTATTTTTTTTTTACTGAGGCACATTTATATAACCTTTCAACCCAACCATTGATCCCACCTTGTTCACAGGGTGGGATCAGGTACCCTTTAATATATTACCAAAATCTGGCAAATACCCACAACTGTGAAAGGCCAAAGAAATGATTTTGGTGTACTTTGTGGTTTTGTTATTTTTTTTTCTATTGAAAGTTGGTTAGAACTATATAAGGAGGTGTAGCAGTGAGATCAGGGACGTACCACACAACTTACCTTTATAGTCATTAGTAAAATATTCATCATCATCAAAATGGGTGTCTCCTCCAATTTTATCACCAGGTGGGAAAGCATGAGCCAACAACCCATTGGGGCCATCAAAAGGATAGAAATCTCCATGTTCTAGGGGAACAAAAAGTATGGCATTTCAGTCAACATAGTCTAAGAGAGTGGTTCTCAAACTGGGGGGGCTCCTGTGGGGGGGGCGAGGTAATCCGGGGAAGGAGCAGCTAGGGGGCAGCCGAGGTGGCACTTGGAGTCCTCTATGTCAGAATCGCGCCAACCAGAGAGAGGGGAGAGAAAGATCTGCACAACTCAGCTCCCCGCTGTCAGTTCTCTTATTCTTCTGGGGTTGAAATACAGTCCACCCACCCTCCCCTACCACTGCCAGCCAACCAGAGAAGCCCAAAAGATGTACAAGCAGAAAGACAACTAGATGCAGACAGTAGGTAGAGTGCATGTGATGTGTATCACTGTGTGGGTTTGTGAATGATGAATGTTTCTGTATGATTGGTGTGTGTGAAAAAGGAAGTTGTATTTCAAATCAAGTTTGAGGGCCACTTCACGCTAGCCAGGCTGCGGCTATGGTGCATTTTTTTACTGTAACGGATGTGCTAGCGGTAATGCTACCGCGTCTGTTACCTTTAAGAAAAGTGCACTACATTGCGCTGACCCTTACTCTTAATCCGTGTAGTTTAAATAGAGGGAAGGGTTTGAAAATGCCATCCCATATCCCATATACAAAAAAGGGGGCCCTGCAAGGAAAGTTTGGGAACCTTTGGTATAATATATAAGGTAAATTAATGCATATCTATTTATCCCCATCAACTTATTTAACTGGAGTATCCAACTAATACACTCATTACATCAACTATGGTACTAGCCAGCAGGTTTCACGCCACCCGATCTCAGGAGATATAAGGAAGCACCTTCATGTAGTGATAAAACTTTACATATACATATTACCATAAACTGATACATGTTCCTTGTTAGCAATAGTGATGAGCGACTAGGCAATATGCGAATTCGCGTAATTTCGCGAATATCCGCCATAATATTCGATTCCATATTCGTAATCTCGAATATCCGCACTTACGACATGAATTGCGATCTAAACATCGCAATTGCGAATTGCAATTGCGAATTGCGAAGTCAATGGAGAATGGCGGAATCCGAAATCGCGATTATCCCAGAAATAGCAATGCGAC
>CM070033.1:18291215-18302924 GCA_036250615.1 Ptychadena robeensis
CTCCATTATCAACAAACTCAGTTGCAAACCACTGCTCTACATGATTCATTACATTTAAGGAATTCTTAGTACTTTCTTACTCCTACATTACCGTATAGGCCGGCGTATAAGACCGACTGGGCGCTATTATATAGGGACGAACACCCCCCCCACCCAAATTTTTTACAGTTAAAATATTAGAGTTTGGTATAACTCGCCGTATAAGACTAACACGGGGTGTAGTAGTAGTAGGTGAGAATACTGACCTGAAGTTTCATCATTATACGACAAATGGTTTTTCCTGCTAGGAATGTAACAAAGTTAAAACAGAGTACAGCCTGTGTTCTCCGTAATCATTGCATAGCATATGTATCCATGGCAACAACTGCCCTGTTCTTCCCTTGCTCTGCTCTGATCAATGTATCATTAGTCAGAGTGGCAGATTCAGGCAGCACGGAATCGTACAGACAGTAACGGCTTCCAGAGATGGTACCCCTGAACCCACAAGCCTGCAGCACCAGGGGATAAGACGACTCACGGACTTTTGGTGGGGAGGATTTTAAAGTACTGAAAAGTCGTCTTATACGCCGGCATATACGGTATGTTGTACATCACAGTACAGTCTTCTTGCCTATTTGTAATGTTCAGCACAGCTAATTAGATGTAATGGATTGCCCCGGGAATAGTAGGTGGACTTTCATTTAACATTTTTCATGACATTGGAATATTGATTTGTGACAGATTGCTTTAGTTTTTATTATTAGTGGTGATAGAATGTTATAAGAGCAAAGCAAGCAACTGCCTAGGGCTAAAGAGTCAAATAGAGATTTTGCCTTTCGATTTTTATTTGCAAGGTAATGGCACAGTTCATAAACATGACATCATCTCTATAACCCCTGGACAAACTACTTTAAATGTAGTTTTTACATAAATTAAGTGCAAAGTTGAAATATTGATTCAAAAAATTTCGACTTGACTTTGAACTTATTTTATGCCAAAAATGTGCTAGAATTTTTTTTTATTGTACCACAACCCTTCTCAATGTCTCCAGCAATTCTGGTGATGATACCATATTCAGTGGTTTTGCTATTAACTCACAAGTCAGCTAGAGGAAATGTAAAAGAAAAAGTGAAGGGGGAGGGGAGAGGTAATTGATTAAAATGCACTTTAATGTTCTTTCTAGTAAGACTGTTTCAGAACTTAACATCCATGGCTTTGTGAAATCTTTCCCTTTTTACTAAAGCAGGGAACACACGCATAGATACGGGCTAGATCGATGGCCGCTTTAAACGTCGTGCGTTCTCACGGCCATCTATCTGGCCCATATCTAATGCAGCCATCCCTGTTTTCGAGCTGGATCAATGATTCCTGCTAGAAAACAGGGATATTGGACATGACCATAAATCATGATCAATGTCCATTCGATGTCCATGACGTCATCGTGCTGCTGCCGGTAACCTCAAACAGCTCCTATATCGAGCCGTGTATTCCCGGCTTAAGACCACCAGACATTGGTCTCATCACTGAATTTGAGTCTTTATTGAAAGAAGAATATAACACATGCTTCCTGAACCCCCAAAGTTGAGGTAAAGGATGGAACTTAGTACGGTCAGGAATAAAGGAGGTTTTTTTTGTCCACCTTTGTTTGGCCTTGGCCTCCCTAGCATCCTTTGGAAAAGACTCCAAAGTCAAAACAGGGTTGCAATGTTTTAAGGTCTTATTTTTGATGGAGAGAACCCCTTTTACTTCATATGGACTAAGATTCTTAAGCCTTAAATTGGGTGGGGACAAGGGTGCTTGCGACAGGGTGTTTGCCCGAAGGCCAGAGCCACTTCTCTGTTAGGTGACTAATTGGCAAGCAGCTAGAAATCCGGTGTGACTTTTGGTTATTTCACCACCTGCTGACTACTAAGCTCTAGAAAAGTGTTGAAAACTACTATCCATTGCTAATCTGCTTAACCTCCTGGGCATTACGCATGTGGCGTGCTTTTATTAAAGGGGTACGCCAATACTCAAGCTGTGGGCATGCCGGGGATAGGTCAGTATGCTCGAGTGTAGCTTGGGGGTGAGTTTGCAGGGTTAGCAAACGTACCCCGAGCTACACTTGTGCCCAGGGCAGCCGTCAAAAATCATGGGGCCCCATACAGCAAAAATGTCCGGGCCCCATGTCAGGACTTGTTGAGCGGGGAGGGGGGGTGCTAGCAGAAAAATACCCCCCCCCCCCCCCCCCCCCCCCCCCCGGAGTGGGTTGTCCCTGGACTGCCGGCAGCCTGTACACAGTGGAAGTCCGGGAAGACAGTGAGCAGAGGCTGCTGTACCGATCAGGAAGCCGGGGCCCCTACGTGCTGACCGTCGGCCCCCCTAGCTGCCTGGGCCCAGGGCCGGGAGCCCTGCTTGTGCCAAACACTCAGGAGGTTAAATAATACTATTATTAATAGTATTTGAAAGACCCATCAGGACTCATAAGATTCAAGAACCGCATGACATTTGATGATAGAAACCCACCTAGGGTGAAAATACCATATTACTCTCTTTGGGATATGATGGTGAGATAACTATATAACATAACTATATGTTACCCAACATGAAGTTTATTGGGGAATTTATTATAAAAATCCTGATTTTTATTATCCACTTGTATGTTTAAATATAAATAAAATACGCATACAGTATGACTACATTAGCATGAGGATATTTCTGAGATATTTGTGGTCACGTTCATGGTGGAGTCGTATTCAATCTGTGTTGTTTCATTGTAAAAATAGATGAGTCCTGTGGAAAAGAAAGGGAGAGACTATGAAGTACAGGTTGTAATTTAGGTAAAGTCTGTGAGGTATGTCTGTATGTAATAGGTCGGCATAAAGATAATGCAGCTTCAGAGGTCACAAATCAAGCAACTAAAGATTTGGCCTGGTTCCTGGTTCACACCTTTCTGTTTTGATGCCAATTGGGAATGCCCAAAGGGTTCACACGGTACCCAATGGGCCTGTTAACATGAAAATGAATGTCAACTTGCCTGTCAAGTTTTTTCTTATTGATTAAGTGAAAAATTACAGCTACGTCATTCACCTCAGTGTGTCGGAGCCCTGAGGCGGGGAACTTTTGTTACCTCATATAGGATCACCTCTCTACCGGCCATGGATACCTTTTAAACCTTAACAGTGCTTCCCCGTTCCTCTCCTATGCCCCCACGTTGGACCACATCTTATACTCGTTATACTTAGGATTTGAAAGTCACACCTCCTGATGAAAAACGCTCCTTGAAACGCGCGTCAAGGTTTAAGGCTACCCTGCAAACCTACATACTTATTCTCTCTCTTGATTATTTCTCCTGACTTGAATGACATTGCGAATTCCTTTGACCTTTTCCTTTGAAATTGATTTTAAGGACTTTTATGTATTGCATTTATGGACTTTATTGTTAAAATCCTCCCACTTGAGGGGGGTAATGTATGTATAACTAAGGTGGCCTCAAAGTCCCTATGTCCTGGCTTTTTGCTAGGAGAAAACCCCTGGTGGAAAGATATCTGAGGGCTCTCTGTTATCTAACCACCAATCCTATAAATATATATTTTGGGATGTTGGCCGCACAGCACTGCTGACTAGGTGGTACTCACGTATATATATTCACCTCACTTCCGGTATTTGTACCCACAACTGCCCATTACAAATACAGTAAGTGACATCACTGCCGTCACTTTCGGTATTGGGAGATATACCTCCCCTTCCTCCTATTTAGTACCTGCCTAGTGGGAGGTTATTCTCTCTGCTAACTTTCCACCCCACACATCCTCTACACAAGTCATCAGGATTTAGCCGGGAAAACCAAATCGGCATACTTGACAGGTATGCTGATAGATGTGAATCAAGTTTTAGTTTTATGACCATTTACAAAATACATAGTCATGCCCACCAATTCACCAATGCTACTTAAAAACTTTCAAATTCATAGTCATAGTCATAGGTCTTTGCTGGAGCTATTAAGCAGGGAACACATGGCTCAATATTAGAGCCATTCAAGGTTCCCTGCAGCATCGTGATAATGTCATTGTGCTGCTGTCAGATATCGGAGGAGCTGGAAACACAGCACTCCTGTGTCTCCAGCTCAGCCGTGGTTTACGGTAATGTCGGATATCCCCGTTTTTGAGTGGGATTGATTGTTCCAGCTTAAAAACAGGGATGGCCGCATATGATATGGGCCAGATAGATAGCAAACGGTGCTCGAAACGGCCATCAATCTGGCCCATATCTACAAGTTTGTTCCCAGCTTATGTGCTTATTGCAAAAAAGATACAGAAATCAAAAGCACTAATCCACACTGCTTGCTGAGTCCATTAAAAGGTCATTTGAAATACATGAATATCTAAAAGGTTTTATTTTATGAATGGTCAGGAGAGGGTGGGGGAGACTTGACTGCAGTTCTGAGACCTGTAACACTTAGGCTATGTCTCTACATCCGTTGAGACCCCCTACATTAAGAGTAGTGCTTGGCAGGGCACATACACTTTACCTGCTCGGCGAATGCTGTGTTATCATGGCGCTAAGCCATTCCGCCGATGCAGGGGTTAATGTTAACCCATGCATTGGCAGATGTCTGAACAGAGCATCTGCCGGCCAGCTAAAGTGTATGTGATCCATCGGAACCCCCGCCAAGCACTGTGCTTAGTATAAGGGGTCCCAACATATGTGGAGACATAGCCTTACATCAGGAGTTGTTCTAACATTGCCTATGGAGAAGCAGAATTGTAGGGAGTACAAGATGGTGATGAGCATTGTGTTCAAGGCACAGGAGTTTACTGTTTAACCTATTGCATGGGTCTCACACGCATGACATGGTAACAAAATAGTTAAAAAGTCTTGTTGTATGATTGTTGCCATTCAGTACTTGTAACTAGTGGCCTCAGGTTTTTGGCCACCTGTCTAAGGAGCTCGGGTATTTCCAGTGAAGGATTCTTTTAATGACGCAACATACAAATATCTTTACAACAGTTGTTTGACTGCAACCTTGTGACCCCATTTTAGAGAAGGACCTTTTAAGTTTTTTTCATAACTATACCTGGGACCCAAAACCAGCTCCATATACACAGTTTGGTGAGTCTGATGCTGAGGAACTTGAGAGACCTGAAGAGTAGAGATGGTCGAATTTTTCGACTTGCTAAATTTGTGAGCTGATGGCAATTCCCCCTGAGCATGGTATTATCACCAAAATTGCTGGAGATGTAGAGAAGGGTTGTGGGAACATTTAAAAAAAAGTTTTGCCCTAGCACATATAGTTTTTGCATAAATTAAGTTTAAAAAAAAATCAGATTTTTGAAATTTTGACTTTTAAACTTAATTTTTGCAAAAACTATTTATGTTAGAGACATACTTTCTTTTTTGCAGTATACCCCTAATCTCTACATCTCCAGCAAGTTTGGTGATGATACCATGTTCAGGGGCTTTGTAAATTGTCGAAATGGTGAAACTGAAGAGAGCCTGAAGCTTAATTGACTTTGGAATTATTAGGAATATCCATAAAATGTATGTAAATGCCATTTGTTTCTGGCTAGCTTACCATTGTCATGCATGTATGCTGCATGTACTTTACTCATGATGCCAGGAAATTGTGACTCCACAGGCACAGGGAATCCACTGCCCATCTGCTTTACATCTTCATCATAGCTAATTAAACAGGAAAAAAATATTTAGATATGAAAACTCTGTCCTGCATTTAGAAATTGTTTGTTATGATGCACCATATTTTTTGGTCTATAAGAAATGCTTTTTAAACCATTAAAATCAATGGGAAAGTGGCCCTGCGTCTTATTTTATTTATTTATTTTAGTCCCAACTGTCCTGGGAGGAATAGCTCTGCATCACAGGAGACTGAAATGTGTTCCATTCCCTCCAGCCAAGCCAAAAAGCCACTGCCAAGAAGAAATCTTATCTGCCTAAGCACAAGCAGTATCCATTCTCTGAACACTTTGACCAACTTATGGAGAGACACATTTTACAATTAGATATCATGTGTTGTGTATTTACATTAACATTCTGCATTGCAATAAATAACTTTTGTGACACAGAATCATCTCCTCTCCCATATGTAAATAGCTGCTAAGTTGTTCAGTGCCAGATTGTGAACAGAACATTTTGTATATTCACTTGATATCTGACTGGCTGTGTCTCTGTTTTTATTTCCCTAATTTTGTCTTCAAAATTTTGTGTGCGTCTTATGGTTCGGTATGTCTTATACGGTATGTGACCTGACTGGTGACATTGCCTTTTCCTTACTGCCCTTGTACTTTTGTAACCTTATGACACTCCCCAAATCTCTGCCTGAATCCTTATTGAAGAGTTGTTCTTAATAATCTGTCCCAGTTACTATGTAGATAGCAAAAGGGAGCAGTGGAGGTCCAAACTGAAGAATTCATCCTTGGTTGCAGATGGGCTTTGAGGGTCAGGCTACTGATTTGTGTCTTAAATAGTGATGGCCGAACTTCGGCCTTGTCCGTCCGCGAACGGGCGGAGCGTACTTTTAAAAAAGTCAGCCGTCGGCCCGTTCGCGGGCAGATTCAAATTCCCCGTGACGTCAGTTCCTGGTTGTGTTAACCGGATGTGACGTCAGTGATTACAAGCCGGTATTTCACTAAAAGACTGGGTTCTCTACCCGGTCTTCAGTGAAATATTCTTCCTGCGGCGGGATCTCGCTGCTAATGATCCCACCGGAGGAAGAATAGAGGGCACCTTCTCCCTGGCGAACAGGGCGGGTCAAACACCCATACTGTCCGCCGGCGAGAAGGAGGGCAACATGCTTGTTCGCGGCCGAACTGTCCGCCTTGCGGGTAGTTCGGCCATCACTAGTCTTAAGGCCCCCATACACATGTCGGATTCGCACCGGATTCCGGCACGATCGATTCCGGGCACATGCACGCGAAACGATCGTGCCGGAATCGCATGCAGCCCACCTTGTCCGATCGATCGTTCAGGGGCTCAGAATCGGATCCGACGGAGAACCAACATGTTGGTCTTTCTCATCCGATTCTGCCCGGATCAGGGGGAGTTGCCATTTGTGAGGTGGAATCGGAGGTGGAATCGCACACGGATTCGTCCCGGAATCCGCTCGGACAAGGTGGTATGCTGCGATGGATACTCTTAATTGGCCAATTGATCACACCTGCGATTCCCGGCAGAATCGCCGGAATCGATCAGATGATGAATCGATTGGACATGGAATCCGACACGTGTATGGCTAGCTTTAAAGGGTCAAAATCAATCAGCATCCTAGCTTTTCTCTTCTTTTTTAAAACACATATTGAACGAACCTTAATCACTGGCTAACATGGTACAACACTCTACTTGTGTAAGTGATGCAAACATGGGACAAGGCATGTGGCAGTTAGCTGAACTCTTAAGCTGCATATTCACTCAGGGCCAATGATTCTGAAAGTATTAAACCAGCCAGGCAAGCAGAAATTATTCAAGGCTAGGTAAGCAGTAAGGCCTCAGTGGACACTTCCTATTCAAATGAATGGGACAGTGTCTACTACTGCATGTCAAAGCAGCATGCCCATTAAAGATCAATAGACATGTCAGAGGGACACATAAAAGCAGCTCCAGAATAGCATGTTTTGGCGAGGCTTTTCGCCTCTTTGTCATGCATTGATCGCGCATTGATGCCGATGTGGCATTAGCCTGCCAAAAACCACTGCACACTGCCCTCAATGGGCTATCGTCCCACAAATCCCAGACAAATGTCTGCGTCTTTTTCCCTACGTTGGACGCAGTGGACACATACCCTTACAGTTTATATAATACACGTTCAGTGTAAGATTCGCCTGATTGCAAAGGAAATTCACTCTGGTGTGCTTATTCACGCTGACAGTTGGCAACACGTTTCCGCCCCCTTGACCGCTGCCTAGGGAATGCAGCATTAATAACTACCCAGTCAGTTTTTGGGTGGTTGGCCATTAGGATAACATGGGGGAGCTGTCAATATCTAAAAACTGCCTCCTAAGCACCCACACACTGTGCGCAATTGCTGGACGCACCCTGAGCCACCTGAAACTGCATGTGGGAATTCAGCCTTAAGAATAGAGATGGTCGAATTTTTCGATTTGCTAACTTTGTGAGCTTATTGCAAAGCCCCTGAACATGGTATCATCACCAAAATTTCTGGAGATAGAGAAGGGTTGTGGGAACATTTAAAAAAAAAAGTTTTGCTCTAGCAAGTTTGGTGATGATACCATGTTCAGGGGCTTTGCCATTTACTCGAAATTGTCAAAGTGGTCGAATTAAAAAAAAAAAAATTTACCATCTCTACTTAGGAACAGAGTATGTAGCAAAAAGAAGCAGCCTACCTCCAGCACAGGTCTTCAGTAAAGAAATACGTTCTTCTTTCCTCCGTATCATAGAAAACAGCATCTATTTTCTGCACATATTTTGGAAAGCCAAATTCATCAATATCTCTGGGACCTTCAATTAGTGAGGCAGGTCTATTGACAGCCCAGAACTTCCTTCCTAGAAGATAGTCTTTATAATTAGTACATGTTCTGAGAAAACATCCAACTCCAAAAAACAAAATAGCAATGAATGTGTCAATTGGCAAAGAGGAACAATGAGGCACCCTAGATCACTCTAGGGCCTAGGTGCCCAACCTGTGGCCCGGGGGCCGCATGCGGCCCTTTGGGTGTTCTTCAGCGGCCCCCCTTAGTCCTCAACTTGTGGCCTCCAAAACCTTACTGTCCATGCATAGGAACCCATATTACATCACATAACCTCTGAATCAAATGTGCATCACCATACTACAGGGTTACCCAATGCTTGAAGCATCATTTAAAATACATTTTGTTATTTAAAACTGAAAAATAATGTCTTCTAGCTATGCCTGCTGTCATTTCCATATTAAAATTTTTTATGTGCGGCCCTTTAGTGATGCCGAGGGCCGCACTTGTGGCCATCCATATCAACTCAGTTGCCCACCACTGCTCTAGGGAAACTGTATAGTATTGGAGACCGTATAGTATCATGACTTTGTCACTAAAGAAAAAAGCCTAGTAAATGAATACTATACTCTAAAGCTAGCAGCACATGGTACAATTTTAGCGTTCAATCGACGATTTCCGATGAAAAAAAAGATCGATTGAACGTTAATCGATGTACTGCCCACATAGTACAATCGACGTTCATTGTGACCGTGATCGGACAACTTGGAAAATTTTGGTTGATTGATCAATGATCGAACTACATTTCTGAAAGTGTTTTGTTTGTTTCGATTCAAATCATCTCGATGTGCGCTATTAACATATGACTACTTCCTGGGAACAAAAAGTAAAAAAAAACATTAATCCAATCAACGATTTTAGATTACTTCGATTTAATTTCAGTCTAAATTGTTCAATTATCGTGCTCCCCATGTGGAGAACTTTGAATTAAATGACAATCGATGTTCGATTTTTTAAATCGAAGTACAAAATCGAATCGAACCTCGATTGAATGATAAATTGTACCAGGTGTGGCTAGCTTAACAGTATTACTTCTGGTACTGGCCATAAACTATAAACCACTTTGTACTGTTTCTTTCTAGTACTGCATCTCTAAAGAACCTAACAGAATGATGAGTGGTGACCGAAGGAAAATACAGACATTTGTTGTCACTGGTGCTGTCAGAGTACATGGTGCAAGGAAGGCCATGCTCTCCGTAGCCTATACACCAATCTAACCACTTTCCTGGACCAGTGTGTGCTGCACATGGCCAAACTCTGCTTTACTATTTTAAAGAAGTATTAAGGTCATTTTTAAAATTGAAAACCAGCAGTTAAGGCTGCAATTTATGGGTCGATGTCTGAGTATAAGCTGCATCATCGAGCTCATCTGATGCTTTGCTTGGGGACCCGTGGTTTCCATCCAAAGCAATGGACATCGACCATGATTTACTGTCATGTTCAATAACCCTGTTTTCAGGGGTGGCCGCATTAGATATGCCGAAGATAGATGACCATGAACGCGCACGGCGTCCCACCCCACACATTATCAGCACAAGCGGGTGGGACATTAGCAGGGAGAGTAACGCCCTCTTCCTGCTAGATCAGCTAAAAGGCCGGAGAACCCCGGAAGTGACGTCAATGACGTCACTTCTGGTACGTGGAATGCGGAAGAACCACAATCCATATACAATCCATATACATCACTTCCTGTATGTCCCCCGGTTTTTTAATGCCCAGACTTGATAGCTATGCCCTTATGTGCAACCAAATGGCCACGTGTGATCGCAACTTGGCTCCCCACCAGCTCCCCTGACAGATGGGAGATCTGCACACAGCTGGGTCTCCCATCCAAACTGTATTGGTTATATTTGCAGAGCCCCGATGATATAACCAATGCAGGGTATGTGTGGGGAAAATTGCACTCACACTGGCAGTATCCTCACACACAGCATAGACCCGAGACATGAGTGAAGATTCCCCCTCGGCCCCCCTCCCACCACTCCCTTCCCCGTGTATGAGAAAAAAAGATGAGATGCCGTGAAGTGTGCTCTCTAGTGACACCATTTTTGTGGCTAAAATTGGGTACTGCTGGGGATTTTTTCCCTAATTCATTTGAACACATTAAATATTTTTTTATATTTAATATTATATTATTTCCTGCTCTAAAAATCTTCTTGGTCATGTGCTTCCAATCGTCTGAAAAATACAGTATTTCCCTCATTTTACTTATATGACAATCTGACAATCAGAATCAGCGGATTTACCTGTTGCCCTAACACACTGAAATACACAGTGATTTTTTTTTTATAGAAAATATAAGAATGAAGAAATCACATGTTTTTAAGGTTCTTTTGGACATGAGCTATACATACATACAGTTGTGTTTGCTTACCACTGAATAAATAAAGAGTTTCCGTCTCGGGGTAGTTATGAGCTGAATCAATGGCACTTGGAATATTTTTCCAAAGAGAGTTAATAGGCAACGATTTTGATTTAGGAATGTTTGGGTGATGATAATTTATTGTGCTAGAAAACCATAAAAGGAACAATATGAGTTATAATTAGACAAATATGTTCATATTGGACAAACGTAATTACAAATGTTTTATACACTTAAATCTCATTGTAGATAAGATCAAAAAAAGACCAAGACTTAAGGTAGACATACACGCTCCAATTCTCTCTCAACAGATGAAGGACCAACTGCAGTGTGATGACATCATCACGCTGCAGCTGCCTGCAGGATCGACAGGCACCCTTTGTGTGCTGGACATTACTTTGGATGGGGACGCCTGTCCTCTTTTAAATTAATGGGCTCGGCCAGGAATTTAACGACATGTCAGATCATGACATGCAGGAGGATCCTTGAGATGTGTTGATCTCAGGTGGGCACGTGGGAAACGTGCACAGTGGTCAATCGGACGAACAATTGGGCAGGAATCTCCCATTGTATGCCTACCTTTAGATCATACCTGTCTTTAAAGATAATCAAAAATTCATCCCATTGAGCGATGGCATCCAGAGGAAGCTCCTGGCTACAGATCTGTGGGAGTATACTTCTTGATGGTGAGGAACCTGGAATATAAGTATGAATAAACACAACAATAAATGTGCTAATAAAAAATGGTGATTAAGGAAAGTTTACCTTTAAGCCCCCCATACACCTTTAAATCACGCCATACAATTTCTTTAGATCTACCAACAACTCTGTAGTGCAGGGTCCTCCCTGATAGAATGCATAGTGATTGGAAGGTATATATCACTGCTT
>CM070033.1:18303024-18315231 GCA_036250615.1 Ptychadena robeensis
TAGTGCCGGGTCCTCCCTGATAGAATACATAGTGATTGGAAGGTTAGAAAGATCCTCATAATACATGGTTTTGGTAGAAGAAAAGTTGATATCAACTTTTCAATAATATTTCACCTTGGAGTCCCACTGAACCTTCAAGTAACTGTAGGCAGTTCACTTGGTTTGTGCACAGAGTGTGTTTTGGCATTTAAACCTATTCATTGCACCTCTAGACTTCATTATAAAAAAAACAATGACCACTAAATCATGAAAGTCCCACCAAATAAATGACTGGCCAAGAAAATATTTCTGCTGTAGCAGGGCTTGGCAATAATGGAATGTGAGGGTCAGCATATTAAATAACCAAGCACATGTGCTTTTCTATATTGCCTATTGAAATATTAAATACTCGAAACCAGTGGTTCCCAAACTGGGGGACGCAAAGGTATTCCAGGGGGGCACTGGCCCTCATTCTTAACCTGTGTTTGAATAGAGAGGGCGGGCTATATATTGTTCCTAAATAGAAAAGGGGGGCTCTGCACGGAAAGTTTGGAAACCACTGCTCTAAACCATGAGTGACGAATTCAAACACAATGTGGGTCAAAATTGAAAACTTGAGGCCGTTTTTCCTTTTCATCAGTTAAAACTATGAACCTTTTCATATTGAAAAAAAATTTTTAATATGGAATAAGTGTAATAGTACAACACATGTAACATCCAATGTCAAATAAAACCACATCTAATGAGGACATTGTTCTTAATTGCGGTAGGGATTTTTGATATGGGACAGTGTAGTAAAGCTGCAAGGTCCCATGGATGGGACATTGCTTGCTCCAGATTGTAGTTGAAGTGATAGGGGGTACGCTTTATCCAATCTATGGCGTGCCTGAGAAGGCATACCAGATTATACCTGCGTATATCTGGGATGTTGGCGCCACCTAAAGATTTGTCTACACATGTTTTCTTTAAAGCTATTCTAGCTCTCTTGCCCCTCCATAGGAATTTAGTGAATGTGTTGTTGAGGTCTTTTAGGTCAGAGTGTCTTAGGAGCAGTGGTATGGTTTGCAGTGGATACAGTAGCCTTGGGAAGGACACCCTTTTTTATTGGTACAACGTTATGTACCATGCAAAAACGAATAAAGATGATTAACACAAAAATAAAAACACATCTGTGCCATTTATTTCTTAAATAAAATGTAAAATACAATCTTGTGGACCAAATATAAATCACACCATGGGCCAAATTTGACCCATGTGCTGGAGTTTGACACCTCTGCTCTAGACTATAAAACAGTGAGTATGTTTTGATGCAACTAACATGTTTAGCTTTATTTAAACTAGAGGTGCAATTGGGGCTCAAACTGGTAAATCACATTAACATAATCGATCCTCAGTATGGTATATGTGAGCGGTTGTTTGTGAAATAATTTTCTACAGATTGTCTATGTTAGCATTCAGTATATACAATTTTGACAGAAATATTTAAATAAACAATGAGTTTGCATATCATTGAGACAAATATTGTGCAATTATATAATTACTCATATGACTCAAGGTTGGAAAATATAAATAAAACTATACGGAAAGTATACCATACAGCTCTTGTATTCCCAGGACGTCATCAGCCGGAAGTGTAAAGATCTCTGAGTTTAGGTATGCGTAAAATGGAAACATAAGAGCTTCAGGATTACCAGAGTGTCCCAGTCCAAGTGCATGACCAATCTCATGAACAGCCACAGAAAACAAATTGTAGTCTGTGAAACAAAAGTTTTGGAGAAGACTCATCTACAGTAATATACATAACATGATTCATCATACTCTTATAATATTTCATCTGTGAATTAATGCTGATACCCCAGTTTATTTTCTGTATATGGGGTGTAACCTCCCTAGCGCACTGCTGAGGTCCAGATTTCTGTACCAAAAGCGCACCATAGACTTCAATGGTAAATTTTCCTTTATGTTGTAGGCCTGTAACTTCCCAAAATATGCCCGTACAAGGGTCTAATAGACATCCTGAACATAATAATGTTTGAAACACACAATTATGTAAAATAAAAAAAAAACTTTTTTAAATAAAATTAATGAGAAAACACAAAAAATCAGCTATGAACTAAATCTCGTCCAAATAAAGTCTCTGGTGCCCCAGATGCGCCCATTTGCATTTATCCCTCTCTAACCTGGTGTGATGGATGTGATAAAATCACACCAGGGAAGAGAGGGTCACTGCAAATGGGCACATCTGGGGTACCAGAGACTTTATTTTGGCGACATTTTGTACAGTGAAGCATATTAAAATCAGTTTTCTACAAAGAAAACTGATTTCATGCAATTTACTTTCAAATTTCCTGCCGCCTCCCCAATGTGACGTCATCACGCCACTCAGAGGAGGGGAGAGTAGAAGAGCTGGAGGATCCAGCCAGCATGTCACATTGGGGACACCGGGATAGCGCAAAACTGTGAGTATGCGCTGCCGGAGCCCCGATGTGTACTGGACGGCATCTCGTCCAGTGCTATAGTAGAATTGAGCGCGAATATTTAAATGCCGAATATTTCGTAAATATCTGCAATTTGAGTGATTTCGAATATTCGCGGTAGGGCCAAGTATTGCGAAAATCCTATTTGCATTGCGAAAATAAACATAGCATGTGACCATTCATTTTAAAGATTTTCGCGTATATTATTTTCGCAATGCGGAAAAATAGAATTTATGAATATAGAATCGAGTATAAAGCAAGCCATACACGTGTCGGATTCCATGGCCAATTGATCACTCACCCGATCGATTACGGCGATTCTGCCGGGAATCGCAGGTGTGATCAATCGGCCAATTAAGAGTATCCATCGCTGCATACCACCTTGTCCAATGGATTCCGGGACGATTCCGTGTCCGCTTGTCCACCTCACAAATGGCAATTCCCCCTGATCTGGGCAGGATCAATCTGATGGAACCAACATGTTGGTTCTCTGTCGGATCCGATTCTGGGCCCCTGAACGATCAGACCTGATCGATTGGACAAGGTGGGCTGCATGCGATTCCGGCACGATCATTTGGCGTGCACGTGCACGGAATCGATCGTGCCGGAATCCGATGGGAATCCGACACGTGTATGGGGGCCTTAAGTAAAATTATTCACGAAATATCATGAATTCGAATATTGCCTATGCTGCTCATCACTATAGTATATATAGTAGCATTTGCAGCGCTGGATGAGATGGTGCTGTCCCGTATTTTTTGGACTATAAGATGCACTTCCACCCCCAAAATCGCAGGGGAAAATTAGGAGGAGGAGATTAGCCGGGGAGCTGTCAAGATGAGAGATGCCGGCTGGTGTCCGGATCTCCCATCTGAACTGTATTATTACTTATGCCAACAGAACCCAAAGCCCTGCTGGCATAAGCAATAAAGAGAGGGATAGATGAATTGCCATTTATCCCTCTCTTCCTCCGTGGAAACTGCAATCACTCAGCAGCTCCCACGGACACAGGATCAGCAAGATCGGCAGAGGGAGGGCAGAGGAGAGACTCTGCAGCAGTTGGCCCCCCTCCTCCCAGTCAGTGAGGAAGATGACGTTGTGCTGTGCTGTGAGTGTACTGCTGCTAGTGACATCTACTGGCTGAATTTGATATTGCATTCATTTATGATGTAAAAACGTATTCATTATTTTTTTTTTCGGTTTTATTTTTTTTATTCTAAAAAAACTGGGTGTGTCTTATGGTCCGGTGCGCCTTATAGTCAGAAAAATATGGTAATTTAAAACCCAGCTATTCATTTCCCCCTTTGTAACAGGAAACTCTGGCTATGGTCAGTCTGAAAGCCGGAAAGATCTTTCTCTGTGGCCATCATGGACAGAACCAAAATGCTGCCTTAAAGAATGTCTATCTTAATCAACCTAAAAATGTATATTTTCTCAATAATATGACTTTATTATCCTTGCTGCCCGTTACAAAAAAGAGCTCTATCATCATTGGGCTCAATGGGAGCTTGTTGGCTTCAGAGGTGTATACCCATTGCCAAACAATTCTACAGTAATAGGAAAACCTGTTTAAAGCTGGCTCAATACGGGCCAGAAGGAGGTCAGCTGCATTTATCAAATAAAAATTGTAGAAGCCGCCCAATCTGACCACCAATGTCAAACATTAAAACCCTCCCAAAGCATGTTAATAGGGGTTCTGAGTTAGAGATGCTTAATTTTTGCAGTAACATGTAAAGTGCATGCAGGTTGAAGCTAAGCCAATCAAACGCTGAAGCACCTCTGCACAATTGGTTTAATATCAAGCTGCATGAAATTTACCCATTAATGTTGAAATTTGGCAAGAATCTCCGTTCTTACTAATAAAAGTCAGGTATGGCTCATATAGTTCATACATGTTTCCTATATAAGGTCTATAGAAACAAACAACTCCATTGGAATCTTTCCCATTATACATTCTGTGTTCTGTATCGACAACGCACCCATTAGCATTTATTCTTGCACAAGCTGTGTTATTGCTTCCCATACCAGTGTATGGGAAATGCTCATAATTCACACATCAGAATGTTATGCTTTAACTCACAATGTTGTATGTAAATGCATTATATTATACTAGTGTGAATGCTAGAAACGCTTTGGAAACCCATACATACAATGTGAAAGAGCCTTTATTTTATGTTGCATGACCTCTTTCATGTTGATAGCACTATAAACCTAGTAAAAACTAGAAAGTCTCATTTATTAGTAAGTGTAAAGCCTTACAAACCTGAAATGTAATGAACACAACCTACCTGAAAGATCTACAGTCCATGTCTCATCATCATCAAAATGGATGTCTCCACCAACATGGTCACCAGGAGGAAAGGCATGAGCTAGCACACCGGAAAAGCCATCGAAGGGAAAGTAATCTCCATGTTCTAGATGACATCACAGATATACAGTATTGAACAACATGTGAAAGAATATCCTCTCTGTTATATACCATATAAAATACATTTACCTCTCACACCAAAGGATATCATGATATCTGCCATGCCATTCTGAAGCTGGATGAATCGAAGTTCAGTTACTGCACTCCACACTTTGAAGGCTCTTTGGATGGCTTTGTCTACTTCAGCTGGAGCTAAATCTGGAGTGTAGTTCAAAATCCTGCACAGCGCCAGAGAGAAAGGTACATTTCTGAAGTATTTTGCATAGAGAAGTCCAGTCTGAAGAACGAAAAATGGCTGACTGCAACTTTGGGCTGTAATAGGGGTTTATTGACACTCAAAACACTGTACACATGACATTTAATCTGGATCATGTCTACATGTGTTTCATACTTTCAATGTTTACCAATATGTCCAATATATCTACCACCAGAAATCTATGTTTTCATGAATGGCACTAGAAGTGCGATAATAGGGAGAAATGCAATAAAAAAACTTACCTGAAACGAGCAATTTAAGAAGACAATCCAGTGGCCACCCGCGATATTGCACCCCCAGTTCAATGATCTTCTAAAGATAGAGAATTTCCTTAATATTAAATAAGTGAATCACAGGTTTACCCAGAAAACAAGGCGCCCTGTGACATGTTGCCTTGCCTTTTTGAGACCAGAACCCAGAAGTGAGGGAGAACTGTGGCATTATATATTTAAATTGCTCATTTCAGGTAAGTTTTTTTTTATTGCAATCCTCCCTAATCAACACTTCTAGTGCCATTCATGAAAACATAGATTTCTGGTGGTAGGTCGGCTTTAAGAAAGGCCCTGTAGATACTCAGCATTATATAGCTCTATCCAAGGCAGGAAAGTATAGCAGGACACAATATCACTACAGGCACTCTCTGGGGTCAACCAGATATACAATCTCGCTAAATATTCCAGGCATGCCCCGAGTGAAATATATTTGATAACAACATAAAATAAGCCACTATATGTATTTCCTATAAATATACTTACTGGTAAGTGATGATGGGGGAGGACCATTTTAAATTCCTTTGCATAATTGTATATCCTGCAACATCAGGAACCCCACATCTTGGCCGATCCATCATATTAGCTTTCTTCAAGACAAAATCCCAGCCCGTAGGTAAAATAGTGTCAGCTTTTGTTCTTAGAGTCTGTATATAAATTGTTACAGTGACCATAATAATTGGTATTTAATAATATTCTGACAATTATATAACTAACGTAATGATGAAACATTCAGGCTTTGAAAACACAAGGATTTTAAGTATCTTTGTCAAGAATGGGTCATCCCAACGTCCAAAAATGGTAAGGCAATTAGGAAACGTTTAACAATGCTAAATCTGCAACTTGTATTCTAGCAATTAGCTTTTATTAGGGATTTTAAGATTTGAGTAAAAACCCCAACATATATGGGGTGCACATAACTTTTTTATTATGCTTCTCAGATGAGTACCAAGAGATGGTACTCACCCCATATGTAGGGTGGTCTTCCTCGCTGTCTCCCTCACTGTCCTCTGCTTCAGCTTCCTGCATGGTAGTTTCTGCTGCAGATGGACCTCCCTGTTCCTGATTGATCCTCCGATTAGCGGCCTCCATCCACAGGTCACCAGCTGGCTTTGGGTCACATGTAACAACACCTTTGAACCCCCATCTCATACATCAGTAGTGTGACCCTGACATTTTCTGGCTTAGTAACTAAACCCTGAGACTACCTGTAGTCCAAACGTCACCCTTTCATAGCCATAATGAAGCTGTCACACAGTGCTTTCCTCTTGTCAGATTTTACCCTTATATATGCCTACTCTGACTTTCATCCCCCAGATCTCCAACACCCTAAGAAGTCCAATCTTTTTTTTAGGATTATTAATTTACATTCCCGATTTCACACCCCTAACTGCAACCATTCATAGTTATTAATATTTCCCTGAGGTTTTCCCAGTGACATAGATAGTATACATTTAACATTCAGCTGCGGCCGTCCCTTTTGAGTACCAATGTACCACTTATATCAATGACCATATATCAAACAAGAACATAAAAGGTACAGGACAAGTCCTTCAGATAACAGAAATAGTACCATAGCTCTTCATCTTCAAGAACAGTAGACAGACAGACAGACAGACCATAGATCACCTCAGATTTCCGAGTGCCATCCAGATTTTGATTGGCTGCAATTGGCAAGCCATAGGTAATGCTTCTTATACTCCATAGTAGTACGCAGCAATAGATTTGGAACATCATATTTCTGTTATTTAGAGTAAGTGAACCTTTTGGCATAAAAGGAATCAGCATAACTATATTTATATCTAGTCGTACAGTGACATTAATCTCTTATCAGACTGCGGACATTCTTGATGTATGAGCAAAAGTCTCACCAAATCTGCATTGTAGGGATGACCATTCTTTCAAAACTGCAAGGAACATCACAATTTTCTGTTTTCTTTTAGATAAAAACATCCCTTTAATAATATTTATTCAGGATTATTAGTTGTTTAGCAGTCATGAATCAAATGATTACAGCACTGTGAGCTTTCATACGTTTTTTATGGGTTAAATCTTATTGGTTGTAGAAAGATATTTGTATGGTCCAGAATATCCAGAATATTGTTAGAGTTTGAGAATAAAGTTTTTATATTAATAATTTGCAGTCAGGTTCCAGTCACTTCTACATAAGCCTTGAAGCGCTATAAGACTTCAATGGAGAAATGATACTAACGTACTAATTTACTATACCTAAGACAATCAGAAAGGAAATGAGCAGCGGGATTATCACTGAGATGAAAAAACACAAGAATTATTCAATATTGCAGGACACACAAATTCCTCATTAGCACCAATAAGTGTTCGGCAAATGATTGCAGAAAGATTGCGTATAAATACCTTGACTGAAGTTCTTATGCTGGCCATACACAGGGCGATTTAGGGCTTGTTCCCACTTACAAGATCAGTTGCGGCGTGGATGCAGGGAGAAGAGGGACATGAGATACATCCACTCCCAGCTTACCTACACTCCTGCTGTTCGATTTTAAATGGATGTTTGTATATTATTGTTGTTGTTCCCACAACCCATGTGCTTTGGTTGAAATAACCACCTTCAATCCTGCAATCCCCTCACTACCTCATTTACACCATCTAGATCCTAGGTGCCCAACCTGCGGCCCGGGGGCCACATGCGGCCCTTTGGGCATTGTTCGGCGGCCCCCCTTGGTCCTCCACATACGACCCCCAAAACCTAACTATTAATACATAGGGCATAGCAACTCACCTGTGAAGTAGTCACACACTGACCCAGCTTTGCTAATCAACTTTGGCGGTTCTACATCAGTAAAATTGGCAATGTTGATCGGGGAAACCAGGTCTACATATGAGCGCTGCACCCAGGGGCAGGAGGGGGGTCGGGTTTTGACTGCCTGTTAGGATCTGGTCCACCACCCGCTGAGATATGTCGACAGGGGGAGGGTCTGGATCAATGTTATGTGCGGCCCTTTAGTGATGCCGAGGGCCGCACTTGTGGCCCTCCATATCAACTCAGTTGCTCACCACTGATCTAGATATCCTAAAGATTGAACTCAATGGTGGAAGGAGATCTGAGCACCAAAAGCCCAAAGTGTGACCCTATGAGCTGTAAACTACTTCAGCAACATACATTCCAGTTGCTGCCCTTTATGCCCACTTCTATTTTACCTTGAATCCTTACCTCCTTAATATGTCTGTCTGTTAAGGTCCACAATTGCATTACCGACAACCAGAGGCAGGTATATTGGGTCATAATGTATAATCGTTTACTCATAAACTGCTTAATGGTTAAGACTGTCTATACAATTTTGACAAACTGGCCTATGGGGATACAGAGTAGATGATGTCATGTAACCACAGACTTCACGATAATTACATTTAAAGTGGGCAAAATAAAATTTGATCTGCAACTTGGCAATTAAAAAGCATCTCCCACTCCCTGGCACCAAATGAGTTATAGAACTAGGTTATGAGCTGGAAACCCCCCAAGCACTCCATTGTCTACAAAGGTAACCGGTGACGCAACCTCATAGAAACCTACCCACATGGTATGGTGACATCATTACTGTGTATTATTATGGATGAATGGACAGCAACAATGGGAAGGGCCAGTGAACAAACAAGACTGGAGTGTTTTATTTTTCCAAGGAAAGTCCCGTTGTATACGGGGTCAGTTAGTCATGCGTACAGAGGAAATCAGTCCATTTTACCACATAGCATTATACCTGAGTGATGTGGGATGCTGCGAAAGCTGAGTCACCAGTCACTAGATTTATATACTTGAAATCTTAGCATTGTGTGTTGACAACTTCCTTTGAAATGCTGAACAATGTTAAAGGAAACTTAAAAGGCATGGCATGGCTAATGATAGCACTGCAAGCAGTTTATAGGAGAGGATAAGTCTCTGTATCTGTGTATTCATCATAATGGTACTTTAACAACCTACAGTAGGGTTGAGGGAATTAGCACAATTATTATTTATTTATAAAGCACAAACACCAACCAACACAGTGCTTTACATTAAATGAAGGTTGGAAAGCAACACACCCTAACATACAGGTACTAACTATGACACAGAAGGAGGAGGGGACCCTGACCATTCAAGGTTACAATGTTATAGGTTAGGAAACAGCGTATACAATAGGTAGGTGAGATGGAACTGGCTGTAAGCTTATGCCTAGCTCATTGGAAAATACTGTTTTGTGGTACATTTAGCTTGGCCTAAGTATAGCAGTAGCATCAAAACCTGGCAAAACCACTTGAAAAGCTGCTCAATTACTCCTCCTGGCCGTCAGCACCCAAAACCCCCTTCTCATTTTCCTATTCCTCTATTTCTATGCTTGCTAAGTCTTGTGCTCGATCCTTTAGGCCACTGAGGTGCACCAGAGAAATTGCATCACTAAACCCCAAACCAAGCGGCGTGTTGTGTCGTCTTTGCTGTCCTCGCTTTTATTCCATATCTCTAATGTAATACCCTGAGTTGAATAACACTTAACCTAAAGTAGTGGAGGGCACCACCATAGAGGAGGCATTACCTAAGTACCTGTACTAAAATTTTCTCATCATCACTTATCTCAAAAAAGGACCTGAAGAAGAGACGGACTCTTTAAATGGCCTGCTTATATATAACTAAATGGTCTTCTTGGAGACAATAGGATAGTCAGACAGTTGAGACTCTTGGGTTAAAACCAAATTGTGTAAAACTGTATAGAGCTGGGAAAAGACGGTACAATTTACTGTCTATTTCTTATCCGATTCTCTGAACTAGGAGCGGCGTGATGACATCATCGTGCCCGCCCGCTAGTGCCGAGAATCGGACGGCACCCTTTATGTGCAGCTCATTACTTCGGCTGGGGGCAGCCATCCCCAGCCGAACTAATGGGATCGGGTTAAAATTTACCGTCCTGTCGGATAACTGTGCGATCTGACAGGACGGCTGATTTTATCCTAATCCTCGTTGGTTGCTGCATCCAATTGCTGCACGACCCGATCCTTAAGGGATGCGGGAGCGCGCACAGCATCGGATTGGGGATCGGATCGTGCAGGAATTGGACCGTCTATGCCCAGCTTAGGTCATGTCTTTGGCAGCCCTCATTAATTTTCAATGGTTGTGTCTCCACAACCAACCATGCATCGCAGCATCGCGGGTTTGATATTAGAGATCTAACTTTACCACAAACACAAACTGTGGCTTTTAAAAAAAAAAAATAGGCCACTCCAGGACTCTCCACATGTCCATTTTATCGTTTTTTTATCTACAGTGAACCTGACTGCTCTCCAATTGCTAAAATAAGTTGCTACAACATCCACCTACCCCAGTCGACCACTAAAGTCAATGGTTACTTTAAGTTGCCAATAAGATATATAAGCAGTGTAGAAAATGAACATAATAGAGTCTTGGGGTTTAAATTCTTGGGTAACTATAAAAATAAAATTAACTTATTTAATAGGAGCTGGAGGTGCCAGCTATATGGTCTATTGGTGGTATGGTTATTATGTTTGGACAATATACCTTCATACTATACATAATATACCTACGTCTACTGTGACAGACTGTAATCTCTCGCTGTGTGAATGGACCTTCATGCGGTGTCCGGAAATAAGGAGTCCGGAAATAATTTGCCCAGCACCATTAGGGTGCTGAGTGTTTTGTTTTTATTACAGGACTCCTGGACTCTGGGATAGGGATGATTGAATTGGGTGGGCCTCCTTATTTCCCCAGGGTCCCCTGAAAGGATTAAACACCTGTTTGCAGGTGAGTGGAGCCACGTGTGTCTCCACAAAAGGAGCAAAGACCAGTGTGTCAGGGGGTCCTGAGAGAAGCTGAAGTTGGAGACACGGCTTCTGAGTATAGACGGGGGAACACAAGGAGTGTGGGGCCCAGGCCTGTGGTTACTGGAGCAGCTTGTACAGGGGGGCTTACAGAGAATGTGATGCCCAGGCCTGTTGCTGCTTGGAAGCCGAACCAAGGAAGGACGATTTAAGTTGAACAGTTGAATGCCAGGAGGATTGGTATTTTCAAGTGAAGTTTTGTTTATTTATTGGATCGACCTTAAACCCCTGTGAGAGCAAGTTTGTTTTGGACTGTGTGCTCCAATAAACGTGGGCAGGAGCCCTGCAATGATACAGTTTGCGTGGATTGATTCCTTGAGAGCACCCATTTGAGTGTGATCCCCCACACTACATACTGTACTAGTAAACCTTGTAAGGGTGTAATATTTTTTTTTTACAAACGGACATTAATAAAGCCTCCCTAACCCCAAAATTAGATACTTATACTAGACTTATACTAAGCCATTGACTGTGACGTCCCATTAGTACTGAAATAAAGTTCTTACCCAATATATCTGCTGCAAGGGAACATTGTTACAGAACATCTATATTATGTTTTCATCTGAACTCATCCAAGGAATAAAATGAGGTCAATTAAAATAAAATATTTTACATTTCATCAGCATTTGCTCAAGCCAGACAGATAATCTTATTTGCTGATATAGTAGTATAAAAGTGAACCATCCAAATAGTTTTTGAGTGAATGGTGTAAAGAATGTGACATTACAGCTGATATTTTGCTGCGTCTGCTTAACATTTCTCTTTTCATCTTAAAAGTGTTTACTACCCAGTAAGATTGTGCTAATGTTCCTTCTCTCTGCTATTAAAGTACATTACTGTCCTTAGTAAGAGCTGATGGTAAACATTATCAAAGCCAACAACCAAATGCAAACATACTGTAAAGCTAGCCACACACGGGTAGATTCCCGTGCAATCGACCACCAATCAATCACA
>CM070033.1:18315331-18330477 GCA_036250615.1 Ptychadena robeensis
CACGTTGATTGATTGTACTCAAATCATTTTACAAATCTACCCGTGTGTGCCTAGCTTAAGTGAGGCCCAGAGCAGGTTTATAAAAGCTGTTACATCCTGAGTGTTGTATGTCTAGGTTTCAGGGTTGGACCAAGATGGGAAGATGTACATATCCTGTCCCAGTGACAACGGTTTCAGGAAGTGAAAAATTTCCTACGCAAAGACAGCAAGGGTTTGCCTCATATACGGTCTCATGAAATCTTTGTTATCAGAACAGTAAATATGGCCTTGAAGTGGTCAACAGGTGCAAAAACAAAAAAATGTCCACTATGGCCCTGATAACCCACCCAGCAGAGCAATTTCAGTAGGATATTTTTTACTAGATATTTACATATAGATATAATATAATACAATAATATATAAAATTTACATATAGATATAATATAAATATAGTTCCAACTAAATGCAGTGGCATCAATAGCCCAGTGCAGAAAGTGCGACATGCACCGGGAAGCACCATTTCACCCCCAAAGAAGGGGTGCATACAAGGGCTAAAGGACTTTTTAAGCCAACAGGAGGACTTCAATCACTCTAAAGAATCAGCTGCAATGTCAGTGTTACAGCTGCAGCACAGTCTTTGCTTGCCCCTCTCTTGTCTCTGCATGTATTGTATGTTAGAACTTCTCTGCCTGTTCCTGCAGCGCCTAACCTGGATCCCTGGCTAGACATATCCATGCATCCTTAGTATCCCTTTAGTTTGCAGTATGGCCAGGGCTGAGCAAAATTTATTTAAACACTTTATCCTAATAGTATGTGATTTCATTCTGCCCTACTGTCTGTGTATATATATATATATATGTACACCATGGGGTTTACGGGCCAACATTACACCCAAACTCGTGAAGCCACTGTTAAATGTATTTACAGGGTTATTGCTGTTATTGTAGTTATAGTGGGCCAGCAGGTTATAAAGGAGGTGTTACACTCACAGAGGGTTTTTATTGCTGGCTCTGACTCTTACTAAAGCTTACCAATACTGGCACTGACATTTGGTTGGGGTTATTATTGCCAGCCATGGCCCATTCTGGGGGTTACAGCATTAGATACAGATACAGTATAATACCATGAACACAGGATAGACAGGTATAAGTGAAGGGTCTCATTCATCTATGTCATAGTGTATCTGCTGTAGTAAGTCAAACCAACTGGACTTGATAAAGTTTTGTTGAAGAAGTTTTTTAAGTAGAATCCTTTTGGTTTGTGAAGGCCGGTGGGATGGCCCAACAGGGCCAGTAGCTGAGCTACTATACAGAGATAGACACATATTGCTTTCCATTTAAAGTCCTCCTTCAATTCAGGAAATCCTTTAAAATCAGTTTGGGGGAAGCTTTAAGCAGATGTAAACTTTAAAAAAAAAACATAAACATGTATAAACATTACTTACCTACATCCAGTCTTCATCTAGGGACAGCTACCCCTAAAAAAAAAAATACTCACCTTTCATGCCTGCTCGCTCTAGTGCTGCCATGCCTGAAGTGTTCGGTCCTCCAGGCTGCATGATCGAGGAGTGACACTTTTCCAGTCCCGCTCCCTCCACCAATCTGAATCTGGTTACGCTCCTCCCCCCTGCATCTCCCAATTCAGATGTGGCTGGCTGCGGGCGCATGGGGACATTGGAAGGCAGACGCCAGAAGTGACGTTTAACCTCCCATGGTCCCTTGCGCATGTTACAGTTGCACATCACGCTGGGGGGAGGGGGGGGGGGTTGGTTGGAGCCCCTCTGTATCAACGTTTTTTTGGGGTTTTTTTTACTTTTGACCTCCAATCTGCCCATCCAGAGGTGCTGATAATAGAAGGCAAACACAGAGGTGGTAGATTCGCTTTAAAGTTAGCTTTAGCAATTGATAACATATAACAGTTGTTTTAGCCAGATGTGTGTCTTTCAACCATTACATGAACAGTATATTAAGAGGTGTGGGATGGATATCAATGAGTGCTACAACATCAATGCAAGAACACTCAATGGTAATAAGGAGCAAAGTTGAGCAAACCGGCCCCGTTTACCCCACACTCCTTTGTACTTCTGCGTATCACATGCTGTCCCAATGGGGGCTGCAATTGGTCCACTATCAATGTAGTGAGACACAACATAAAATGAAAATGATGAAAATAAGTACTTTCCACAATTGTTAATAACTCAAAGTATTTATATTTAGAACGATATGAGTTGTAGCGTGTCTCTGGTATTTGGACAATGCATTAATAATTATTGTCTGGGTATGAATATTATTCTACCAACATCTGTATGAGCAGGTATCAGAAACGAGACATCACAGGTGAAAGTATGAGGATTTAATTTCTCCCGCCCACACCCGGGGCTTTACACAACAATCGTCATATATCCTGTAGGCATTGGTGTCTGCGTTTACATAATATAAATACATAGTATGTGCAGCTCATAATGAATCATCAGGATAGTGAAGACTTCTTGCGATCGCTTCTATATTTAGCTCAGAGTGGGAAGATTATCTTATTATTAATATTATTAATATCAGATTTGTAAGAAGGAAGGACTGATAGTGGGATTTGTTGAGTTAGCAAAACAATGAGTAATCGGCTGGGAGAACCCCACAGATTAACTATATGTGTCTCATTCAGCACTTCATCAATGTCTAAGTGAATAAACATTAAATATAATATTTAAATTTATCAAGCCACCCATAAATGTTTAGATTTTTACATGGTTTTTTGGGCGATTGGCCATGCGGCCGGGCACCCTTTGTGTGCGAGCACTTACTTTGAACAGTAATGGGAAATTTAGGCCAAATTACATATTTAAGCTTTAGATTTTCACCCATTTTTCAGCCGATCAACCACTGTGAGAGGGCAAGGCGGTCGATTGCCTGAAAGATCGGGTGAATATCTAAACAAGTATGGGGAATGATGAAATGATGAAGAGAAATGTGTCACCCACAGATGTGTATATTGCATGCTGCATGTAATATAGGTGTCTAATTGTGTGACAATGTTGTACAAATAATTATTTTGATCCAATAAGATTTTATTAAAAGTTTGAGGAAAGCAATCAAACAAAACATAACTATGACAACAAAACATGAATTCCCTACTCTCCCAACTCCCAAAGTTCAGCTGTATTGACTGAGGGATAATCGGAGTATTTTAAAGTTACAAATAGGTGTGTGTGATTGTTTAAGCCCCAGGTGCCCAACCTGAGGCCCGGGGGCCGCATGAGGCCCTTTTGGTATTTTTTGGCGGCCCTCTCAGTCCTCCACTTCTGGCCCCTAAAACCTTATTGTTAATGCATAGGGCATAGGAACTCACCGGTCTGCCATCAGTTTATGTGCCCCATCAATATTTTTCAATATTATCAATGGCTTTGATGATATCGATGAGGTACATAACCTTTGATGATATATATGACACAAAATGTCAAGTACCAAACTACAGTGTTCACCAAATGCTTGAATATAACGTATAATATTAACCAAATTTTGTTATTTAAAATAATGAAATGTCTTCTAGCACTGCATGCTGTATTTTTTGTCCTCATAAAATGCTACTACAAGTCTGTATAGATTGAAAATGTTATGTGCGGCCCTTTAGTGATGCCGAGGGCCGCACTTGTGGCCGCACTTGTGTGCAGAGTTTGTGTTCATAAATGGTGTCTATAAATCCTTAAGGTTGGCTGCGGTGCCCCATTTACCATCGCTATCCACAGGTGGTCATTGTCAGATGCCGTTGCCCACTGTTGTCCCCTGTTATTCCATGGTTTGGTCAGTCCCCCTCCTGTGGCGGGGGGGGGGGGGGGTTGGTCCCCACTGGGCTCTGGATGTCCCAGCCATGTAGGGGGTGAGCTCCCGGCTAGTCCTCTTTGATCCCCACTACACACTTAGTTTGGATGTATACATGTGATAAAATTGATACTATAATAGTGATGCTGATTAAATTAATTATGATCCCACTTCTATGTTAGAAACCAGGAGCACTTATATCTCCTGAAGAAGTTTTGATAAGTGAAACGCGTCGAGAAGGTGTTTTCCAGCATCATATATATTGTACAATAAGAACCTTTTAACGTAATCGGGTGTAAGATAATTGTATGTAATCATGTTTATCGATTAATATTAATATTTATTATCAATTTTTATTGTTGGTATGTCGTGGTAATAATGAATCATCAATGTTATACCAGAGCTGAATAATTGGTGCCCTTAAAATCCTGCGGAGTCTCACTCTCTGAATTCTGAGTGTTCCTGATAAATCCTAAAAGACAATAAGACATTTGGAGATAGACCTCATCAAACTGTTAAGATCTATGAACCCTATTTAGTAAAGCTGGCCATAGAAGCTTTGTTTTTTCGGCAGATCGACTGCGTGTGATACCGCAGGTTGTGCCAAAAATCGGCCATGCACCCTTTGTGTGCCGGCATTTAATTTGGATGGGGACATCCAAAGTAATGAAATTGATCTAAAAATTACGTACATGTCGTAATTTAGCTGATCGATTTATGGCCCAATTTAAGGCGGATGCGTTAGATTTGCAACCGATTTCATGGTAGATCCATTGCCACAAGCGCGCAGGGCGGTCAATCTGTGGTGAAATAGGCCCCAAATGTAAAGGTGCTAATACATGCATAGATATGTGCTAGATCGATTAGAGTGCCGTGGGCACTCACAACCATCCATCTGGTACATATCTTATTCGGCCATCCCTGTCTTTGAGCAGGATCAATCAATCCCGCTTGTAGACAGGGTTATCGGAAATTACCGTAAATAACGGTCGATGTCCATTGCTTTGAATAGGGACCACGGGTCACCATGCAAAGCATCGGCTGAGCTGGATGACGCAGCAGTGCTGCGCCTCCAGCTCCTTCGATATCATGGAAGAATACATCATGGCGCTGAGCTATCTTGCCAATTTAATGGACATCGACCCAATGTATGACACCCTTAACTGTCTATGGCCAGTAAACTTAGGTTTAAGTTGTCTTCCAGAACTGGAATGTAACATTTAGGTGGACTGACCCTTTACCATTTATAAACTTTCTTCTATTCTAAAGAACATGGCTTTTGGTTTAGCGAAGGACGTGTTTTGTTTGCCTGCCACATACTTTTCATTTTTTTGCTTTTACTTTTCCTCCCCATGACCTTAAATGTTTATTTTTATACTTTATCTTGCATGTGGGTTTTATTTACACACACCTGCCTGTAACATGTTTTACCTCATTCGCCAAAAATATGTGACCACATCCCTGCAAAATACATGTAGGTCACAGACCGTCCAGTTTATACTAAATACGGCACAACCCCCCTGGAGACCGAAATAGGAAATTGTAAATAGATATTACCGTCTATTTACGTTCATTTTTTAACCAATTTCGTACAGCTTGTGTCATTTTGTAGCAGCAATTTGATGCAGCTATTTGTAGATATAGTTCTAGAGAATCGAACAGCAACCTTTACTATTAATTTTTTTTAAACATGAATAATAAAACATCTATATGGAGTTTATTTAGGTTGGTGACAGGGTCTCTTTCATTTGAATAGTTTAAGCACAAGGGCAAACAAACCATTGAAAACCCATTGGTGACCTGTGTGGCCTTAGGGATGACCTTTTCAAGGCCATTGCAATTGAAACAATATAATTATTCATACCGATGCTTGACATTACTGTGTGCTGTGACTGGACGGTTTTATTATGATAGATAAAGCATGCGGCAGCAGTATGCAGCACTTACTGTTAATAGCTAACATGCGCAGGTTACGAAATACATATATTGTGATTGCTGCCCACTGTGAAGCCAAGGAGGTAAGGCACGCTTCCAGCATTGTTGGGTTCATTAGACAGATTCCATTCCATTACTGAGGTTTCCAACAAGTTCACCACTTAGGGATATGATAAACAGTGTTATACACATAAGGGGAAGACTTAAAATAATTATAGTATATATACTGTGTTTCCCCAAAAATAAGACAATGTCTTATATAAATTTACGGCATTGGGGTATCAGGGTGGGGGGATCACTTATATGACAAGGGGGATCAGATGGCACAGGAGACTCAGAGGGGGGATTACCATTTTAGTAACCCCTTCTGATCCTCCTGTGTCATTGTGATTGCCCCCTCTGATCCCCACACCCAGAGTTACAGTACTGTATCTTCAGGGGTGCCTTATTTTCGTGGGGAAGCCTTATATTTCATGGTGAGACAAAAATGTGAGGGCCCCTTATTTTGGAGGACAGACAGTGAGCAGAGGCTGCCGTACCGATCAGGCAGCTGACGGCGGCCCTGGGTATCAAAGGTATAAAGGTAGCCATACATGGTTCAATATTTCCACTTGATCAACCAGCGATCTGTTTACATCGATCGAATGGAATCGACCTTTAAGTCGATAATTTAAATAAAGTTCTTACTTTCCAGGCGCCATCTTGTCGCAGAAAGCGGTAGTGAGGCTTTACAGTAAAGGAATCAATCGGTTTTAAAATTTATCACACTGTGTGGTGGTACAATCGATGGATGTTTAACTGAGGAGCGATTTCAAATCACACAAGACGATTGATTTACAAAATAATTGACCCGTGTATGGCTAATTTTGCGTCCTCAACATCATCATGATAATTAATAATAATAATAAGTAATAATTATTAAAACATTTTGTCTTAATAAAGATGCCTAAAAAATTTTCATTAGGACAATAGAAGTTTTGAAAATTTGAACACCCTCCCTGGGTGGGAAGGGTCATAGTTTACCAATTTACCAAGCAAACTAGACACTTTAGACCATAGATTGGTGTATGTTAGGAGTACACCAACCTGATTCAGTGAGCCATATCTTTACAGCAATGATCATCAAATAAGAGGCGACTTCTACGTAAATATGGCTTTAAATTTCCCTTTAATAAAGGGGTTTACGTGCAGCTTTGCCTGGGTTTTTCAATGTACCAAGTCATTGCTATAGTGTTTCACATGTGTATCAAAACTATGACTTCCATCAGCCAAACCAGCACAATCCTTGAATAAGTGTTCTGCCTCAGCAAAGACCACTATGACCTACCATGGGGTAGGGAACTAGAGGGTATGTAAACCTTAACGATAACCTCCTGCTAATTACTCCCTTTTGATTGATTACATACCTATGTTAGAAGATCTGAAGAAATGCAGAAAGTGGGTAAGTGGGTTATGTGTTTCTGTTTGGGCACTGCGGCTCAAAAATGTTCACTATCACTGTCCTAGGACAACTTACACATTTAAAGACTGGTGAGTTGCACTTGAATGGAGTTATTTGAGACATTGTTCAACATCCTGCAATTAGGACACTGCTCCTTTAACCATTACATAGACATATCGTCATGTCGGCAAAACTGCTCCAGGCCTGGCTGTGGACATGTAGTCTGGTTGTTCCTAGTTGCTCCCCTGGTTGGAGGGGAGCATACCTGTCAACCCTCCCGTTTTGTCTGGCAATGTGTAACAATAATCAGCTGGTAGCACGATAGAGCAAAGGCGTAGTCAGGTAACAGGCAGTAGGTCAGGGCAGGCAGCAATAAGCGTAGTCAGGCAATCTGGGTTGGCAGCAGTAAAGGCAGACAGTTTTGAAGGATCAGGCAGTACAGTAGTCGAGGGCAGTTCCGAGGTCAGCAATGGTTAATCAGTAATTGCAGAGGAGTAGAGGAGGTGTAGCACGATCAAGGCTCAGAAGCAACAATAATCAGCAAAGGAAGGTAGCAGAGGGTTGGGCTTTATAGGGGAAGTAGCAGGTGTCAAGGATCATGGTAATTAGCTGGGCTGGCAGGAACAAGGAAGATCAGGAAGATTCAAGGATGCGTAGTCCAGAGAGGACGGTAGCCTAGTGAGCAGAGCCACTGCCTGAGGTGCAGCTTGTCATGGGTTCAAACCCCAACAAGGGGTCTCTAATCTCATGCAAAACAATGTGACTGAAAACCAAGTAAGTAAGACCGCAGTAAGTGGACTATTCCTAGCAGCCTCCCTGACTAGGGAGATGTGGCTGTGATAGAGGGCCTAGAACAACATTTCTCCACCTGTGGGTTGGAACCCCCTTGGGGGTCACACAACCATTTTTAAGGGGTCATCACAAAAATGAGGCCTACAACCAGGGTGGGAGGTTAGTAGGGAGAGTAACGCTGCCTCCTTCCTAACTTAGCAGGGATGGGGCATTACTTTCCTTCATAGATTTCATAATCATCACAAGCGGGGTGGTAAAATTAACATACTTACTTACCTTATATTATATATTTAATTTTGATATTAAGTTTCAATATAATTTTCTTCTTCTACTGAGGCTGCACAATCAGCTCAAACCATTACCGGGTGTCTCTTGTCATAGTCGACATCTGACTTGTATTACTCCAACGACTTCTAAACAGAATCATTTACAAGAAAAGCTGAGCCGGGACTCAAAAATACATTTCTCATCATCACTTCTAAGACCGCATAGTCAGTTCCAGCCCAAGTATTGTCTTTCCTTTACAGTAATACTGTGACCAACCATAACATTGCCCTTTCCGTGTGACATGCCACATACAAACACAAGACACACTGTCACAACTTTCCAATGTTTATATTATGTTTTCTGTAATAAATTGTATTTTACAGCCTTTCCAAAACATATGAAACCACAATAAAGTGTTTCAAACCTTTCACCACCTTTAACGTGACCTATAACCTGAACGGTTTAATTGAAAAGCAAAAAAAGGGGATAAAGTATTTGAAAAACTTCAAAACTTACAATCGGACGGTTTCATAAGTGTGCACACCTTTCAATATCCCTATGTATGTGCATTGGATCATTTTTATTATTTATTCAAAGGAAACAGGGGTGAGACTGTTTGAGACCGTTGTCACCCTATTTTAGGAATCCAAGATGGGCCATCATGGTAGCATAATCAGGTATTCATTAGGTATCAGAAATCTACATTTCTACGAGTTTGGACCTCTTTAACCACAACAATTGGGTAAGTGGCTGCAGAATGTATTTGTAACCTGCTGGTAAGAATGGACTAAGTTACTGGGGAAAGGCTTGTAGCTGAGTGGCCTGTGTATGGTGTGGTAAAAACCTGTGTGTGAACGGTTAATAAATACAGTAATGAATATGCTTTTAATACTGTGATAATGTGACCATGAGCAAGCTGTCTGGGAGTGTCCTGCCTGAGAGTAGGTGATATAAGGCCCAGTGTCCAGTGGGAGGGGCCTTTTCCTGGGTGCCCAAGCAAGTGACCTATTGTGGTCTGAAGTGTCATGCCAGACACTAGCCCCCATGGGTAACCGACACCACCAGTCCATGGGGTTAAGGACCTGGAATCTACAGAGATGTAACTAATAACATCTCCCTTGTCCCTGTTTAGGGGCAAGAGTGCCCTAGCCCTGAGGAGTGGTCACTGGGTGGATTGAGAGCTAGGCCAGAGACTGACCAATTGGAAACAGCTGCTCCCACATGGCTGGCATGGAACTATTGCTGTACCTGAAGAACAGCAATAAAAGGTTCCAGTTCTTACACCAAACGACAGAGTATGCGTAGATTTTATTTGGGACATTTGCAAGGGCCTGCATTGGGACACTGCACTGGGCCTCTATGGGTGTAGGGATAATCTGCCGCCAGGTGCAACATTCTGCAGAAGGGGTCAGACAGTAAGGGGTACTAAAGATGCCAGACCTTGGTTCACCCCGCTATGTTTGTCTGCAATGCACTGCACTTGACTTTTGGCAAACTCCAGTTGGGCTGCCATGTGCCTTTTACTAAGCAGTGCTTTCCGTCTGGCCTCTCAACCATACAAGTCTGATTGGTGGATTGCTGCAGAGATGGTTGTTCTGGAAGTTTCTCCTCTCTCCACAGAGGACCTCTGGAGCTCTGACAGAGCGACCATCAAGTTCTTGGCCACCTCCCTGACTAATGCTAGGCATGCACATGCCGATAAACGGCCGGATTTTAATCTGACCGACGGGCGTGCGCGCTCTCGCCGTCGGTCAGGTTAAAAATCGGCCGCTAATCGGCATGTGCCCACATGGGGTGACAGATCCCTGTCGCCCCACTTCTCGGCCGGCCAGAGAATGGACATGTCAGAAAATCTCTGGCCGGCGCGAGCCGATGGAGGCCGATGCCATAAGCTGCAATGAAGACGGCGTCTCCATCGCAGCTTATGGCCGGCACACAAAGGGTGCCCAGCCGATTTAAGGGGCCCCATAATGCACCGGGATGCTAACGTGATGACGTCATCACGTTAGCATCTCGGCATACATCGGAGTAGGTCGGTCTGACCTGCTCGGTGTATGTATGCCGAGCATAAGGCCCTATCACTCAGTTTAGATGACCAGACAGATTTGGAGGAGTCCTGGTGGTTTGAATTTCTAGAGACCACTGTGCTCATTCAAAACAGAACTTCCCCAGACTTGTCTATCTTTCTAACAATCCTGCCTCAGAGATCTACAAACAATTCCTTTGACTTCCTGCATAGTTTGTGCTCTAACATTAACTTTCAATTGTGGGACCTTATGTGTGTGTGCCTTTTCAAATCAAAATTGTGATTGCTTATGTACATGTGCTTTCTCAATTTCTTTATTTTTTATATATCTGTATGCACCATATGTACATTTTAAATTGTAGTATACATCCTCATTATGTTGCATTATTTCCTGAATTCTTTTGGTCGGTAACATCCAGTGTTATATGGTAACAGAGTCCATCTGGGAAAAAAAAAGTCCTCCTGAAGAAACAGAGAAATGGGGAATTCTCCAAGACTTGCAGAACGTGGGTTTGAAGTGCTCCCAAGATGTACACAGATTTCATTTCCAGCTTGCAGTCAGCTGTATTTATTGAAAACATGTGCAGTCATCTCCCGCGGCCGCGCTTTATCTGTTCTCTTGTTGTTGTTATTGGAGGTAGATTGCCAACACTCTGCGCTGGAATGTATGACCAACTTCCTAACTCTTCTTTCTTCTTTCTTGCTGACTGCTCTGATTTCTTCTTCTCCGCTGACATGTGGCTTCTAGTGTTTCGCCTTTCTGGTAAGTTGTGTCAGAAGTTTCAGAACTTTATTGCCCTGCAGCCATTTTATTTATGCTTTTTATTACCTTAAAAGGGAATTCAGATTTTTTTGTTATAAGGTTCATTAGCCTATCGCTAATAATGCTGGTGATGGAGGATGAAGACTAGTGATGAGCGACTAGGCAATATTCGAATTCGCGTAATTTCGCGAATATCCGCCATAATATTTGATTCTATATTCGTAATCTCGAATATCCGCACTTGTGGACATGAATTGCGATCTAAAAATCGCAATTGCGCAAGTCAATGGAGCTCGGATATTCGACTGGGAGAATATCCATTATTTCTGTATAATCACGATCCATTGAAATGAATGGGATCGCGATAATCACAATAGATCACGAAAAATCGCGATCGCATCGGATATCCGATTATATATTTGCGAATATTCGCGAAATGGCGATATTCGAGCTAAATATTCGAAAATCGAATATTCGAGCTCAACACTAATGAAGACCGCCAAGGGTCAGCAATCGCAGCTTCCAGTCTTGTACATACCTTGGAATGTGACTGGTGATGAATGTTGTGACGGGTTGACACTTGAGAAGTTTTCATTGTCAGCCATATTGGTGGGAGGCATCTTCTCACTGCTTGCTTTTATCAGCTCCACTGCACTTCGTGCACTGCACGAAACGACTTCATGGCCCTTGTAGTCAAACCACAGTTATGTATATGAAAAAATAAAAAAAGCCTTACCTGAAATGAGTAAATCCTGATCATAATTCATCGCTCATTTCATCGGCTCTGGAAAGTTTGATGTCACCCCTTACCTGAAATGAGTAAGGCTGAGTCTACACTGAGGAAAACTGTGCGGTTTTCCCACGCAAAAGGGGCAGTCTATACTGGCGCGTCATGCCCTCGGGTGGGGGCGGCGCAGCAGCGGGTGCGGATTCACAACACCCACCCAGGCGTTGGGGATCCAGGGGCATCCCGCTGGCGCACCGAGGACACGTGTGTGCCCCATGGGCGGGTTTGCCAATAGATAGGAATAGGATGCGGTATTGCCTGCACATCAATACTGCATCCTAAACAGCGCCCAAACAGCGGGGGGCACGCACACACTGCCGTGCCCATAACGCCCCTCACAGTTGTGAGGGCGCTGTAGTGTAGACTCAGCCTAAATACCGATCATGCTTCATCCCTCCTTTCATCGGCTCTGGAAAGTTTGGTGTCACCTGGTGTGGAGCGCACTTACCGAACTAAGCTAGTCACCATTACATGACAGCAGTTCTTTTTTAGGGGCAGGCTGCAGCGTGATGACATCATAACACTGCAGTCTGTCCCTCATCTAGCTAGTGGTGTCACGCCAGATGAGGGACAGACTGCAGCATTATGTTGTCATCACACTGCAGCCAGACCCTCAGAGAGAACTGCCTTCCCCATTCAAATTAATGGGATCGGATGGGAATCTACCAACATGTGGGAGAATCCTGGTCGATCTTGCCAGATGGGCGCACTTGATTGGCGTCCATTTGGTGGGAACGTGCATGGCGGTCGATCTGACAAAAAAATCAGACAGGAATCTACCGTTACAGTTAGACCGCTTTACATCACTAGTAGTAGTGATGTAAGCCTCCCCCTAAGTAGTAGTGAGTAAAAATTCTGTATATGATAAAGTCTAAAGCTAGCCATACATGGGCATTCCTGCCCGAAAAACCACAGATTGACCACCGTTCGTGTTCCCACCAATTGGACGCAGTCACTCGCCCCTGAAAATCTGGAGTGCCAACTTGGCGAGATCGATCTGGAATCTGCCGCATATCGAATCGCACTGGGAATTCCATCATGTTGGTAGAGTCTCATTCGATTCCACTTTGGATGGGAGCAGCAGTCCCCATCCAAAGTAATGTCCGGCACATGATGTCTGCCCGCCCATTACGCTGCAGTATGTCCCTCAAGAATCAAGGGAGAATCCAAACGTGTATTGCTACCTTTACTCTGGAATTCACATTCAGTTATTGTCCTCAGAACATAGCTAACTACTTAAAAACCTTTTTTCACAACTTCCTAACCTCTCTAGCGCACTGCTGAGGTCCAGATTTCTGTACCAAAATCGCACCATAGACTTAAATAGATTTTCTTTATGTTGTAGGCCTGTAACTTTCCAAAATATGTTCGTACAAGGGTCTAGTAGACATCCTGCATATAATAATGTTCAAAACAAGCAATTATGTAAAAAAAATGACATTAAAAAATAAATAAATAAAAGGTATCATTTGAATGATAAAATTGATAAACTACTTAGTATATGATTTCAAAACAGTATGTATTTATATTTGTTTTTTGTTTATAATAAAACATTTTATTGAATTGGAAATGTGTTATGTGTTTTTTTTACTTTTATTTGTGTTGCATACAGTTATCACTGTACCCAGTACAACAGGGGTCCTCAAACTTTCTAAACAAGGGGCCAGTTCATGGTGCACGAGATTGTTGGGGGCCGAACTATATTTACTGGCTTGTGTCTATCGCGCTTGTCGAAATTGTGGTAAAAAATGTACACATATTGAATTGTCCCCCCCCCCCAGCGCAGTCAAAATATATTTGACACACACACAACCCCCCTGTAATACACATCAATACCATACACATGACTCCCTAAAACACACACACCTCTCTCTCACTCAGTGAAGCATCACAGGGGGGCGTGGCAGCAAAGGCAGACAGGCTCAGTGCCTGTCAATCAGCTTCCCCCATTGTTGACAAGCCCCTCCCCAATTGAGTTTCAGAGCTAACCAGCTTCTGTCTGCTTTCTGATGCGGGTACTCACCATGCCCCTCCCGTGGGTGCCCAGCATCGCAATGCTGCTGGGCACCCATGGGGGGCATGGTGGGTGCCCGCGGCTGGTTCGAACTCTGTGAAAGGCTGGATCCGGCCCGCGGGCCGTAGTTTGAGGACCCCTGCAGTACAATTTCCTTTGGCACCCTCTCTTCCCTTGTGTGATGTCACCAGGTCCAGAGAGGGTTAACTTCAAAGGGAAACATCTGGGGAATCACACTATTCTCTATAGAAAACTGTTTTCGTGCGATTTACTTTTGAACCTCCCACGGCCTCGATGTGTCATGGGAGGGAGGTTAGATTCGGCTTCCGTGCAGAAGCCAGAGAAGAAGATCAGAGCCACCGGGACAGCGCAGATAGATGAGTTTGCGCTGCCAGGGCTCCGATCTTCGCCAGACGGCCCCATCTAGTCCAGTGCAAGACTAAGGGCTTGTTTCCACTTGTGCGAAAGCCCGCGGTTGACTACAGGGCGGACGAAACTGTGCCCATGTAGTTGAATGGGCTAGCCCACGGCCGCGGTCAGGGGGCGGCCGCCGCCTAAAAACTTGGTCGACCGAGTCTTTAGGCGGCGGACCGCGCTATTCTGCGGCCACGCAGCACTGACCGCGGCCATAGAGGTGAATGGCCCCAGCTAACAACCGCATAAGATGCGGTTCTTAGCGGGGGCGAATCTAGGCGGCTGCAATCACGCGGCCGGCAGCCGCACAAGTGGAAACAAGCCCTAACAGGACAGCGCTGGATGAGATGGTGCCGCCAGGAACAGCACGGGGGGTTAAACAGATCAAAAGAAAGAGGGATGAGGCAAAGCATTTTTCAGTTGTGAAAGACGTGTCATAATAATGAGCTTTTATACTTATAATATCTTTTCAAGCAATTTTATCTGCTCTAAAGAACATTTTGCAGATATGAGGCTTAGGCACTTATACATAATCTATATAAATCTATTAGTCCAATGTCCATTACCCTCTCCCACAGTGGGAATGTCCAAGGGTGGCTACATTCCTCCCGTGCATATACAGTGGAGGAGATTTGGTATCCTTTTTGTGTTTCTTGCTCCTAGTAATAGTTTGGAGACAGTCATGCTAAAACAAAAAGGACCTGTGGCCCACCGCCCCCATAAACATAAGAAGAGTCAAGAGCAGATCCCGTGTGTTGTCTTGTCACCTGGATGAAAAGATGCTCAGGGTCCCCTCCGCTTGTTCCCTGCAATAAACGTGCATAATGCTTAGGAGTCTGAACGTCCACCTTGTCTCTTTTAAAGAAGGGGGGTTTTTTTCCTCACCATATCCCTATAGAGATGCCATCATCCCAAC
>CM070033.1:18333872-18351183 GCA_036250615.1 Ptychadena robeensis
CAGTGATATATACCTTCCAATCACTATGCATTCTATCAGCGAGGACCCAGCACTACATAGTTGTTGGTTGATCTAAAGCAAAATGTATGGAGTGATCTTAGGGTGTATGGGGGGGCTTAAATGTTCTATATTTATCCAGCTCATGGTATATCAGTAAGAAGTTAAAACAGTGGGTAAAACTCAAATACAGTGGGTACAATTAAAAACTTGGCCAGAGCCAGTGACATGCTGTGCTATGTCAGTGCCGGTAGCCACGTTGGCATGCACACACACACACACACACCCTTTAATACATCCATTGAATAAGCACTGAACGCATAAAAAATGTGCCCTGCTTTGCCACATTTGTTCCTTATGACTCAATGGTTGTTCTCCACTTTGTCCCAGGTTGCCCCCATGAAACCCGCCCATCCAACTGTTCCTTACTCCCTAGGCACATAGATCTGTCTTCTCTGCAGACCCCCTATGTAGTAACCACTCCAGGAGTAGAAAACTACAAATCCCAGCATGCTCTGGTTGTCTGAGCTGTGATGACATCTATGAGTTAAAACATCTGGGAGTAGCTGTGCTTTTCTTGAAGACCTCATTTTTTCCAGACGTTTGAATTAGAAAAGCCATGCCAGTTGACTAGTAATACATTTTTAAAAAATTTTTAAGTAACTACTACAGATTCACAGGAAGATGACCGGGCAAAAATTGGGTCTCAAGACTTATGGCTTAGGGTCCCCATACACCTTTAGATTTCTCTGTCAGATTTCCTTTAGAAAGTTGTTGGTAGATCTAAAGGATATCTGACAGAGAGAGCTATAGGTGTATGGCTAAAGGGGGGGGGGGAAAAATCATGAATGATTCCAAAAAAACAAAATTTTTAATGTTGCATGTAAACTCAACAAACAACTGGAAAATAACATGACATTTGTGAGAGAAAAAAGAAAACGTTAGGGGCGAGTATAGCGTTATAAAGTGGAAATTTCATCTCACTTTATAACGCACTCCAAAATGTCAGAGGTGACTGGACTCTCTTCAGTCAGTGAAATGTTCTTCTTTCCAAAATATACAATAAATAGAATAAAACAAAACTGGAAGAACGGCTTGGCAAACTAGGGGATCTTTAATGGCAAGTAGGCTCAACACTTGTGCCACAGACAGAGAACAGTGGTGTACAAGGCTGAAAAAAAAAATCCTGGTAATAAAAGGACCTTCTAATGAACAATGAATTAGTAATATACAGAACGGTTCTTGATCTGCTCGTAGCTCAGATATGAAATACAACCAAAAAAGGCATTTAATAATCTGAGACAAAACGTCATACATGTGCTGCATCCACATGAGCGAGATATTTGGTGCTCAGTAAAGTGCTGCTCCTTTATGGCATTTCTTATACCTAAAGGTAAGACCAAAAAAACAAAAACAATCCACAGTAAATATCAATACCCATCGTTCTGAAAGGTCAGCCCCCCCGACTCTTAAAATACTCATTCATTTATTAGAAGGGAATGCCGCTTATCGTTTGATGATACATATTGCCCGGTAGCTATACGGTTGTATCCACACCCCCCACAATAATCGCTATTTTGGCACAACGGGTATACCGATTGTGTCCATGGGCATAACCAAACATAACAGACAATGGGAAATTCTAACAAACTTGATTTCACTGTCCAATCGAACAAGTCACATTTCTCAGAAAGGCAGTGTTACACTTTAAGTGGTATAAAGCATGTGATTGGATAGCAGAGACCATAATTATCAGACGGCTGAACGTAATTGCTAAAACAGTCACAGATAAAGTAAAGGACCGGGGCGTGACCTTCAAACATCTGCTAGTTGTATGGAGGTAGCAACATGGAATTCTGATATATGCAAAAAAACAAAAAAAAAACAAATGACCCGTTCAATGGGGTAACAGACATCCTAAGAACCAACAATTGCCCAATATAAGCAGCTCTTATCACTCAAATTATGAAGAATATTCTGACTGATTTGTTGAGGATCACAACTATCTCCCAGCTGTCAGTGGACCTACAGCTTTGGTACTTGGATGGGATGTAAAAAATATCCATCTACTGGCTTTTTGAATGACATGTAGCTTCAAAAATATAATTACAGTGTTGTAAATTTGCAAAACAAGATAAGGATTTGATTCTAAATTGGGAGTTTAAAAAAAATAATAATTATAAACGACCAAAAGTGAAGAAAATTTCATAAATTAAAACCAATTTGGAAATTCTGTCCAATAAACAAGTTTGCTAATTTGGCCAACGAAACGTAGGGGCGTGAAAGACAAACACATAAAATAGGGGTGGGGGTTTGGTTGGTGTTTTCGGCCCAGGAAAACCAAATAAACACAAGTTTTTCATCCAGATTTGCGTTTCTTGAAGAAAGTCATTCGGCGGTTTGTTATCACTAACAAGTCTTCGAGTATTCTTTATTTACTTCAAGTTTAGGGCTTGTGGAACATCTGAAAGTTCATACTTTGTTTCCAGAACAGATCTTGCTATAATGACTGACGATGTTTATACCACTCAACAAATTCATCGAGAAGAACGGGCCCTACAAAGAGAGACAAGGTAGGTGAAGACAGGGCTTTTCTTTGTTAAACATGTTTTATCTCACAAAATCTTTAAAAATTATTAAGGGCTTGTTTCCATTATACGTGGGGACCCCTACGCTAAGCGTATACGCTCAGCAGGGGTCCCGACGTAACCCATAGACATTGCCTGCCGGCGGATGGTCTGTTTTCACATCCGCCGGTGTAAAGGCTGAACGTACTCGACTACGTTCAGCCTTACACTGGCGGATCGGCGCAATGAAGACAGAGTCTCTGCCGAGCAGGTTAGTCTGTTACGTTGGGACCTCCCGCTAAGCATGTACGCTTAGAGGATGGGTCCCAACGCAATGGAAACAAAGCCCGAGTGCCCTAGTTTTCCTCTTCTTGGTGGACACTCTCCCTGCACTCAAAAACTTGGATTAAACATTTTTGTATTGCACCACAACAGATAATACAATAAATAAAAAAAGGTTCAGACACCAGGTAAGGCATGGGCACCAGTATGTATGAATTTAAGCTTAAGGGAATAAGCCAGGAAGAAATTAAGCTTTGGCATCAGGGCGAGTTTTAAAAGCACCGGTGGCAGGACATACTATTATCCCTCCAGCAAAAAATAAAACACAACAGGTTTTTTGCCACCCCTGACATGTGGGAACTGAAAAATGTAATGGGAAACCTTTACCACTGCAATCCAAGCAGCTGTTTTATCTAATAAAGCAGTACCGAGTCAGACTACATGGATAAAGAGCGTCCAACTCCAGTCTTAAGCGAGGCATACACGAATGGATTGCCATGCGTTTGGGCAGCAGGCAATTGCAGCGCGGTGACATCACCATGCTGCTTTCAGCCGGCTACAGAACGGATGGGAATTGATATGTGTGCCACTCATGCATGGATTTGCCTCTGACCCATGACCCCATCCAAAGTAGAGCAATTGACAGAAAAGAACCGTCAAGTGGGACGGCCGCGCAATCGACTTGCGGGGCATTTCTGGTGGATCGCTCAAGGTGGGCACCTCCATTTTGTGGACGATCGAGCAACACCAACGAGCACGGTGGTCGATCGCCGGCAAAATCGATTGTGGATGTGTCGATTGTGGATGTGTATTAAGGGGTCTTAGAGGGCCAGATCTGCTTATACAGAGGCCAGTAATTAAAGTAAAGAATGAGAAATGTTCATACAAAAACCTGGCTTATGTGCAGTCCTCTAGAACTATATTTGTAGTGGGAAACAAAAAAAAGAACATGATTTTCTTTAGAACAGCAGAAATATACTCACAGGCACCATCTTCGTCATAGTTACTAAGGTCAGCATTAACGGTTCGGCTGAATTCTAATACATTATACCACTGGTCTTTGTTCATTACTTTGTATTTGGACTGCTGTAAAAACAAAAGCAAAACCTCATTTCAGCTCTTGGGATTTGTAGCAGATTATACAACCAATACATACATGGAAAATATAAAAAAAAAAAATTATACTTATAAAAGAATAACATTTTTTTTTTTTTCAATTATAAGATGTGACAAAGCCGTTACAGTAGAGCGCTCAAAAACAGAGATCTGTAGGCAGACAATCTATCCAAGGACGGATCATCCCTCTGCAGAGCTGTATGTGAACTTCACGATTACATTCTGTCACATATTAAACAAAAAAACTAAAAAAAAAAAAAAGAAGAACAGAAATAAAAAATAAATTTTGAAGTTAAAATAGTTCCCAATGCTTTTCAGTTTAAGTGGACAACCAAGACAGAAGTGGCGGCCAAGCGTGGGGATTTTTCTAGAAAAGTAGGGGGCTCTGAAAACACAGACCGATACTTTTGTTTCTCTGGTAGACTAGCTATAGTACAACTACTAGCATAGACCAGAGGGTAAGTGATAAAGGGGGGTTCTACGCTCCTTGGTGTTTGGGGGAATATGGCCACCTTTGTGTGTTATATAACCTGGTTACCTTGTCCGACCATCCAGTCCTTCATGTATTAGAAGAGTAATATACAACCCAGATGCTTATATATAAAATGGTTTACTGATAACATAGAGATGACAAAGCAATGGACATTACACAAAGTTACAGACACTACTAATAACACAATATATATCAACACTACGAGAACACAATACATAGAATACAGCACCCTAGCAGCCTCGATTCCTGCACCCCGGATTCTAAACAATATGGCTTATAAGGTGTATGTATATACAGTATATCCAGACTATACCATGTATAATGTATACAGGATTAACACTTCTACCCAAAACTGACCATTAGTATATGTACATATAGAGACTCCTGCATAAACAGCATATATATCTATTAGTCTATCAACAGGTATACAATAGCAGACTACAAATATCTATATGTACACATATAAAGTCTACTAGGATATTATACTTATATGCATACACACATAACTAGATGTACTTAGCTTACTCTTGAAGCCATGTTACCAATGGGGGTCCAGGAAGGAGAGAGAGAGAGCTTCCAGGTTTGTCCTAGCATATATATCGTCCCAGCCCCCACCAACTTAAATGTCCTCCCCCATCACTGAATGTTGACTAACTGCTTACAGTGTGCCCTATCCTAGCCATTGATATGCTAAACGAGGGACACACTGATTACTGGACATATCATATTTGAGTCTGGGACTGAGATATATATTTCCCCTGTAACAGTAAGTAAGCAGTAGTAGTATGGTGCATCTGGACAATCTGGTGCAATTTACACTTTCCATGCCCTTTACGATTAACCAATCTTTACAAATTAACTATAGCAGCGAATGATGGTTTTATTTGTCCTACATTATGTGTCTCAGAGAGGAACTGTGCACCCCATTTTCTTACCTCCAGGTATTGGTAGAACACAGAAAATAATGGCCATGTTCTTCCTAGTAAAAGTGCCAACATGGATTTTGCAGTATCTAAGTCCAGACTCCGCTGACCCTTGTCCTGTTGTGAACACACAAAGCTAGTTACACCAGCTCATACATTCTTTTATATTAAGTTAGATAAAGACCATGCAAGACTAAGATATTCAACGAAATAACTTTATATTTGCACTTATTTTGCTAACATATGGACTACAGTTTCAGTTCATTTAGTTTGCTATGCTGGTCACAAAGAGTTAAATCTACTTAGTGGACTGTGTATGTAAGCAACTGAAATTAGTTTGTAGAAAATACAGCAAAATGGAGACTCCTTTTCAAAATAAAAGCCAATTCTTAAAGGTGGGTTTACACAAGTAGATTTTTTGTTGGTTCAACTGCCGATTCGATTTTTTTATAGATTTTTTTGTCGAACATAGTTTGTCCATTTATCGAATGTAACATTAGATTTTTTTTGCTCGTTTATCCTGATATCGAATGAAAATACATTCAGAATTACTACAACCAATCAAAATTTACCAACATGTTCGATGACCTTTTGAACGATTTTTGTTCGAGATCGAACAAAATTTATCCAATCGAACGAATTGGCCATTCTAGATTTTTGTTCAATCAACCAAAAAAATCGTTTGTTCTTCATTGATTGGACGAAAAAAATCTACAGGTGTAAACCCACCTTAACATTTGTGAGCCCAGAGGACATGGTCATTAGCATAACAGTCCATCTATGTAGTGGTACAACAGAAGTGTAGTTCAGTTCACTACAATGTTTACGATGTACTGTACCTAAAATTTGATTGCCTTTGAGGTTTTCTTGTTATTTAACCTCCCTAGTGCTCTGCTAAGGTATAGATTGCTGTACCAAAAAGACTTTAATGTTTTAGGCAAAAATATGTCCATACAACGGTCTAGTTAGGGTCCAATTACAAAAAAAAAAAAAAAAAGGACAATTTTAATAAAAAATTGTGGAATCCCACAAGAGGACAGTGTGGTTTAACTTTTTCATAGCATTGACTAGAGAAATCACTATTCCACGCAATTCCTCTTTAAACCTTCCTTCACAACAGGAGAGAGGCAGACAACAGAAGAGGACACCAGGCAGAGTAGAACATTTAATCCGGTGGTTGTTTTACAAAACATTGTATTCAGTACAGTTTTAGGAATAGGAAACTATTCAATGACATTTGTATTAGAAAAATCCAGCTGAAGCATGGTATAAAGTCATCACGTCACGGCACGAGGGGTTGGTATCTGCTTCTGTTGAGGAAACATTACTCAACCGATCAGAGCCACTGCGGACGCCAGGGAAGGTGAGTTGGCGCTGCGATCTTCGGTTGATGAACCCACTTTGTTCAGTGCACTTTTAGAAAGTTTAAGATGGACATACTGGGTTTGTCTCAACCGCTGGGAAGGTTAAGGGACCTCAGCAATTGTATTGCAACATTATCTTATAGACAACATAAAGGGAAAAAGGGGAAACCCCTAATCCTTCATCTTTTGATGTATTGGTCGAGAAGTCCTGTGTTGCCTATCAATCATAATTGGTACTACAGAAGTGTAGTTCAGTTCATTACAATGTTTACTAGTGAGGTATGGCTGAAACTTAAAAGCAAGGCTAATTTGGACAACACTCATGAAAGCTGCCTATATCGGGAAACTTATTATATTACACAGCCTTGTCAGCCTTACAAGCCGAGAGGCTGATGAACATTAGAAAGCCTAGCACCAAACATTGCCCTACAGGGTAAACCCTCTGTATGTGAACCGTCAGTGACTGACAAAGATGTATGTACTTACCCTCGCAAAATCAAAAGCATATCTGTAAATATTCTTAAAGGCAGTGTTATCGTTCAGTTGCGCGCGAAGATAATCAAATTTACCCTGTAACTTCTCTGTGCAGTCACATCTTAAACATAAGCATGAAACACAGATTAACATCATAGAGGAATCCCTTGCCAGGCAATATGATACAGTGTCAAGGTCACTAGCCTCTGGTGTATGAAATATTGTGTACACATTAACATATTTATATAGTAGAGACCCCACATAACAGTGAAGTAGTGAAACAAAGGGGAAAAATAAAAATAGACTGATGCAGTTGGTCACCTTCATTAACAGATTTATTACTGAATAGAAATTATACCTTCCAATAATACCATTACATGGCCACTATCCTTCCCAGTGACCCCCAAAAAGATGGGGCACTATCCGTCCCAGTGACTTTCTTCCCTTCATCAAAAATGGGTCACGATTCCTCCCCGTTACTCCCCAATGCCAATATGCTAGTCTTTCCAGTGTCACACACCCAAATGACCACTAATCCTCTCAGTGAATGTATTCTAGATTAGTCAATATACCTCCCAGTGACCCTTTGTCCATTCAACAGTGGGACACTATTCATCCTAATGCCATTCTCCAAGGAAGAGCACCATTCCTCCCAATGACCCCTACCCACCCCTCATTGGTAAAATGACAGCAGTGTCTTTCCTGCTGACCTTTACCAACAACAGGGTTCAATTCCTCCATGTGACTTCCAAACCACAGGGCACTTTGCCTTCCAAAAAAAACCATTCCCCAACAACAGGGCACAATTCCTTTCTGTGACCTCTGCAACGACTGGGCACTATTCCTCCTAGTCATCCCCCAACACTGGGCGGCTTCCCCCCAACCCCCCTTTGCATACAATACATATAGAAAGACTGTCAGACACAAAGACAAGAAAAAACAGAAAGACATTCTTACTGTATAGAGGTCATGCCTTTCATCCACTCCTCCTTTGTGAAAAAGCCCATACTTTCTGCCTCCAACTTCCAGGCGAGAACCAACATAATGATCTAGGGAATAAGAACAAAGAGAAACATTACAACTTTCCATACACAAGTTTCAACTGTACATTAGACAAGGGCACGGGTCTGTCTCATTGGATACACCCTCAGGGGTTATTTTGGCGATCACTTACATTATATAACTATAGTAAATATGCAGTCTGCATTGACAAACATTTCTGGAAGTTTGGATTTTATTGAAGAGTGTGGTACATTTAATGCAGTTTGTCAAATGCAATGCCTGCAATATCACGGTTTACTATAAGTGGTCTTATTGCAAGAAAAACAGAAGCTTAGTGGAAGACCACATGACGTCAGAGAACAGGGTCATGGAGAGTGGAGGTGAATTATGCACAAACATCACCAGGCTCTCGTGGATTTGCAGAGTTTCAAACTTCCACTGACATAAAAGCAATGAGCCAGGAGCGTCACAGACTAAAGGTGGGCTTACACGTATAGATTTTTTAGTTCGATCAACGAAGAACGAACAATTTTTTGGTTGATTGAACAAAAATCATGAATGGACAATTTGTTTGGAGGATAAAATTCGTTCGAAAGTTCATCGAACATTGTCATTTGTCGTTGTCATTTTGAATGTATTTGGATTAGAGATCGGCGATGAATGAACAAAAAATCTTATGTTACATTCAATAAATGAACGAGCAAAAAAAAAAAATCGAATTGGTAGTTGAGTGAAGAAAAAAATAAAAATAAATAAATAAATCGACATGTGTAACCCCACCTTCAGTTTTCAAGGCCGTGCAGCTGGATACTAGCTTTAAATCACCAAAGACAACAGAGTTGGATGAAGTGGTGTGTGGTATGCTATCGCTGAACTATGAGGCAAAGGAAATGTGGTCCGTGGAATCATGCTTCCCTGGTAATCTGATTGGCAAATACCTACACAACACGGCATTGTGCCAAGTGTACTGTCTGGTGGCAGAGGGATAACAGTACAGAGTTGGAAAAAGCTGATAGACCTGTACAAAGACCTCACCTCAACACATTCCCTGATAAACGAACTGTGATCTAGCCCTTCTTGTCTGTATTTTTTATTATAAAGTTGTGCCCTTTATATTGGAGCATCTGATCTAAAAAAAAAATGGTGAGCTGCCTGGTCCTGATCTCCCCTTCTCCTTATAGTGCAGCAACTTCAACATCAAAGCAGATAAATCTTTACATGCAAACAAGCAGTTGCACAACTTGCTGGTAGCAAAATCTTCAAAAAACAAACTGAAAACATATTTCTTACATTTTCAGGTTCTACACCAATGTCCTCACAGAACTTTTCCATTGCTTCTGGTCCAACAATTTCATCTGGACCTGTGAAATGAAACAGGCATTTAAGACAAAAGGGAAAATGCTTACCAACTATAGGTGTGCATGCAGTAAATCAGTGGTTCCCAAACTTTCCTTGCAGGGCCCCTGTTTTCTATTTAGGAACATTATGGAGCCCCCCCCCCTCCCTATTCAAACACAGGTTAAGAATGAGGGCCCGCACCCCCATGGAATACCTTTGCGCCCCCCAGTTTGGGAACCACTGTGGTAAATAAAGCATATAGTACATATGAAAAGTGAGAACGATCATGTAAATCAGTGTCTCACAACCTTTTTTCCCTTAAGGCCCCCCCCCCCCCTTGACTGTGTCCAAGACCAGCAAGACCCCAAACTTCTATCTGAAAGCATCGATAAAAAAAATTTTTTATGTCCCATCCCTCCTTACTTTCATGCACACAACCCCTCCCCAGCCATTTTGGAGATGATACCATGTTCAAGGGCTTTGTAATTAAAAAGTCAGAAATCCCACCATCGCTAGTAAAGGATCCATAAGATCGCGCTGCCATGTGTTTACATTTCACCAGCCCATTTCGGAATGATCACTTCCACTTTAGGTTTGGACCAAGCCCTCCCCTTACCATGATTTCTAGGGGGCAGACCCACCGATGGCTACATTGCCCATTAACAACTGTACTGCATGTTCTAATGCAGTTTGATAAACCTGTTAACTACTGTATTTTCGGACTATAAGATGCACCCAATTTTTAGAGCAGCAAACCTGGAAATGGTTTTTATATATATGTTTTCACATCAATTGGGTTAAAGCAATTCATTTAATGCAATAGTGGCTGCGCATTCGGACCATAAGACGCAGAGGGTGAAAACGTGCGTCTTCTAGTCCAGAAAATATGGTACATCTTTGTGTGACATGGAAAGGCATGTGCATTTCAAATAAGTCTGTTGCTTAGCACAACAAGGCACATAGGAACCAGACTGCAATGCTTCGCATCTCAGATGTGGGCACTGTAACCCTAACCCTAGAAAGAGCATCCACCTTACTGTCATTTACAAGGGGCATCACTTAAGCAACAACAAAACCATTAATATGATCCTACACCTACAAAATAATAAAAACACTAATAAAAAGTCGTAATACTTATGGCTGACCTGGCATGATGCAGTAAAGCTCTCCACGATCCATTAGTTAATATACTTACCTTGCATTCCTGGGACCACCAATCCTAGGTGCCAGCAGTGACCCCTCTACCAGTCTTCCTCGTATCCCAGGAAACTCCGGCCTGAAATCTCACGAAGAGGAAGCGGCATAAAGAGAACGACTTGCATGCCATCCCATGTCTCTTTGAATGATAATGGCTCATCATCAGAACTGAGACCAAGAAAGGAGGAGGCAGCCAAGTGTAATGGCTTATTCGCATTAGTGTCAGGAAACACTGCATTTCCCGTACATGCAGTTGGGGTGAACATGACATGTTGCCTTCCTTGGTTGCTCACCTATAGGGTTAACATAGGGGCTTTAGTCATATTTGCAAAGCATACAGGGGTGGACAGTCACTTTCCCAGGCTGTTGCCGACAGAATCACAGAGAGCACTGTGTGAATGTAGCCCGGGTTATTTTTTGTGTATTTTTTGCCATATAAGTTCATGTTTATGTAATGGTCTGACACTCACCCGCATACTCATAAAACCAAGCCAGGCACTTCTTACTGGAAAACAGGTCTTCACTTATTATTCTGGCTGGCTGCGTCCTGTAGTAACTGCAGGAGGAGAAAACATGAACAGTTTACATTCTATTTATCATCAACAATAGCAGAGATCTCCCAAACCACAAATAAAGATTCCGCCCAGCAGTTTACACATGCTATCGGACTTTATTCTTCTCTTTGGATGAATGGATCAGCAGCAAATACTCAGAGGCCCCACAGAAATAGGATCTTTTATTTTTTTTTGCTCTAAAACTGTGGTTCTCAACTTGTGGGATGGGACCCCCATGGGGGTCGAGCGACTATTTCACAGGGGTTGCCGAGCTTGCTGAAAGCATCAGAGCTGCTCTTAATGCCCACATGCAGCACTGGAATTAGAAGGGAGAGTAATGCCCCCTCCTAACGCTTGTGCAAATGATGTGCAGGGTGGGAAGATATAAGGGAGGTGACATTACACTTACTCAGTTGTGTTGGAAGGGAAGTCATGAAGTGCTACTTCCAATATTTGGAATGCGGAAGTGACACTTCACACCCGCACTTCCGTGTTCCAAATACAGGACCCTAAAAGATCCTGAAATATCCTACAAGAGCCTATTTTAAACCTCCCTGGCGTTACAGCTGTTTTTTTTTTTTTTTTGGGCGTGAAAATGAGCCGTACAGGAGATTGCGGCATTCCCACCCTCCTCTCTACACATTGCAAGGTGCTGGCGATGTGTGCCCCCTCCAGGTCTATTCACAGAGGACAGCCCGTTATGCCCGATCTCGTCATGGCTACAGTTTCAGGCATAATGACCAGGAGGTTGTGTGTCAATTGTGTGTTGGCTTGGCATTTTACTGCGAACAAGTTCATTACCTATAATGTAATTCCCAATGACGATAGCTGTGCACAGGGCCTATCATGTGCACAATAAATGATCCTATAATCTTATACATATAGATGGGCACATGACTGATGACCCATTCGAGCGCAGTGACATCACCACACAGCGCCCGTCGATCGGAGGGGAATCAGGGTGCTCAATTCCTAACCAATCCTTTGTGAAATGAAATTCAACCAGGAATAAAGGACATATTTGTTACCTGTTCGACCGGCCTTGACTGACCCACTCAAAAACAGGGGTGGCAGTGTGAGATGGCCACAAGCATGCACGACATGATATCAGCGCACGAATGGGTCATCGATCGTGCACCCATCTATAAATGTATGGGCACCTTTAGAAGTAGCATCAGCAAAATAACAAATCACGAGAATGGAGCCATGGAATAATCATTCACCTACCCAGCATTAAATCTGAATGGTTTGATGTGGTAATAGAGATCCGTTTTCATGGAAAGCTCTGGTCACCACTAACATTTTGCAGCAAATCATTGACTCCCCATCAAGAGGATTACTAGGTCATGTAGATCACTAGGTTAGCTACCTACACTGATCACGTGATGGGGCCAAGTTGCATCCTCCAAAAACCATAAATCATTACATGTAGACCAATTCCCTAGAAACGAAACACTCAAGGTGTACAGGGACTGTAGTGGCATCATGGTAGCAGATATCACCTTTTACTTACTTAAAAAGTATTATTTAAAAAAAGTTTAAAGAAACTATGCAGTCTTACAAGCAATGTAGTCACAACTTTTGGGTACACAATGTATTATATTATTACATCCCCCTTGAAGCGTTTCACATATTTTTTTTTACTACTTCAGGAGAGTTCAAGATCTGTAAAGAAATTAAGTAGGGATAGCAGACTTTCTCTATGGAACAATCACCTCCAATTCTTACTTCTATTATCGGCACCAGAGGAAGAGAAGACCGGAGGTCAAATGTAAAAAAAATAAAATAAATACTTACCCAGTAAATCATTAAAAATTCTGCAACGCTCCACCTCCCCTATGACTTCGCGCCACAGCAGCCCCAAGGGAGTATGGGAAATAAGACTGCCCCCTCCACTGACCTACTAATGACATCCCCACTCACAACATCACATGCACAGCTTCAAGACTTCTCTAGGGCCGCTCCTTCTCTCTGGAACGCTCTCCCTCACTCCATCAGACCTGCTCCTACCTTCTGCACTATAAAAAAAAGAAACCTTCTCATTCCTAATATCACTACCATGCCAGCCTCATCCCCCTAAACCAATAGTATACTTTGTTCCCCCAACCAATTAGATTGTAAGCCCAATCGGTCAGGGTCCTCTACTCCTCCTGTGTCATATCCTGTACCTGTGTGTCATCTTGTGTTGCATCTCAACTCTAAAGGTGGGTTTACAGGTCTAGATTTTTTGTTCGATCAACTGCCGATTACATTTTTTGTCGAACATCGTTCGTCCATTTATCGAATGTAACATTAGATTTTTTTGTTTGTTCATCCCGATATCGAATGAAAATACATTCGGAATGACTACGACCGATAACAATTTACCAACATGTTCGATGACCTTTTGAACGATTTTTTGTTTGAGGTCGAACAAAATGTATCCATCAAAACAAATTTGCCATTCTAGAATTTTGTTCAATCAACCAGAAAATCGTATGTTCTTCATTGATTGAACGAAAAAATCTGCAGGTGTAAACCCACCTTAATGTATTGTACAGCGCTGCGTAATAAGTTGGCGCTATATAAATAAATAAACGATAAGATGTCACTTCTGCTGTCTCCTTTCCCATATCCCCATGTGCCCCCAGCCAGCAGCATCGGGTGATGTGTGTGTGGGGGGGGGGGGGGGGGGGGGGGGGGGGGGGGGGGGGGGGGGGGGGGGGGGGGGGGCAGAACATGACCCTATTCAGATGTGGATTGGTGGATGGAGCGAGAACTTGCTCCTCTATCTTGCAGCCTGGAGGACCGGACACTCCAGGCATGGTGGTGCGGGAGCGAGCAGCCAGGAAATGTAAGTATTTTTTCTTTTTAAAAAGGACACTGACCCTGGATGAAGACCTGATGTAGGGGAGTTATGTTTATATTATTTTAGATCTCAACTTCGCTTTGAGATAAAATCCAGATCAGGGCCAAGGAAACGACATGGGAAATTCAGGGGAGCATTTCAGAGATATAGGATTTGTACCTGAAAAAATTATGATTATATAGATTTTAAGACTTTTTAGTTTGTTTAAACTGTTTTAATGATACTTTGTTACTTTTTAAATTAATAAATAAACTTTGATATGCACTACCATCATGTCCCTAAAGTCTCTTTAAACCTGAGTAGTGGTCTAGATGTAATGAGATATGAGAGTTTGGGGATGTAGGCATACTACTCAAGCTGGGCATAGACGTGTCGTTGTTTCTTCAACCCTGCAGATCGATGGTGCAATGATGTCATCACACACAGCCGGTCGTGCAGGAAATCGGGAAGGCACACTTCGTGTGCCGGCAGTTACTTTGGATGGGAACGCTGGTCTAAATTTTCAGTCTAAAATTTACAGACATGTCGATTTCCCGGCTGATTTTTGAAGCATTAGATTTGTGGCCAATCTAACTGTCTATGCCCAGCTTTACTGAAAAAAGACCAATAATAGTGAATTGTCACATGTCCAGAACAAACTCCAGAGCACTCCAGCTATCATAGTGATATCAGAATAATGACCTGGTGAGTCTACATCTCTTCACGTTCACCTCCTCGGCAGTGGATTTTCTCTTTTTCTTCACAGACATTTTGTTGTCAGATTGATAATTAATAACGCACCAACTCAGGGCCCTGAAATATAGCAAAAAGGTATAGTGAGTGAAATACACAACATGACCTGCGACTGTTAGACTATTAATACCAATCCCTACACAAACTCGGAGATTCACCCTCCAGGAGCATTGGGATCAACCAGCAGTGGCACACACATTATGGTGGCACAATCACCCTCCAGGATCAGTGGAATCACCCAGCAGTGGCGCGCACACACGCGCACACACACACACACACACACACATATATATATAGACACACACATTATGGTGGCACAATAATCCTCCAGGATCAGTGGGATCACCCAGCAGTGGCACACACATTATGGTGGCACAACCACCCTCCAGGATCAGTGGAATCACCCAGCAGTTGCGCGCACACATTATGATGGCACAATCACCCTCCAGGATCAGTTGGATCACCCAGCAGGGGCACACACATTATGGTGGCACAATCACCCTCCAGGATCAGTGGGATCACCTAACAGTGGCACACACATTATGGTGCCACAATCACCCTCCAGGATCAGTGGAACCACCCAGCAATTGCGCGCACACATTGTGGTGGCACAATCACCCTCCAGGATCAGTGGGATCACCTAGCAGTGGCACACACATTATGGTGCCACAATCACCCTCCAGGATCAGTGGGATCACCTAGCAGTGGCACACACATTATGGTGGCACAATCGCCCTCCAGGATCAGTGGCATCACCCAGAATTGGCACATACATAAACTGACATACAGTATGGTAGTAGAGTCACCCACTGGGTTCACTAAGCAGTGGCACACACATATACTGGCACGCAGTATAGTAGTACAGTTACCATCCAGGATCACCCAGCAGTGAGGCACACACATATACCGACAGGCAGTATGGTAGTACAGCCACCCTCCAGAGTGGTATGACCCAGCAGTGGCGCACACATATGCCGAAACGCAGTAGGGTGGCACAGTCACCCTCACAAGGTGGGCGGCACACAAGGCCCGGCAGGGAGAGGTGTTTGCCCATATTTCTCCCCCTGGCCTCCGTCTATTGTTACCTCTCTCCTCCGTATCTCTCCGCCAGTCTACTCGGAGATAAATCCGGTCCGACGGCCGGTCTGCCGGAGATAACGTCGCCTTACTGACGTCGTGGACGCGCCGATTACGTCACGGGGAACGACTCTCGCGGCGCGCACTGTGTGAGCCGGGCACGACGCGGAGTCACTACACTGGAGTGTCTCCAGTCATGTCCTTGTATGTCAGCCATGAACCCGCCTCATTCGGCTGTAATGGAGGATTTTATAGTAGAATCACAGAAATAACAATAAAATAACCTATTAAAGCTTACACCAGCACCTGCTGCAATATCCACCTACAACCCAGAGAGTTCCCCTCACTACTCCTATTCTGAGGATGAACCTACCTCCTCTGAGCCCAGGTCCACTAACAGCGGCTGCTGCAATATCCACCTTCAACCAGGAGAGTTCCCCTCACTACTCCTTTTCTGAGGATCCCTTTGTGTGATCGCAACGTGGTGACGCAAAAATCCCTGAACGAACAATCGCACAACAATCGTTTAGGGAATCACTGCGCACCACCTTGGGGAATCGATCCCTGGCCGATACTTTGGATGGGGAACGAGGATCCCTAAGTAATGGCATTCGAACAGCGAAATACCGAATATGCTGTGAACGTGCATGGCGATCGATCATTCAGAATTTGAGCATGGCCTTGAGGGGGGATTTCCACATGCAAGGGTCATTGGCTGGTTAATTGCTCTGAGGATGAGAATATGCTTCACTTACAGGATCTTCCTTCCCAGGACTGGGTGCTCCAGTGGTGTCTTTCTTCTCATTGTTAGGGGACAATGTCAAAGCCTAAGGCTATGTTTCCACATCCATCGGGACCACCTCTGTTATTCCGTATAGCGTATTGCTTGGAGGGAGGTCCGCCGAGCCGTTCCACTGATGCAAGGCTCAACGTAGTGGAGTACGTTGAGCCTCTGCATTGGCGGACGTGTAAACATAGCATCCGGCGAGCAGGTAATGTCTATGTGCTACGTCGGGATCCCTGCCAAGCAATACGCTTAGCAGAGTGGGTCCCGATGGGTGTGGAAACATAGCCTTTGGCTTTGTCCCCTAACAATGAGAAGGAAGACACCACGGGACCACCCAGTCCTGGGAAGGAAGGTCCTGTAAGTGAAGCCTTTTCTCCTTGCAGAGCAATAAACCAGCCAATGACCAATTGCCGATGGGTTGGGGAGTTTTGATGGAGTGGCTCAGTGCATCACTGAGGTGAGGTGGTCATGAAGGATGAGGTGGTCGTGAAGGGTGGGGTGGTCATGAAGGGTGACATGGTCATGGAAGGTAAGGTGGTAATGAAGGGTGAGGTGGTCAT
>CM070033.1:18351283-18370219 GCA_036250615.1 Ptychadena robeensis
AAAAGTGAAGTGGTCATGAAGGGTGAGGTGGTCATGAAAAGTGAAGTGGTCATGAAGGGTAAGGTGGTCATGGACTACCAAGGCCCGATGATGTGGCAAGTGGAGGAATGTAGATGTGTAAATGTAGCAGAATTTGCTGAGAAACCAAATTCTGCCTGTAAAGCTAGCCATACACGTGTCGGATTCCATGTCCAATCGATTCATCATCCGATCGATTCCGGCGATTCTGCCGGGAATCGCAGGTGTGATCAATCGGCCAATTAAGAGTATCCATCGCAGCATACCACCTTGTCCAACGGATTCCGGCACGATTCCGGGACGATTCCGTGTCCGATTCCACCTCCGATTCCACCTCACAAATGGCAACTCCCCCTGATCTGTGCAGAATCGGATCAAAAAGACCAACATGTTGGTTCTCTGACGGATCCGATTCTGGGCCCCCGAACGATCGGACGTGATCGGACGGACAAGGTGGGATGCACACGATTCCGGCACGATCGATTCACGTGCACGCGCCCGGAATCGATCGGCCCGGAATCCGGCCGGAATCCGACCCGTGTATGGGGGCCTTAAAGGTCTCAGGACACACTGCCTCTGTTTAGCCACATATCATTCCAAACGCACCATACCTACCTCTGTCTACCACAGTAAGTGCCCACAATGGGCGCATTAGTATATGACCATAGAGCAATGTTGGAAAGCGGCCAGGTATCATGAATCATGTTTTTATTTAGATTGGATGAGTGGATGAGATGAAGATGATACCACATTGGGTGTAGGTAGGTTGGTGGAGGCATCTGGGCAATGCTTTGTTGAAGAGCCATAGCTCCTGACAATCATGAACATGTTACCACAGCCACCTACTGTGAGGTTGTTGCTGACCATATAGTGGTCTCTTTGAGCTGGAAAATGGTCTCTGCCAAACCACAAAGTTCCGCAGGTCATTGCGTTGACTATGGAATGTACTGTATTGGCGCATCATCACTTACTTTCCACAGAATATATTGGTGTCAGATACCACAGAACACCACACCTCTAGGAGTCCATACCTCAATAGTGATGAGCGGCCTAGGCAACATTCGTATTCGCGGCATGCCGCAAATTTTTTCAGAAAACATTCGCATTCGGCAATATTCAGGTTTTTTTTATTGCGAATATCGGCAGTTTTTTGTTTTTATGTTTAACATGCTGATATTCGCGATTAATATTCGGAATCCGAATATTCGCGATCATCACTATACCTCAATGGTTCAGAGTTGTTCTCTCCGTGGAAGGGGGAACTTTAAAATACTAGATGGTTTTGGTGGCTAAAGCTGTTCTTTTGTTATAGTTTGCTTTAGAGAAGGAGATCTTGGGAACCACTTCTAGCTCTTTATGCCATGTTGTCTCACTAGGGACATTTCCCTACTACTTCCTGTCATTAGACTAATCAGGAAGTGGATATTAAGGGTAAGTCATGGGCAGTGCTGTTTCTAGCTTTATGGGGGCCCTATATGAGTCTTTGTTGAGGGCCCCCTAGCACCCTTCAGACATTTGGGGGGGAATATCATCAATACATAACTCCCCCTTTGGACAGATGGAGGAGAATAAACCCAATACATCACATACCCTCCCTCCCCATCCCAGACAGAGGGAGGGAAATGTAAAAGATGAAGGAGGATACGGGGAGAGAATTGTTCAGGCATGCCGCTTTTGTCACAGTGGTCCCCATGGCCCTATGCACAGGCAGATTCCGCATAGTGCAAGAAACAGGCCTGGTCATGGCAGTAAGTATCCCCCAACAGAGGATTTTCGCTCTATTTCTGCCTCATCAGGATAACACCAGAGTTTTCACCACATCGGCAGCACGAAGCACCACGCAGACACAACTGTGTGCAATAGATGTTGCAGAAACAAACTTTAGATACAACCGCTGAGAGGAGAAGTCGACTCTACATGAGTATGAGGGAGACATATATTCTAGTCAGACATTTCCATAGTAGGGACTATGACTGGATATTACAGAACTACAATCACCCCAATACCAAGAAAAGAGACATGACTGAATACAGTCTTCTCAGGGGGACTGTCATGGATGCTTATTGGCTGCAGATAACACCGCATAAGCACCGGCAGCCCGGCCATGTCCACAGGGTCACTGGTGAGTGGTGAAAATACGAACAGGTTACTCCGCCAAGCGGAGCTCAAATGTCAAGGTAAAAAAAACTCACAGAATGTTATGCTTTATGGGTTGTGTACATGTTTTTTTAAAATAACTTTATTGTTTCCAATCAATGACACGGACACCAACTATGGCTACATCCTTGAAACTGAAAAAAGACAAAAGCACACCATCCCTCTGAGGCAGTGGTCCTCATCCTGTGGGGCGGGACCCCCTTGGGGGTCAAACAAGCATTTCACAGGGTTTACCGGGTTCACTGAATGCATCAGAGTGTGGATGTCTGGAAGTGGAACGTGGAAGTGACACTCCACAACACTACTTCCGTGTTCCAAATACGCAACGTCACTTGCAAAAGGGTGAGATGCATAGGTCTAATGCATAGGTGTCAAACTCTGGCCCACAGCTATATTTGACCTGCTGAGCAAATATTCTTGGCCCACATGAGGTTTTAACGAACGGAGCAACCGCCGGGCAGGAAAAGTGTATGTGATCTGTCAGGATCCCCGCCAAGAACTGCGCTTAAAGTAAGGGCTCTGATGGATCACTCAGCGCAGTGGAGACATAGCCTTAGGGATGCGTCAGGGATGCATTAACAGATGCGTTTGTGATGTATCGTTTTTGTTTGTGTTTGTTTCTTGCCATGAATGGATTGATCAACTAATCGAACAACGCATACCATTGTGTTTCAACGGACTCAATTCATTTTCTATGGGTGTTCCCATACTTGCGTTGGCGTGGAAACATCCATTGACTTCCAATGAATGCGTCAACATCCCATTTTAACGCATAGTGGAGCCTAAGCCTAATAAGTCCAGCATGTCGTAATGGACAATCTCATCAATCTACATAAGTCTACAGACTCTTCCAAGGAGGGAAAGGACACCAGAGATCAGGATTCCTGATGTTCTTATGGAAGGGGACTCTCTTTCCCAACAATAACCACCTTCCATCACTAGAGATGTAGAGAAGGGTTGTGGGAACATTTGAAAAAACAAAGTTTTAATCTAGCATATGTACTTTTTGCATAAATTAAGTTAAAAGTTAAAGTCGAAATTCAGATTTTCGAAATTTTTACTTGACTTTGAACTTAATTTGTGCAAAAACTATTTGTGTTAGAGACATACTTTTTTTTGTAGTGTACCCCCAACCCTTCTCTACACCTCTAGCAAGTTTGGTGATGATACCATGTTCAGGAGCTTTGCAATTAACTCGAAATCGGCGAAATGGTCGAATTTTTTAAAAACAATTCGACCATCTCTATCCATCACATCCTTTCTTCCTGAAAGACAGACATGTCACCACTAGTGATGGCCGAACTGCCCGCAAGGCGACAGTTCAGCGGCGAACATGGATGTTTGTCCTTCTTCTCGCCGGCGAGCAGTGTGGGTGTTCGACCCGTCCTGTTTGCCGGCGAGAAGAAGATCTCTATTCTTCCTCCGGCAGGATCAGTACCAGCGAGATCGTCCCGGAGGAAGAATCTTTTCACTAGAAGAGCGGGCATAAAGTCAGTCTCCTAGTGAAAAGCCGGCTTGAGAACAGGAAGTGATGTCAGTGACGTCACATCCGGCTCCCTTAACCAGGAACTATGCGTTCCAGGTGCCGGATGTGATGTCATTGATGTCACCTCTGGGGTTTTCCGGTTCAAATTCCCCGCCTTTTTTCAAATGTTATGTTACAGCCTTATTCCAAAATGGATTAACCCTCAGAGACCCAGTGTTGTAACATTACAACATCATATTGAAGGCTACAAAAATAAGCCTTCCCCCATTTTCTTCTTTTTAAAACCTCATGTACATTACTAACAGGTCCTTTTGTTCAGTTCTGCAACACTGTTGGATGGTTGAATTTGTAAAAAGGGCTGTTTATCTGGCCAAGAAGTCATACAAGAAGTTTTTTTCTATATTTGGGTCTCTGGGGGTTAAAGAAGTTTTTTCCTCAGAATTCTACACACAACACTCCATAATGACAACGTGAAATAAGTTTACTTGAGGTTTTCGTAAATTTGGTCAATATTTTGTCGATACTCCTTTGGCAGCAACTACAGCCTCAAGTATTTTTGAATATGATGCCACAAGCTTGGAACACCTATCCTTGGCCCTGCCCATTCCTCTTTACAGCGCCTCTCAAGCTCCATCAGGTAACTGTGGGTGCAGATCTCTCCAGAGATGTTCAATTGTATCCATTGTGGCTCACAAGTGAAAAAGTTTGCCCACCCCTGGCTTGGGGTCGTTGTCCTACTTGTAGCACCCCTATGGTGGAGATAGTGCTAGGTATGGTAAGGGTTAACTTGGTTTTCTCTGGCAGGTGCAGGCTTGACCTTTTTCCCTCCAGAATTTTGGCGGGAAGTGTATCAAGTCTGTTCCACCTGGAGATGACTTTCAGACTAGACAACAACAACACCTGCTCATTCAATTTGCAACATTTTGGAGGGAACTTAGTCATCCCTCTGGAATGTTGGGTGTTGTCACAAGGGTATAAAAAGGTTCAGCTCTCTCAGGTCTGGGTTCAGTGTGACCCAGGGATCCCCCTCCTGGAACCCTGCTGGTCTGAATGTTCCTGTGTTCCTACATCCTCTTGCGAGCCAGAGTTACCTCTTGAGGCCTCTGCGACTCCTAGGGTAGTCAAGTCAAGTCAAGCTTTATCATGTCTGCCCTGAGCAAAGAGCTGAGCCTCAACTTTCAAATTGGACGCACCACAAGTCCCAGGAAGCCTTCTGCCTTCTGAAAGCTGCTAACTAAGACATGCTGGAGGATTGATTCTGGGAGACCTGTCTGCCTGGGGTTTGAGGACAGCCAGGGGAATGTGAGAGATCAAGGCACAAGTGTCCGGCTAAGTCAGGCTGCCTGGGGTTCTGGAAGCGCCTGTCACTGGTTCTAGAGAAGGGATCTGCCTGTTGCTGAGAGATATCGTGCTGCCACAGGAAGGGGCCATGCCACAGATCGCCTGGAGTGAAGGTGGGAACTGCCAGGGGAAGGTTAGGGGTCAAGGCAAAAGCGTCCAGCTAAGTCAGGATCAAGGGTCAAGAGAGAAGTGTCCATAGAGGTATCCTGCTATCAGTCTGGTTTCTACTTTGGTCAAGCCATGCCTGCTCCCTCACACTCTCTCCCTTAAGAAGAGTTTGCCAAAGTTCAAATAAAATATTCAAAGCATCTACACCTTTTCTCAAAAAGACTTTCACTTGCCGCTGCCCAGACCCAACATCAATTCATCAGCAGGACCTAAGGGTCTCATTGCTACATACTGAAGGAGGAACCATTGCCCCAGTCTAAGTTCAAAAGCGCTATAGAGCAGATTTTTATCCAGGATGTCTTTGTACATCGTTGCAGTCATCTTCCCCTTTATCCTTACTAGCCTCCCAGTTCCTACCACTGAAAAACAACCCAACATGATGCTGCCACCACCATGCTTCACTGTTGATCTGGTGATGAGTAGTGCCTGGATTCCTCCAAACATGATGCCAGAAATTCACACCCAGTGATGGCCGAACTGCCCACAAGGCGGACAGTTCGGCCGCGAACAAGCATGTTCGCCCTCCTTCTCGCTGGGGGACAGTACGGGTGTTCGACCCGCCCTGTCCGCAGGCAAGAAGGAGCCCTCTATTCTTCCTCCGGTGGCATCATTAGCAGCGAGATCCCGCCGCAGGAAGAATATTTCACTGAAGACCGGGTAGAGAACTCGGTCTTTCAGTGAAAAGCCAGCTTAGCACAACCAGGAACTATGCGTTCCAGGTGCCGGATGCGACGTCAGTGACGTCACATCCGGGTTTTCCGATTCAAATTTCCCGCCTAGAGGCGGGGAATTTGAATCTGTCCGCGGATGGCGGACTTTTTTAAAAGTCCGCTCCGCCCGTTCGCGGACGGACACGGCCGAAGTTCGGCCATCACTATTCACACCAAAGAGTTCAATATTTCGCTCAGCAGGCCAAAGAAATGTATTTCTTTCATTTTGTTTTGTTTGCTTCAGGTGATTTGGCAAACTACAGACAGTCACCTTCCTGACTAAAGCCCTTCTATTTTTATATAATACAGAGAATACCACTGGGTCCTTATGGGAATATGGCCAACATCCCAAATGTAATACACAGAGGAAGTTTGATGAACAGTGAGCTCGAAGTATATCGGGCTATCCGCCCATCAGATTTTTTCCTTTGCCAAAGGCAAGGTGACTTTCAAAGAGGCCACCCCATCTTACAACATTACCCCAATTGGGGATTTAAATCATAATTTAAATGAAATACGGTGTAAACGTTAGAGGACACCAGGGGAGCACTGTATTTTTACCATCATCCTTCTCTAAGCCTGACATCTATCAGGCCACTACTATGTGAGGGATACTTGTCTACCACACAGTGGCTCCCCGTTCCTCCTATGTGCCTTCCTTGGCGGACTGGTATAATACCCAAACCCTTATAAACCTGACCCAACCACACATCCTGATGAAAAGCTCTTAGAAACGCGCGTCAAGGTTGCGGGGACAGTTCAGTACATCTACAGATGAACGGGTGTATGCTTTAGCCAGTCCAATCCAGTGGATCTACTGATATCTGGATCGCCTCTTTTAAAGAAGATTAAACATATGGACTGTACATTTATGCGAACTTGTCATTTTTGCTATGATATTGATATGACTTATTTATGATTTAAATCCCCAATTGGGGTAATGTTGTAAGATGGGGTGGCCTCTTTGAAAGTCCCCTTGCCTTTGGCAAAGGAAAAAATCTGATGGACGGATAGCCCGATATACTTTCGAGCTCACCGTTCATCAAACTTCCTCTGTGTAAAGCACTTCTATTTTTTTTACAGTATATACTCATGTATAAGCAGAGTTTTTCAGCCCCTTGCCCTGCACAGAGGAATAGGGGTTACTCTATAACACTGCGGATTAGGGGTTCCTCCCTAACACTGCACTGTGGAGTAGGGGGTTCCTCCATAACTCTATAACACTGCGGATTAGGGGATCCTCCATAACTCTGTACTGTGGAGTAGGGGTTCCTCCCTAACACTGCACTGTGGAGTAGGGGTTCCTCCATAACTCTGTACTGTGGAGTAGGGGTTTCTCCATAACTCTGCACTGTGGAGTAGGGGGTTGCTCCATAACTCTGTACTGTGGAGTAGGTGGTTCCTCCATAACTCTGTACTGTGGAGTAGGGGTTCCTCCATAACTCTGTACTGTGGAGTAGGGGGTTCCTCCATAACTCTGTACTGTGGAGTAGGGGGTTCCTCCATAACTCTGCACTGTGGAGTAGGGGGTTCCTCCATAACTCTGCACTGTGGAGTAGGGGTTCCTCGATAACTCTGTACTGTGGAGTAGGGGTTCCTCCATAACTCTGCACTGTGAAGTAAGGCTTCTGATATAGCACTGCACAGGGGAGTTGGGGCTCCCATATAGCACCGCACTGTGGAGTTTGGGGTTCCTGTATAGCACTGTGGAGTTTGGGTTCCTCCATAACTCTGCACAACAGGTTCCTCCATAACTTTTCGTCTCTGTGCCGTGCACTCCATCCTCATGCACACAGTCAAGCTGTGCGCGTACCCGTGGTTGTGTGTGCGCGCACGTCTGGACGCTGCGCTTCTTGCTGTAGCTGCCATGGCATCGTTGCTATGGTAGCGGCCTTTCAACAAGCTTGTGTGCGAAGTGAGCTATCGGTGTACCGGGAAAGATGCCGGCAGGCCAAGGGGACCCGAGGAAACGTTTCCTCCTCACTACGGTGCACAATTACTTCGGGCTGCCGGCGGGGGAGGAAGTGGCGGACTGTACCGAGCTGAACCGCTTCCTGGATGATGCCAGTGAATTTGTTCTGTCCGCCAGGAGGACCGGGGCCCGGGTTGTCTTCTCCAACAAGGTAGAGGCATGGGGCGCCGGTGTACTGGAGGGGAGGACGGTCATTGCGGACTGTAAGGCCACCCAGGTGCCAGCAGCACACTGCCATGTAAGGGCAGCCCAGTACCATGTGAGGGCATCAGGGAGGCATGTGAGGGCAGCCCAGTACTGAGGGCAATCAGGATGTAGGCCGTGAGGGCAGCCCATTACGATGTGAGGGCATCATGTAGGGCCATGTGAGGGCACCCCGTTACCATGTGAGCGGCATCCTGGTGGGCATGTGATGGGCAGCCCAGTACCATGGTAGGGCAGCCCAGGTACCATGTGGAGGGCATCAGGTAGGCATTTGAGGGCAGCCCATTAACCATTGAGGGTCATCAGGAGGCAAGTGAGGGGCAAGTCCCATACCATGTGATGCAACACAGATCTATGGTGAGCGCAACTCAGAGCCATGTACAGCACCCCAGTACCATGTGAAGGCAACAACAGAGACAGTGACGGCAACCCAGTACCATGTGAAGGCACACAGAGACATGTACAATGCCACCCAGTACCATGTGAAGGCACCACAGAGACATGTACAATGCCAACCCAGTACCATGTGAAGGCAACACAGAAGACAATGTACAGGCAACCCTGTCATGTGAAGCAACACAGAGACTTAAGAAGGCAACCCAGTCCATGTGAGGGCATCAGGAGAGCATGTAGGGCAACACAGAGCCAGGTACAGGCAACCCAGTAACCATGTGAGGGCATCAGGGAGGCAATGTGAGGGCACACATGAGCATGTACAGGCAACCAGTACCAGATGAGGGCTCAGGCAGTAGGCAGGTAGGGCAACACAGAGCCATGTAAAGGCAACCCCAAAAGTGGTACCAATGTGAGGGCATCACAGAGCCATGTATCGCAACCCAGAGCCATTAATGCAACTCCAGTACCTACGTGAGGGACATCAGGGGAGGCATGTGAGGACAGCCGCAGTTACCAATGTGAGGGCAACACGTACCATGTAAAGGCAACCTCGTAACCGATGTGTACGATGCAACAGCAGGTGCCATGTGACAGGGCATCACAGTACCATGTACCACGCAACCCAGTACCATGTAAGGGTAACACAGAGCCATGTGAGGGCATCACAGTGCCATGTAAAGGCAATTCAGAACTATGTGAGGGCAGCACAGTACCATGTAAAGGCAACACAAAGCAATGTGAGCGAAACACAGTGCCATGTGAGGGCAACACAGAAGCATGATAGGGTAACAGTGGAAACTAAGGAAGAGCTACACAGATCCATGTGGGGGTTACATGTTGCCATGTTCCCTATCACAGGATACCTTGGCTGTCAGTGTGAATGCATCAGTGTCGGCTATGGCTGAACAGTGTTTGTGATTCTGATACAGTGTAACGCTATTGTTACATTTTATTTACTCTGCTGAAAAATATATACATGAAAAGGGTGACCTTTCATCTGCATATTTGTCAATTAGGCCATGTCTGCATCATGGGCACGTATGCACTAGTTATTGTAATGCTGCAATAATGAGCCCCCTTTAAAATAATGTGTACAATACTTGCCCAAAATGTTATATTTGGTTTTCTTCTTAGTGAAAAAGTGAACATCACATTAAGTCTACACTGACATTAGGTCATAAATCTGTGTTGTCTATAGGTATTTAGAGTATCGCCAAAAGAAAGCCGTGTCTGCCTCAAAAGCAATAAAGCATATGTGTTTTATTTGCCATGTCACCAGGGCTGTGGAGTCGGAGTCGAGGATTCGGAGTCGGAGACATTTTTGGGTCCCTGGAGTCGGAGTCGGCAAAAAATGAACCCACTCCGATTCCTACTAAATTTAAATGGGAATTAAAATGTTTTGTTTTTTTTATTACTTCAAATGTCGCAATTCACAAACAGTCTTAATGAACGACTTCTCTGCTATAAGAATAAATGTATGCCGTGTATAACATTACAGCACCCACTGTGACCCTAGCCTTAAGGCCCCCACATACATACCGAGCCGACAGACCAGCTCAGATCAGCTCTAGACTGCAGCGTGATGACGTCCGTCCGTTAGTTCGAATGGGGACGCCGGTCTTTATCGAGACTAACAGCATCGGCCAGAGATTATCGCACATGTCCGTTCTCTGGCTGGCCGAGCTGTGGGGCGTCAGCGATCTGTCACCCCATGTGGGAACCCCTGATCGGCGAGAGCGCATGCCCATCGATCGGCAGCAAAATCGTCCGCCGCTCGGTGCGTGTATGGCAGCCTTAACTCTCGCTGATAATGAAGTAAATGTTTGTTGTCAGACTAGAGACACTTGTATAAGTGAAGGGAATGCATCGCCAATAGTTCAAGACTGAACTGTAAAGCATTTAGAAAACCGCTGTCATTCAACTGAGGCGACAAATACTTAGATTGTTAGCTTTAACTTTAATCATGACTCTGGGATTCCAGAGAAATCATGAATCATGTTTGAAGTGCCCCTTCGCCCTGCCTCTTCTTGGAGCCTTCCACTGCCCTATCTTCAGCAGAAGATCAGAACATTAAAGCTTGGCACACACAGGTAGATCTGTAAAAATATTTGAGTACAATCAATTAACTTGCACGCTCGCGGTGATTGATTGTACTCTAATCTGTTTACAAACCTACCCGTGTGTGCCTTCCTTCGGGCGGGATCAATAGAGTCCGCTCGAAGGAACTTGATTGAACGGGTTCCAACATGTTGGAAAGACCCCATTCAATCTCCAATACTTTCCATGGAGAAATGAGTCTTCATGGAAAGTATTGTAACAGCTGCGGCTCCTGCCTCCTCCACAGCTGTCGGCTGTCAGTGTGAAGGGGGCGGAGCCAGCACTCCTCACTTGGAAGCTGTGTGAGGGAGGCAGCTGTATGAGACTGCTTCTCTCTAGCTTGTGGCGTGTTGTAAATCACACACTGCAAGCTAGGGATAATGGGTCCCCATTCAACAGGAATCGATGTGCCCATGTGGTTCTGTATGTTAATGTATGTTGCCTTCCTTTCCTTCAATGGATGGATACAATACATTAGCATATTACATACAGAGGAGTCGGAGTCGAGGAGTCGGAAGAATCAGAAACTGAGGAGTCGGAGTCTGGAAATTTATCGACCGACTCCACAGCCCTGCATGTCACATATGATAGATGGATGATTGGCTAGATTGTTTTTTTTTTTATCTCAATGAGAGATTCCCGTAAAAGTGTGTGTAGAACCCAATAAGGAATGGGGAAGGAAAAAAGACAAATATATTGGGTTAGACTGTAGTAACAGCAAAACCCCCGCGCCATCATCAACAACCCCTAAATATGCCTATAAGGGGGGCTTTGTGATTACCTGTAAGGGGGAGCTTTGTGGCTACTAATAAGTGGGGGGTTTCTATTTACCATTAAGGGAGGTGCTCTATGGCTACCTACAAGGGGCAGGGGGCCTGGCTAGCTACAAAGGGGTGCTTTGTCTACCTATATGGGGAGGGGGGGGCTTTGTGACTACAAATAAGCAGCGGCGGTCTATCATTAAGGGAGGGGCTCTATGGCTAGCAACAGGGGACTTTTGAGCTACCTCAAGGGGGGGGGGGTCTGGCTACCTACAAAGGGGTGCTCTTTCTACCTATATGGAGGGGGCTTTGTGGCTACAAATAAGCGGGGGCTGTGGGTCTTCCATCAAGAGAGGGGCTCTATGGTTACCTTTAAGGGGGGCTTTGTGACTAAAATAACAACATGCAAACCTGACTTGTCCATACTTTCCAAGGAGATGCAAAAACATTGTTCACAGGGGTTGTCAGTCATTGTCCTCACAGTATATTGTAATACATTTAAAAAAAAATTATAATATTGTTATTAAGTATAATATAAAGTTTTAAGCTCATTAAGTTTGTTAAGTTAATTGTAGAGTAGGTTTTTAGGGGAAGACGTTATTTTAAAATTTTGACAGCACAAACCCCCTTCGGATCTCCACATGTATTTCAAGTGCTACACCGTTGTGATTTGGCTCTTTGGTCGAATAAGTTTGCCTACCACTGGGTTAGACACAAAGACCAGTGAGGAGCGGTATGAGATGATATACTATGCGGGCTGAGTCAGCATGTGTGAACCAAGTGTATTAGAAAAATAGACTTACTTTTGCAGTCACTAGCTTTTGGTTGTACCCAATATGTAAAACATATGATGGATCTTCCATCCAACTAGCAACCTTGATGTTTTGAAGCGCAGGTGGAGATATTCATTCACTGTCCCCACACAGTGTTGTGAAGGTCGCACTCTCTTTGCCTATAATATTCAGATTAGTTGGATGCCAAGTCCCAAATAACTTTGGTGATAAGATCCTAATAGGTTTATTAGTGGTAAACCACTAGAAAAATAATAGCCTTCTTGGAGGCGCCCAAATGGGGATAAAAAATACATTTTTTTAATAAAAAGAGGTACCGTATTTTTCAGACCATAAGACGCACTTTTTCACACCCAAAATGGGGGCAAAAAGTGCCTGCGTCTTATGGTCCGAATGTGCGACCCCCGCGGCCATTCGGCCGCTGGTGGTCGCATCTTGGCTGCCCGCCAACTGGAGGAGCAGGAGGAACTGTCAGCTGAGAGATGCCGGCTGGTGTCGGCTCTCTCAGCTGTACGTTAAAATTGCCTGTCAGCAAAACTTTGCTAGGCAATGGACAGAGAGAGGGAGAGATGGACTGCCATCTTTCCCTCTCTCCGTGTCAGTGGGAACCGCAAGAACTCGGCACAATCACAGCTGATCAGAGCAGCTGTTTAGAGCCGAGCAGAGGGAGAAGGCTGCAGATTTCTGCCCCCTCCCTCCTCCTCCTCCCGAGTATTCAGTGTGAAGAGAGTGTTCAGTAGCTTGGGAGTGTACTGCTGCTAGTGACCCCTGCTGGCTGAATTGAATATTGCCTTCACTGAATTCATTGCATTAACCCAATTGATGTGAAAACTTAATAAATCTTTTTTTTCTGGATTTTCTGTCCTAAAAACTGTGTGCGTCTTATGGTCCGGTGCGTCTTATAGTCCGAAAAATACGTTATTTTCTAAATAACAGAAATGGGTTAGTCCAGAAATGACACACAGAGGGGAGCTCCGCTCCTGGTCCTTGATAGGAGAGGATCCCCTGTATATGGATCACTTTTATGGTACCTGTAATATTTTTTGGATGCCTTCATATGATCTCTCTGTTGTTATAGGTGGGCTCCAGTGACACAAAGGAAAAAGCTCTTGTGTATTTTAAGATCCGACCAGATGTCATCACCGAGGACAATCTTCATGACAATGTATTGGTTTCCTCTATGTTGGATTCCCCAATCAATACTCTATACCAGTCTGTCAGGCAGATCTTTGCTCCATTGTTATTAAAGGTGAGTTACTGTGAAAATACAGTTTTTGCTTCGTTTTCATTTAAATGTACTTATACTCCTGCTCTGCTACTAATGGAAGGGGGTTGACAGTTTATTGTTGTGCTGAGGTTTAAATTATATTATATGTGCAGGTGATTTACGAAAAATGTTAATATTGTCCAAAGGTTCCTGGTAAGGTAATTCAACTTAAAAGGTAAAACTTAATATATGAAATAGACTGATTACATGCAGAACGAGATATTCCAAGCCTTTTAAAAATTTTGATGATTATGGTTTACAGCTTAGGGAAACCCCAAAATCTCCGAAAATTAAAATATTGTTAATTGTTTCAAAATTCTAGACTCAAAGTGTCAGACTCTAAACCCTATAAAAAATGATGGTCTGCGGAAGTTTTGAAGCAGTGGAGACTAGACCTAACCGATAACAGTGCAATAGATCGATAGATGCACATAACTTTTTTAGTGAGCTCCTCAGATCAGTACCAGTAGATGGTGTTTGGTACTCACCCCATATGTAGGTATGTAACATGTTCATCAACTAGATGTGGCTAGTGAACACTTGCTATCAATGTACAGATACAGCACCGGCTTTTTCTTCTTTTTGACACATCAGGAAAGATGGGGTGCGGGATTTGGGGGCGGAGGAGGCACTGCGTGCTGAAGATCTCTCCCCTCTCTGGCTGACAGCCAGACTCCTCGGGTGCACCTTCTAGCTGCAGTGGCCTGCACCCGGTATACCTCCAAATTGTTAGTACGCTGATGCGCTTAGTAAGAATAACAGGCACGCATAGCCAGTTTTTGGTCCATTTTGCATACCTGCCTACCACTTTAATACTGCCCTGTATGTGTGTGTGTATATATATATATATATATATATATATAATTTTATTTTATTTTTTTTAGAGTGGTATTCTTTTAATGTGAAGGTTCTGTAAAGTGACCGCTATATCTGTAACTTAGTCTGAAGCAGGGTGGATTTGATTTAAATCACTAGTCTGTAAGGCTCGATTTAAATCAAACTGATTTAAATCAATCATTCTTGCTGGTATGAAGATTTTTAGAACAACAACTTTTCATATTAGTTTTTTTTATCCCCAGTTTAGGTTAATCATTCATATTTGGACAACTTTTCTGTTGCACTTAGTTTTGAGAACTGAGAAAGTAAACCCAGCTTCTGTGATAATATCTTGTAGGCAGAGAAACCGCCCAATAATCCTACAAAAACAGACAGAAGTTGATGACATAAGCACATCACCCAAAATCTACCTTGAATAGACACGGTTGAGGGGACACAAAAGCAGATTTGGCTTATGAAATTACATATCATACCCCCTGAAGAAGTCTTCAACGAAATGCGCGTTGGGGTGAAATTTGCGCCATTTGGACTATTTTAATTGTCTACGTGTACAGACGTGTCCATCCGCAGCATTCCGCATTGTTTCTGATTGATCTGATGTCATTACTTCATCTTTTGCTCTGTGTATAATGAATGTATTGCTTTTACATATTGAGTGGCCCATCCCCTCGCCCTTGTCTATTCCAGGGGAAATTTTGGGTGATGTGTTTATGCCATCATCAACTTCTGTCTGTTGTTTTTGGGATGTTTTTTATGGAATTTATTTACCAAAACATTTAAACATTGTACAGCCTTATTCTACATAAACTTATCTTTATTTCATCATGGAATAACCCTGGGATGGTAATGTTTTTTCCTCAAAAAGCATTTTATTTTTTTAAAAATCGATATAAATCAAAAAAATCTGATTTTAAATTAAAAAAATCAGATTTTTCTAAAAAAATCATCGATTTTTATCCACCCTGGTCTGAAGCCTATGCCTCACTATAATTAAACTAATGCAAATCTCTTATATGAATACAATTTGACAGTGTTATTGGTCTTATATGCTCTGGTAAGATGTTTTCTCATATTATTAGTATTCAGATTCTGTTTATTATATTTTTGTTATTCAGTTTATTATTTATATACACACACACACCATTTTGTTTTTTTTGTCGCTGTGCTTTAAGGATGAGAAATGGAGCAAAGAGTTTGATCCCAAGCTGCAGACTTTGCTGAGTGAACTGGAGGCTGGTCTAGGCAGTGTACTAAGGAGGCCGGTGTCTAGCAGAGCGGGGTCTAAGTCTGGTGGAGAAGAAAGCCTACAAGGTTTGTGTAGATTAATTTCTTTCATCTATTGTGTAATCTTTCAGATAGAAACATGAGAGATGCCAAATGCTGAACGCCTTAAAAATACTAACATGACGTCACCACGCTGTGATTGATCGCGGGTCAATAATCAATGAACACCACATGGGCACATCAAATACCGTACGATGGCCTCTCCTTTCCCCAGCCGGAGAAGCACGTCTCACACACACACACACACACACACACACAAATTGGCATTAAATCAAGCGCCCTGGAACCTGCTGTCTTATTGCCTTGTCTTTGTATTGTGTGAGAAATTGGGTAGTAGTATCCTACTTCCTGCTGAGGTTCATACACAAACTAAAGACTAGTCCCCCAAAATCATGATCATCTCTTAAAAATATCTATCGTGTATAAATTGGATCAGGATGAGTTGTTCAAAATTCTGGCAGCATGGATTTCTAAGGTATGGCATACGGAATGGGCACTTTTCTCTTGATACAAGGAGAGTCACTTGCTTGTATTTTCACCTTTTGTCTCCCTAGAGTGGAATAAAGCAGGGAGCACATGCATAGATATGGACCAGATTGATGGCTGCTTCGAGCGGTGTTCGTGCTCACAGCGATCTATCTGGCCCATATAATATGCCCCCATCCCTGTTTTTGAGATATTTGACATGACTGTAAACCAAGGTCGATGTCCATTGCATCGTCAAATCGTTTGTTTCTGGTTCCTGATCCATTGTCATGGAGAGTAGCTAAAGGAGATGAGTTATGAAAAGCTGTGCGCGTTTGCAGTGATAGATTGTTTAGGAATCAAACCCATCTTGAGCGATCAAACCCACTCATGGATATATTCAGAGGTGCACATAAGTGGTACTCAGGTACTCAAAAGGGGCCAAAAACTAGCTCTGCGTACCCGCATTATTGTTACACAGCTCATATGCGTACTAACAACTTGGAGGCGCTCCGTGTCTGGGCGGCCGCAGCTAAATGTTACATGTATACAATTCATGTCACTTGGCTAACCACAGGGAAACATGAATAACTATGAAAGGTTGCAGTTAGGGGTGTGACATTGGGAATGTAAATTACTAATCCAAAAAAAAAAAAGATTGGACTTCTAAGAGTGTTGGCTGGGGGATGAAAGTCAGAGTAGGCATATGTAAGGGTAAAATCTGTGTGACAGCTGGAACATGAGTATGAAAGGATGACCTTTGGACTGCAGGTCAGCTTTGGACAGCAGGTCAGCCAAAGCCAGCTGGTGACCTCTAGACGGAGACAGCTAATCGGAGGATCAATCAGGAACAGGGAGATCCATCTGCAGCAGAATCTACCATGCAGGAAGCTGACGCAGAGGACAGTGAGGAAGACCATCCTACATATGGGGCGAGTACCAAACGCCTTCTACTGGTACTCATCTGAGGAGCTCACTAAAAAAGTGATATATTGATTGCACAGGGATCCGACATGTCAGTATTTCCCTGTTTGATCACCGCTACCCAGGTGGTGCACACCGATTTCCTGAACAAACGCTATGTGATTCTTTCGTAACCACGCTGCAATCAATCGCACAATGATTACAGGGGAACTGAGGTGCTTATTGCCGGCTGAAATCTTTTTTACCAGCATAGACAGAGCACATGCTCAGTAGCATTTTTTTTTTCTTGCAGTCTCCATCAATATGCTTCATAAGGCTGCATTGTAAATAAAATAATACAAATACTTATTTTTATCTTCCAGGTATCATAACCCCCAGTGATGAGTTTCAGTTCTGGGCAGAAATGCCTGAAAGCAAAAGTAAACCCAACCTCATGGATAGAGCCTTTCATTTTACAAATTTGTTTCAAACTATTGAAAAGGTATTTTGTGTTTATTTTATCTACGGTATGGTATGTAAGGTATTATCTAAATGTTTCCTACACTGGGCCATAATATATATAATAAAAACCTAGATCCTGACAGATTTAAATCCAAACACAGTGAAATGTGTGTTCTGCCACATCTCTAGACAGGTTGGAAAAAAATACAAATCGGGTAATGTTGTTTTCTTGGATACAGGGCTCATTCACACTTGCCCAGCTGCCCTACCATTTAACTGATGTGGTACCGGTCACGCTACTGTACAAAAAATACATTTAACTGATGTGGTACCGGTCACGCTACTGTACAAAAAATAAATTTTGCAGGGCTCTACAAAAATGCGTGCTACTGCACATTTTCTGACCACTTTTGGTAACCTGTGGCTTTGCAGGTCCCCGAAAAGCAAGCGCAGGTACACAAGTCTCCTATGTGTTTCCCAGAGCTGCATTGCGGCACTATACCGCAGCACAGCTAGTGTGAACGAGCTCTAAGTGCCCAATGTTGTAGTCCTAGTTCTAGAATTCATGCATTATAATGGCTTACTATACAGACCAGTGGCATTGTACTAATACAATGTCTGTGTGTGTGTGTGAGCTCCATCCCTTAAGCCTATAGGGACATAAATTTAAAATTTATCAGCATAATAATCATAAAATTTCCCCGTCCCTACTCTTCCAGACAGAATGATCTCTCTGCTGTGGCTTTGTGTGTGTATATCAGCTCAACCTTGGCTAGGACAGACATACACACAGTTGATCTGGCAAGGTTGATGGCTGAGTGGATTTCTGTCCTGCTTTGCCAGCCACAGGCCGGAGTATGTGTAGAAGCAGAGGGAACATCTGCCCGCAGGCAAGCCTTCACTTTGAGACGTCATCACGCTGCTCTCCATCGCTCACAGCATCGGTGGGCACCCTTTGTGTGCTGGGAGTTAGTTTTAATGGGGACGCGTGTCCCCATTAAAACTAATGGCATCGGCCAGAGATTTACAGACATGTCCGTTCTCTGGCTGACTGAGCTTTGGGGTGACAGTGATCTGTCACCCAATGTGGGGCACCCCCGTGGGGCACCCCCGTTCATCGGCTTAAGTCTTATAAACTGAATATTTTATATCTAAATCCACTGACATTTTGTTGCTGTAAATCTGCAGCTTTCAGGGTGAAACAGTGTTCAAAGTCTACTTTGGCACTTCATGAAGTGACATCTACCTTATTTCTCTCTTGCATAGTCACCATGTGACATGCACACCTAACAGAGATAGCATGTAGACGTGTGGTACCCTGTTTCCCCTATGATAAGCCACCCCCGGCAAATAAGACACCCCCCGAATCTCCCATTCGTGTGGTACAATGGTTAACTGTGTGACTCCGTCAGGGCTGGCTGCAGTGCAGGAAGGATAAGTAAGCTGCTGATCCCTGCTATAACGGAGTCTGTTACCCCGCCGTACCGGTAGAACCCCAAAAAAGTGAGTCAGTGAAGAGGAAGGGGACAATGATTGGCACAAAGTGATCAGGAGGGTACAATGATTGGCACAGAGTGATCAGAAAGGGACAATGATTGGCACAGAGTGATCAGAAGG
>CM070033.1:18370319-18380922 GCA_036250615.1 Ptychadena robeensis
CAGAGTGATTAGAAGGGGACAATGAATGGCACAGAGTGATCAGAATAAGACATCCCCCTGTATATAAGACCTAGGGCATATTTTGGTGATTAAAAAAATATAATACAGTGCCTTATCACCAGAGAAACATGGTACCTGAAAGTGAATGTAGGAAATCAATAGCACCTTGAAATAAAATAATATGTTATTTTGTTTTTTAATTAAAATGGTGTTTGTTAGTGAAATGCTATGCATAGAGAAATCTTGTTCAGCTGATTTTATGACTTATGCCATGACAATATATCTTGTCTGTTGTGTTCCAGTATTACAATAATCTGGATAATCTGCCTTTGGCTAAAGTGGTGGATGTGGTAGAAACTACAAAGGAAACAGTGGATGATGTGTGGAGACAAACTGAGCACGAGGCCTATCCTGAGCCCCGGATGAAGCACTTGCTGGAGATCATTGGTAGGTATAGAGACCGGTTTAACGTCAGTAAAGTTATAAAGAGTTATTATAGCCATTATGATCCGTTTTATGTAAACAAAAAACTCAAACGTGCAAACGACACAACAATGTGTACTAATGAAAACCGACACAATACAAGTCAATGGATATAAAAGAAAAGTAAGGGGCTCCCCAGTAAAAAGGAGTCAGTAGTAGCCTCCACTAGCAAAAAAAACCCAGAGATGCCATTGGTAGGTAGGTAGGTAGGTTACAACTAGGAAATAACAGCATGTGGCAGTGTTGGATGAAACAATCTGATGTAGGGTGACCATATTTTAAGGAATGTATCATGACCATCGACCAGGATACTGGAAAGCTGTTCATTAATAAAAAATATCCTATCTTCTTGATGGTTTACTCTTTTTCTAAGACTTGACCGTGGTCTATTTCGCTGCCCGCTAGACATAAACTGACAATTTATGTTGTCTTCTGAGATGTAAAAAAGGGGCAAACCAGGGGTCTCTTGGTACATGTTGAATAACGAATTTGTCATGTAAAACACACTATACCAGAATCTGAAGAGCATGGGGCATGTCTTGTCCAGATATGTAAAACATCACCCGAACATCACATCCCCTGAAACGCAAACCAGACAATTGCGGGTGTAAGAGGGCTAGTCTAGTCAGGACCATACATCATCAAGACATTATCCTATGGAGTTGCATGATATACACTTTGGGTGCAAAGGACCACAGCACTTCTAGAATTACCTGTAAAAATAATCCTTTTATCGGTTTTCACCACCTATAAGAGAAGAGATTAATATGGTCTTAGGTCATGTGTCCAGTGCAGGAAACATAGACGTGCACCCGCACGTCGACTTGCGAGCACTTTGCCCATGGCTTAGGGTGAACTCCAGCCACATTGGCAGGCACGCGCCCTATTAATTTTGCATACCAAAGTTGCAGAAAATTGCAAAACATTGCTTCTTTTTTGCGTCTTGGAGACCGGATCCGTCTGCACCATGCGGTGAAGACGCGGCATTCCACTGCTTTAAATTAGCACCACAGAGGTTTAGATAACGCAAAGTGGATACTGTTTCATTCATTGTAATGGGAAGTGTCCTCTCTGCGTCTTATTAATACATGTACGTTGCATTAATTTTATATAGATATATGTTGCATTAGTTTTATATAATGAATAATCCTTATTTGTCTCAGGAAATGCATTTGGTCGAAGTATTCAGAAGAACCTTGGGGCACTTAATTTGTGGAGCGACCCGTTCCCTGAAGTGAAAGAGAACTTGCGGGCAGGGATCGCCATCTGTGAGCAATGGACAGCAGCTTGTGAACACCTGACTGGTCAGCTGTGGCAGCGCTACACTCCTCACCCCTGGAAGAGTGAGAAATATTTTCCAGAATCTCTTCACAAGCTTGGCAAACGCCTGGAAGAGGTATTTTGTTCCTTTGTCAGGTCATGTATACATTTTTGATCTGCTAATGACCACCAGGAAAGAACTAATCCCATAAAATACCAGGGAACTGACACTATTCTGGTCGGTACTCTGTGCTTCCCTGCCTCCTGGTCCCATTCTACAGAGCCAGTGTATGTCAGCGGGCAGCTGTAGCCTTGCTCACATACACAGGCAGGAACATAGGCAGACAATCTGTCTGTGGCAGATCATCTCTTCTGCAGATCTTCTGCTGTCGGCTTCCCAGGTTATGCTCCGTACACGTCGTGCATAGTAAATTTGGTAGCGTGCACGTAGGATAACCTGGGAAGCTGACAGCACTACCTTTTCACTCTGCTGCCTGATACCCACAGGCTACCAAATTTACTATGACTACCTCTTATACTATACAGGTGTTCCCAGGCTGTCCTTGACAGTGGCCCCCTGTTCCTCCTGCCTTCCTCTCTGGGCGAGCTGAGCCATTATTCAAAACCACCGGACCAAACCACGCCTCCTGACGAAAATCTTTTGAAACGCGCGTCGAGGTGGTGGAGATGCCCTTCATTTTTGTTTGGATGGAGATGTGACAAATTCAAATTCAGCTTGCTTAGTGGATCAATTGTTATCCGGACCGCGCAATACATCGTCCAGAACCAAAAATGAAAGATTTCAAGATTATAATGAATATACATACTTTTTCTCTTTGATATGACATTGTGGCATAATGGCATTGATGCTCCTTGTTTACTTACCTGAGACCTTTGTTTCTTGATTTTCATTTCTTGTGTTATTCTAAATCCCCAATTGGGGTAATTTTGAAGGGCCGGGGTGGCCTATTGAAAGTCCCCGTGTCTTTGCCCCCCCCAGGCAAAGAGAAAAACCGGTTGGACTGCTGTCCTGAATTACTTTCGGACCTGCTGTTCATCTAATCCTTTATTTTAATTATAATTTGGGATGTTGGCCACACCCCTATAAGGTGTTAGTGGTACTCTATATATATATATATATATATATATATATATATATATATTAAAAAAAGTGTATGGGACATGCTTGCGCTGTGCCTGCAAAAATGCAACGCGCTATCACAAACGTAAAAGCAAGACTAGTGTAAGGGCACGTTTACAGTAGCCGCCCAGCTGCTGCGGTTTCGTACAGTACCGCAACACAGCGCGGCAAGGATTACAAAAAACACCTTTCACACTAGCCCTGCGCTTGCATTTCTGGTGGCATGCGATGGCATGCGGTTACCAAAAACACCTTACTGCATGCATTTCTGCAGGTCTAGCACGTGTATGGTGGACACAAGTGGAGCGCATTGTAAAATGCGTTTTCTCCCCCAGTAACATGCACGGTTAACGAATGCGGTTGCATTACCGCTACCACGTCCACTATTGGCATAAAGTGCCCCAGGTGCAGCGCACATAGTGTGAAAGTGCCGTAAAAGGTAAAGCAAGGTTAGTGTGAAAGAGCTCTGAAATGTACACTATGTTACTGCTATCTGCGCTGTGTTGTGGCACTGTACCACAGCTACAGCACAGCTAGAGGGAAAGAGCGCTAAAGAAGTCAATCAGTTTCATTAAAAGAGGAGTACTTACACCTCTCGTCAATCTACATGTGTAAGGAGGCAGGAAGTGATATCGATCTTTCCTATCCACTCACACAAGACAAAAAAAATGCCCCAAATCAGCACAGCGTGTTTTCTGTGCGTTTTTCAGCACGTTTTCAGCGCGTTTGGCACGTTTTTGGTGCGGTGCGTCAGAACGCCCGGCTTGGCTTTTTCAAAAACGCATCGCAACAAAAACGCGCCTAAACGAGCCACTGTAGACAGTCCAATGCAGATGCATGGGATGCGTTTTTGCCAAAAAACGCTCCAAAAAACGTGGTGTAGACTCTGCCTTAGATGAAGATCAGAGCACATTTTCTGACCAATTCATGCAAAACTTTTTTTTCCTGTCTATGTTGTGTGTTTTGTATTGTACTGTGTTATGTTGTAGCTTGTATTTATGTATAAAATTTGTAATAAAAATATTTAAATTGGAAAATGGCCAAAGACACCGTAGTGGACACTGTCCTATTTATTTGAATGGGAGGTATCCTTTCTGCATATTTTTGACCTAAGACCAAGCGCATCGGGTGCCCTCTGTTTTGGGCTTAGGCTTGATTTACACTTGATTTACACTTGATTTATACATTTATGCTTATTACAGACACCCCCCCATCTTCCCCTATGGGAAATGACATGCTGGAGACATGGAAGCAGTGGACACATGGCCTTAGATCTTAAAGCTTTTATTCACATTGAGTACCCTTGCATAAGTGATTATTAAGTACATTTTAGAAACAATTAACAAACAATAACTCTTGTTCCTAATAGGTGCTGACTATAAGAGTGATGTATGAAAAGTTGGCTCATTTCCTGCCCTCTGGGGAAGACCGTACTCAGCGATATGGGAAAGTGTTTGAACCCTTTTCTGGACTGAATCCTGTGCATTACAACCCATACACAGAGGTAGTACAAGGCTGATAGCAATCTGCTGTCTGTGTGGTTGGGGAACTTTGTTCTGATGATGGTATTTCACATTCTTTCAGCCTCTCTGGAGAGCCGCTGTTTCTCAGTATGAAAGAATAATTGAACCCGCAGAGGAGAAAATAGCCAGCAAACTCAAATCCTACTTTTCTGAGATTCTGGACAGTCCACAACAGGTGGGTATAAGGAGAACATTGAAATAAATGGAGATGGGTGAAGAACAGTTATTTGTTACATTTATGTTTTTTTAATTTTATGTCATATATATTATTTGACCCCTTGAGGAATGTACAGGTGTGCCTGCTTTGTTAGGCTAGGGCTACACTATGTTTGTTTTTTTTGGGGGGGGGGGGGGGGCCGTCATGAACACATCTGCTTTATGTGTACCCAATTTGCCAGTATTTAAAGCGTGTTGAGCACCACATTATTATTATTTGCAGTTAATGCGCCCTATTCAATCGAATGGGCATTATAAATGGGAATACACATGATGCCGGTGTTGTTGGCAATGACTCTTAATGCGTCCTTGAAAGTCTGCGGCCAATGACACACTTGTTCAAACCCCCATACACATATAGATTGTGACCCAATGTTTTGGCTGATTGACCATGCGTGATTGCATACTCATGCGCAGTCAATCGGCCAAAACATCTGGTCACGATCAGCCCTGGCACCCTTTTCGTGCCAGCGCTGTCTGTCGGGTCCACAGACCCGGCAGACAGCTGCTGGCTGTGCTGTGTGTCAGCACCAAGGGAGAGAAGCACCTCCCCTACCCCCCCTTCCTCCCTCCCTCCCTCCCTCCCATCCTCACAGGGAGAGAAGCAGGGGGCAGCTTGTGCAGAGAGGCTGATTCCTCAGCCCGATGGATGTGAAATCCCTCAGAGCTGGGGAAATATGCCCATACTTTAGACAGGGACACTGTGTCTCCGTCTAAAGTATCAGACCGATCTAAGAATTAGGGACATGTCCGTTATGGCTTAGGTCGATTTGGCTGTCGATTTAAGCTATTTAAGCCTAAGATCGGCACCCGATTTTTGTTTAGCCGACCGATCGGCGAGAGCGTGCACAGCGTGTATGGGGGGCTTTAGATAGGCACTTCATATATCATAAGAAACAGTGGACCGCAGCTGCACTGCACTGAACACAGGAAAAAAACATGAACACTTTAAAACTCTTAAGTCTTTGTCCAAAAGCTAATTTTCCTGACCTCACCAAGGAGGGACAGTACAAACCCTCAACACCTTTTTTTATCTCTGGAAATTTAGTAAATTATATAAATTTAGATTTGCGCCTGTCTTCTAATATTTAACAGTCTTTGTGTTCAGATAAACATCCAATCCACTTTGTGAATTGCCTGTAAATCCAGCAGCCCCCATCTAAACCTTCTAACGCTTCGAAAATGTGGTGGTTTAGTATACTCTGGACCATCTCCTTAGACGTGGAGGAATCCATGTATGGGAGTGTCCTGTCACTGTACTACGTACTGCATGACAATGGTACAGCTGTGGTATGTTGGGAAAATAAATGGAACATTTCAATTTAATAAGCTCAGTTGATCTCAAATCAGAAATAATTCTGCATGGATCAGAGCCAGACAGCAACTATTGGAGTTTTACGTTGCTTCTAAGGCTATGTTCCTACTTAGGCGATTAATCGCCTGCGCTCTCGATTTTAGATCGCCAGCAGAATCGCCTGGCAATCGCCTACACTACTTTTAATGGGCTTGTCCCCATTGATAGGATAGCGAGCGATTGGGGCCAAGATCAAAATACTGCTCTCCGCATTCTGACGGCTGGCGGCCGCAATTCTTTCCTGTAATCGCGCCCATAGAAATGAATGGAGACGATTTGCGATCACGCGTGCAGGTGATCAGAAATCGCTTCCATTCATTCTCTATAGAGATGATTTTTTTTTTTAAATGGTCAATCACCTGTGAAAATTGCCTTGTCAAACGCCTGATCAATTGCCTGGCGATTGCCTGCTGGCGATTCTGCAGGCGATTATCTGCCAGCGCAGGCGATTAATCGCCTAAGTGGGAACATAGCCTAAGTTGACCCGCACTCCCTGCAGAATCAGAGCACTTACCCAGACTTCCTCTCGGGCTACATTTATTAGGAATTGGGCTCCAAAGCCTCTTCAATTCAGTACAACAATATTGATGCTCCCCCATGGAATAAAAAGTCTTTTAACCCCTTCAGGGCTTGTGTGAGAAAGCTGTGCCTGATGCTGTTCAGGCATTGTTTTTCCACGTCTGTGGTATGCTAAATTAAACTGGCCGCAAGTTGCTGGAAATCCGCTGCCAAATAGGCTGGTGCATGTCTTTTTTTCCCTGGGCTGGACAGCAGTGCATATGGCCTAAGGTGGGTTCTTTGATAAAGGGCAGGCTGTTTATAACACTGTTAACCCTCTGGGCGTTACTGGCTTTTCACGTAATTTTCTAATGCACGAAAAGCTGTTCGCCTGACAGTGTACTCCGCTGCGATTGCCGGCTCTCCCCCTGCCCCTCTACACACAGCCGTTGTCAAATAGATGCCGGCAGTGTGTGAGGAGAAAAGCGGTGCCCCTCCATTGACATGTAGCTCTATGGCGCCAACCCCCCCCCCCCCCACCCTTTTCGGCGTCACAGATGACACAGAAGACACGGGCTGGAAAGGCTCTGTGTGTCTGCAGCTCTGTAGAAGTGCTGCAGGCACACAGAGCCGGCGGTGCTGCCCGATCCCGGCACGATCAAACTGCGCCCGTACTGGCTTCGGGCATAATGCCAAGGAGGTTAATATTAACAGTTTGTTTTGTGCAGCTTTAACAAATATATTACCAGTGTTACCTTTTCATGGTACCACCTGCCACATCCATATAAAAATCTATTACCCTCTCCCCACAACCCCTACTAATATGCTGCATAAAGCTATTCTTCTTGTGGGGAAACAGCTCCCAACTCCCCTGCGTATTCAGAGCTAGACATTCAATAACCTGAAGTGGGAGCTTTACTGGTTAGAGATGTTGAACTGCTGCTGTGAGATTTCTGCTTCCTCATATCACGGTTGATAAACTGTTGTTGTTGTTTTGTTTTTTTTTCAGTTTTTTTTACTTATAGAAAAATATGCGATACATAATACAAGTACCAATTAAAAAGAAATTAAAGAGTACCTTGTGTGGAAGCGTGGTACAAATGACAGAAAATGATTCAGCTAGCGTGTTCCACATGCACTGATGTATCACATACTTAGAGGGTAAAACTTATACATAAAATCAAACACAAACCTAAGGCCCTCATACATGTTTCGATTTTCTCATTTGATCGTCCTAAACCGATCGATTTTAAAGCCAAACGATCAAAAATCGATGCCTGTCCACATGGTTCGATTGACCTAGTTCGATCAAAATTGGACAAACGTTTGATCGAAAAATTATCGCACATGTTGTTTTGTTGTCCCCGACCAAATTAAGCATACTTATACATCCGGTGGCAGACATTTTGGTGTGTTACAATCGACTCCTGTCAATTATTCTTACAATCGATCGCACCAATATGGGAGGGAGGTAGTGCGATCGTACTTTGATAGATCGTACCAACGTCAACCGTAAATTATGATCAAATCTAACATTGATTGTAGGGAAATTGAAACGTGTATGGGGGTTTTTACTCTCCTTGCTTTCTCCATTCAGAATATTGAAACGCTTTCATGATGTCTTTCAGCTGGGGATCGTTTAGTATGAACTCCAAACCTTAAAGAAACTAGTGTTGCGATTATCTTTATCCTGAAGGACAAAATAAAAAAAACAAAAACATATAGGTCTGTAACAGTTGCCTCAACTCCTGTACTAAGTTACTTGATTCCAGAAGGTACTCACCATAGGGCAGGACCACAGAAGGTTTTGTAGGTTTGGGAGATCTAACCCACACTTCAGGCAGCTGGTCAACCGGTTGGGGTTACCCTTCCCTGGTCAGATATTTAAAGCACCATAAGCTCGATGTAGGATTTTCGGTTGTCTCCCTCCAGAATTCATTACATATATACTTGCTGACTAAGTTTCAACCCGTCTGAAGCATATCAAAACTATCCTCAGCTGGTAGGTCTAACAGCACCGCCCAATGACGGACGAAGGAGCCATCAGCAGCGATATAGCCATTTTTGAGACAACAAAGGTCTCCATACATATCAGATATTGATTTAGCAGTGTTCTTGGGTAACAGTCGTCTATCAAATATCTTTGGGAAATAGGGTTGTGGGGCCCAACGTTTTATGGAGAAAAGATTGAATTTGCGCATACTGTAAAAATTGCGAGAGGTTATGTGTGGTGAAGAGGGTGGAAAGCGGTACCAGGGAGAGATCATCTGCAAATAAACCTGCAATCTTTGTATTGCCCTTCTGGGCCCATAATGAGAGGCCTTGCAGCTGAAGACCTTGTGGGAAACAATGTTTGGGCTGAAGAGGCATATGTGGAGAGAGTACCCCTGGGAGATTGTGTAGTTTACGCACTTCCTGCCATGCCAAGACCGAATACCGTAGAACCTTATGTTGTTTGATGGAAGGAAGAAGAGAGCACAGGGATGAATGCAATATCCCCCTAATGACCAAGGTGCCACCAATTGGGATTCCAACTTAACGTTCATATAATAAGAGTCATTGATTCAGTCTTTGAAATGGCGGAAGATGCTTGCTAAATTGTAGAGGCGTATGTTGGGGAGATAAACTCTCATGTCCTCTTTAGAACGTTGCAATTATGATAAAGAGATTCTAGGAAAGTAGTCAATGCAGAGTTTAGTTTAGAGATGACTGAATGAGAATGAGCCATAGGTCTGAAGCACGTCAGTGAGAGGGGGTATCAGTTCCCAGGGGTTGGCCAAAAACAATAATATATCATCACCGAACAACGCCACTTTAAGTTCTTGGGTGCCTATACGCCAGCCGCCGAGATCATCATGTTGCAGCAGAACCCTGACTAGTAGTTCTAAGGATAGATTAAAAAGAAGCGGGGACAGGTGACAGCCTTGCCACATGCCTCTGTAGAGATAGATGGGCTGGGTGTCTGCTGTAGGTAAAAAAAGACTCGCTTCTGGTGTAGAATACATGGCTTAAAGGTAGTGGATGGAAGTCCCTTCAAAACCCATATGATCAAGAACATGCATCCATTACCAGTACTTTTCGGCGTCCAACAGTTGCAGGGCTTGTGATGATTACAGATCCGGATGCAATTAATCCCTGATCTGCCAAAAACAAACCCTAGTCTATTAGCGAAGATTTTGGAGACTATCTTCACGTCTAAATTCAACAAGGATATGGGGCGGTATGAGCTGGGCAGAAGGGGATTTTTATCTGGTTTAGCCAGAAGTCTAATATAAGCTTTATTTCCAGTGTGGGGGGGGGGGGGGGGGGGGGGTTAAGTATTGTCAGTGAGAACCTGAGTGTAAAGATTGAGTAATGTGGGATACCCCTGTTGTCCAAACACCTTATAGAATTCTGCCCCGAGGCTGTAAGGGCCTGGGGCCTTGTGATTGGCCAGGTGTTTGACCACTGTTTGTATTTCCTCGTCGTGGATGGGAGCATTAAGCCAGAGAACTTTGTCTTCCGATAACTTGGGTAACCGTGCCCTTGCAAGAAAGGCAGAAGCTCCCACATCATCATAAAGCTGGGGAGAATAAATAGAAATTGACAAAAAAGCGCAGCAACTCCTTAGCACTGGCCAAAGTATCAGTTGCAACTTGACCAGTGCTGGTTCTAAGCTTTGTAATATGAAGTGGGGGGTGGGGCTTGGTTACAAACCAGATTGGCCAGGAGATGTCCGACTTTATTGCCATGGCGGAAAAGATTAGCTTGTTTGGTATATCTAATACGGGCATCATATTGTGAGATCCAGTGTCGGCAATTTGTTTAGTGCACCCAGGGAGTTTTGTAATTTTCCGTATGTGTGTTCAAATAATGTCTATAAGCCTAACGCGCCTCCTGACATGAGGCGGTATAATTCCGCATGGTTTGCTTCTTTGTAAAAGCAACATAGGCTATAATTTTTCAACGTAACACCGCTTTTGCTGCCTTCCAGAACAGAATTGGGTGCTCCCTATGTTGTTTATTACATGCAGAGTATTCCCACCACTACTAGGTCAATTCATCTTTAAAGCTATCATTTGCAAGAAGATAGGATTATTATTATTATCATTTATTTATATAGCGCCAACATATTACGCAGCGCTGTAC